>OZ035881.1:83525473-83707112 GCA_964034835.1 Muscina levida | reverse complement strand
ATTATAGTCATAAGAAATAGCCAAGAGTCCCAATAAATGTGACATGTAGTAGTAGAATCCAAGCATCAAACGCGTCGTTGTCCTCATGACGAATGGTAGTATTTAACTGAATGTTGCTGCTTGACTAGGCTATTAAAACGGAATAACAGCGAGGTGATAGTCGATTTGTAATTATTATTTCTACTTTTCCTTAATTACGATATAATATTAAGCCGACTATATGATATCATCACCCGTTATCAATTAATCGCTACTCTCATCATATTCATTTTGATGGTGTTTGGGTAGTGAAAGCTCTGATATTTAACCCGTGGCAGTTGATACTCAAATCGAAAGTATAAGACAACATTAACAAATAGACAAGGGTCATGATTCATAGGTATTAAATTATACCGTGGTCAAGACACACCATACCTTATGAATTTTGTAACTCATCAAAAAAGGGAAGTTGTGTGTGATGTGGGAGTAGTTTAAATCCGATCATGCTTATCTTAGAACTTAACCTCTGCTTCTGGACAGAAGCTTACATACCAAATTTCAGCCCGAAAGCTCATAAACTATAGAGACATACAGACGGACACCCCCAAAAGAGTTTGTATGGAAGGTGGGAGAAGTATTTCCGATATTGCTCATCTTACAACGTAAGCTCCTATTATAAGATTAAAGCTTGCATATACAATTTCAGCTCAATATTTCCCAACCTACGGCTATAATCGTGGGGGCAGTTACGCGGAAACCCCAAAAAAATAGTTTGAATGGGAGTTTTTGACCGACATTGCTTATCTTAGAAAGTAGCCTCCGCTTAGATATTGAATCTAGCGTATACCTCTTAAAATACGGCTGCAATCGCAGGGACAAACCCAAAAAAGGGAGAGTTTTGAGTGTAGTTATTGACCGATCGTTCTCATTTTTATACTCAACCTCCGCTTAGAGCAGAAAAGCTTTCGTAGAATATTTCAGCTTGATTGCTCTAAAATTACTGCTGTAATCGCGGGGACTGACACACGGACACCCCCAAAAAGAGTGATTTTGTATGAGAGGTGAGAGTAGTTTTTTACCGGTCGGTCTCATCTTACTACTTAACCTCCGCTTAGTGTAGGGAGGCTCACATACAAAATTTCAGCTTGATTGCCTTTAAACTACGGCTGTAATCGCAGGGACAGACCCCAAAAAGGGGGAGTTTGTATGGGAGTTGGGAGTAGTTTTTGACCGATCGGGCTCATCTTAGAACTTAACCTCCGCTTTGAGAATAAAACTGCGGCTGTAATCGCAGGGACAGACAGACGGTCACTTTTAAATCGACTCAGATTTCGATGCTGATCATTTATATATATATATATTGTCATACCTACCACGCCTCCTTATGGGCGTTACAAATGGAAGAATAAAATAAATATACCCTTCACTCCGTTCATGCGCATGGAGAAGGGTATTAAAAAAAACATTTTTAAAAAAATTGGACATATCAACTTTTGCGATAATGTACAGAGATAATATTAACACTGGGAAATTTTCTTAAGGATCAGTGATTAGTTTACTCGAGTCATAATGTCCTCTAGCCAGCCAGACAGACGTGCATGGCTCCGAAACGAATTGGTCTTAAGATACCTAAAGTAAAGGCCTGCATCGTTCCATTAATTCTACTTGTACAAACAGATAAAACAAGTAAGAACTTGATATTATCGGTACAAATACAACAAAGAGTAGAACAAAACATGTGGTCATGCGTTTTGGATTGAGTAGATCGTATATCATCTCTTTCTCTGGCTCTCATTGTAGTTGAAACAAATGACATGTTGTCAATAGGCATACTGATTTATGGATATGCAAAAATGGTGTCAATGTTTTCCAAAAATCTTCATGCCGGAAGTGTTATTTTATGGGAAATGTTCAATTGTAACCCCAAGGGATCAATTTGTGTCCATTTTGTCAGACTGCTTCCTTAGCAATGGGAGAATGGGAATGGGACTTTGCCCAGAGCCTGAAAGTTACTGATTGTCACTCACTTGGGAGTAACTTAATGGGGGGGCTCAACGGCAATAATATATAATATCGGAAAAAATTAAAGGTGGATTTTTTCTTAAAAATAAATAAAAATAAGTTTTTATTTTAAATTTAAATATATATTGTAAAAATATGTTAAATATGTATTCGAAATAGTGATGAAGCCTTATACTTGTGATGTGTCCCATAACCTAAAGAAATACAAACGTCTCACAATGGGGACACCCTTTACTACCAATTCGCACTTTCCAAGAGTATATTGAACCACAATCCAAATGGTTGTATGATTAGTGAATAATAGAATGCCAATAAATCACGTATTCGTAACATATTTGTATTATCAATACAGCAACTACGACCCTAACCTTTATAAAACTATATTACGTCACTGAAAGATTTCGTGGCAAATCTTAATGACATTGATTTTGATTTCCCCCACGGGCTATGATAGAAAAACAACACTTACATTATGCCCCAAAAAACAAAATCTTCTGAACTTTTTCCATTGATACAATGAAAGCAAACCAAAGACTAAAAGTTATAACAAAACTTATAACTTGATTTTTATTTTGCTTTTCTTGCTCAATTGCACATTTTGTGACACTTCAGATGCGTCAAATTACAACACTTTTCCACCCGCTTTTAGTTTTCTCTCACGGAACAACTGCAGAAAAGAGAGAAGAGTAGAAGTATTAAACCATTTATAGTAATAGAACTTGGCAACAGCAGCATTGCAACAGCAGCTGACGCCGTAAGCGTAGTAGTAAAGTGCCAACAAACTGCGGCAATAAGTGGAAGATAGTAACTAAAATAACAATAAAGTTGATGACTTATAATACTAAATCAGTACATGCAACATATTTTCCTCATCGCTGTCGCAGCTTTGGCAAAAATTTCAACTTTTTTCATTTGGCTTGAACATAAATGTTGAACTTTTGTCTTTTCGCCGAGATGAACTGTCTGTTGCTTCAAACTTAATCAGCGATATTGCAAAAGTTTCACTGCGCAATCAGTGACGCAAAGCGATAGAGGAAAGGAGCGTAGCTCTAATGACACATGTGGGACAACTCTTACAAAATTAGGCAGTTTTGATTGTAACAAATGCACAAACATAAATAATACGTTTCGTTGGAAATTGTTATTTGCTATTAGTATCGTATATTAAAAATTAAGACAGTTCGAAGACGATACCTTGTTGGAAAACCGCAGCGAACTTTTTATTATACCATAAAGCCTCGCTATCATAAAGCCCCTATCAATTGTAATACTAGAATTTTAACCTACAATATATGTCTTCCTATAGTAAAAATATTTTGAAATTATATATGAAAAATTAATCTACAGAGCTTATCCGACCAAACATTTTCTTTAAAACCTATTCACAAAAAAATGTTTCCTCAATGACGAAACGGTTAGTAATTTAGTTCCTTAAAGTTCTTGGAATTACATATTTGTCATGGTATCTAAACATTTATCCATAATAAAGTTTAGCACTTGATTTTGCGAAATACTTCCGAAAATCCTAACAAAGGGAAGGCAGCACCAAAGTGTTATGTGTCAGCAAAAACTTTCGTTGAGTAACGCTGACAACGGAATGACGAAAATAAAACTGCAGAAGTTTCAGGCAAATTTGACTCATATTCATAGGATGACACACCACCACCGCCATCACTAGGGGCAACAGCAGTGGCAGTTGTGCCACTGAAGCACATAAAACATCATTATAACTTTTTTTTTTAGCGGCGCTCTAGGAGTAAAAATATTATAATTAAAGCATAAAATGAAGAAAGAAGTAGGATCAGGAGTAATGAGTTAAGTGTGAGTAACAAATTTTGCAACTTCATCAGTTGCTGCCTGAAAATATATATATCAACATAATATACAAGTGTTCACTGCGACAACGAAGGATGAACATATGTTTAATCATTGTTTTTAAAATGATACCATCATCAGCATAGACATCAAAATAACTTTTTCTTTCACACTCGCTCATACTTGGATATGATTGTGAGTGAAGAGCTATTACTGCTCCTAACTAACTATCATCATTTTGATAGAAAACTTTATTTAACTTTACCAATGTTTGCGTGTGCGTTGACAAGACAACATATACATTTGTATAAGGAGTAGCTTAGGTAGTTTATTACGATTTCGTAGTAACACATAATTTGGTTATGAATAACACTTTTAGAGTACATTAGGGTGTTTCTTAAATGACTTTTTTTATATCCTTAAATATACACCTTAATTGTAATGTGCGAAATTTCATATAGATAGTTTGAAATTACACCGTCTAAGCTACAATTTAACAAAATATGTTGGCCATACTGCCAGAAATATATATAAAGTGGAGCTCGATGTCGCACATCGCAATTAAGTAATAACCATTTTTGATCAAATTAAAAAATGTGCAAAATAAGGAACGCTCTAGAGTATATGCTTATAAACTGTACTCTTTCGGGGTTTCTAAATGAGGATTATTACTTTATTGTATGATCTGAAAATATACAAAGCAGTTCATTTTATGTTGTGCACGCGCAAATGCAAAAAAGTGATGTAGTGAATGTTTTACGCGGAAATTATAATTTAAAAAATAAGCCCTGTAAGTTAATCTTTTGTATTACGTGTGTTAAAATCCATTTTGCTAAATTTTCAATATCACTGTTAACTTTTACTATTTTACACAGAATATATACTAGTGTTGCTTAATATCTAAACACCTTTATGTCGTCACGAACTAGAAATACTATTATAAGCATTACATATGTCTAAATGGGAAAGCTTTAGAATAGTAATGTAGGCTATTTCCTGAAAATGTATTGTTTATATATTACACTCTTTTCTAAAAGACACTTTTCAAATAAACTTAAGAGACCAGAAAGTTTATCCCATGTATTTGAAATTAAGTTTTTTGTTCATGTTTTTTGGTAGTATATTATATACTTTTTCATTAGTTTACTGTTGGTCCCATAAAATACTTTTGCGGTAACCCCATATAAAAGAAGATATTGAAATGAACTTTATTGTTACTTTTCTACAATTTTACTACATGTTTGGAGACGTCTGGCCAAGTCCTACCTCGAGCCGTTTAAGCTCCACAAGCAGGTAATTATTAATACCTAAGTAATTTCCTTTGGGAAATGGGAAATTTTCTAAACGGCCGATGCGTCTTAGGAAGTGGGTCATAGAAGTTATTGAAGCTCAACACAGAGTCTCTCTTAGAGGCTTAGGCACCCCGAAGAAACTAGGATCGGGAGCTGACATCACCGCCATACAGGAAATGAGATGGACGGGACAGGGATGCACACGACGAAAGAACTGTGACTGTGTAATGAGAAGAGGAAGAATATGCAATGCAGGTTCAGGCGGAAAAAGCGTCTGTGGAAGAAAAGAGAGAGCCAGGATATCGAAAACTACAGGGATAGAGGTGAGGCCCGAAAGTTCTACCAAAAGGTAAAAAGTAAAGGTTTTGGAACAAGAATCCCCACCTGTAAAGACAGAGATGGAAATCTGGCCACGGACACTCAAAGTGTGCTGCAAATATGGAGGAAACACTTTCAATCTCTACTCGTTCCCGAAGGCAGCATAAGTGACGAAATCGCACCAATCACAGACGACGGAGTAGATTGTCCACCACCGAGCCAAAACGAGATCAGCGCGGCGATCGGAAGGCTTAAAAATAATAAAGATGCGGGAGCCGATGTACTGCAGAGTTTTTTAAAGCCGGCTGCAATGAGGTGCTAACATGCATGCACCAGCTCATAAACACGATTTGGCTCAAGGAATTCATGCCCGATGATTGGTTCTGAGTGTCCTATTACCCGTGCTGAAAATAGGCGATCCAAGTCTGTGTACCAACTATTAACCTTTTACCCATCGCATACAAGATCCTGTCTAGAGCGTTATGTGAAAGACTACAGCCTATTCTTGCGAACCTGATTGGACTTTAGTAGTGGAGAAGACCCAAGAAATGCAGATGAAGACTATCATCTGTTCATCGACTACAAAGCTGCAGTAGACAGTCCCATACGACAGAAATTGTTAGATGCTATGGCTGAGTTTGGTATCCTCGAAAAGCTGCTATGACTTTACGGGATGACACTGACTGACACGAAGTCTTCTTCTTCTTCAGCTCGCGTATGCCGGTGATATAGATATCATTGATAGTGGATTGCGGGATGTTACTGCGGCTTTCTCGAGCATTGAAGACAGTCAGCGGAAGTGGGTCTGTTGATGAATGAGGACAAAACCAAGTTATTTGTTTCAACGAACAAATAGTTCCCTCGTCTGGGACGCTGCGTGAACGTTGACAACTATACATTTGAAGTGGTAGATGATTTTGTCTACCTTGGCTCCGCCATAAACAAAAATAATAATGTCAGCCTAGAAATCAAAAGACGAGTGTTGATCCAACCCGCTGCTACTATGCTCTAAGCATGCGATTTAATGACAAAGCGTAAGAGCTGTTGTCTACACTTGGTGTGATTAACTATTTACGGAGCGCAAAAGACTGAAGCGCTTGGAATTCTTTCCTACGTGCGGCTACTGATAGATGAATTTCTGTTCGTGCTTCCAATTAAGAAGAAAACGAGAAGTAATTTCCTTTTAAAATTGTAGGATGAGGGTATTTATCAGATAATTCATCTGACTGAAATTTATATAATGGTTCTCGCATCAACTGATATACATCATTATCCCTAAGCGTGAGGGTAAAAAAAATAAACTGCTCCCAAAAGAGGTATATTTTCTAGGCGTAAATGCCTCTTTCCCTGAACATTTCGCAGGATGTTGGATCGTGTGTACGAAAGCTTCCGCTGACTTCAAAAGGGAACGTTATTGTAAATTATAGTAGTTCATTGTACTCTGCGCGGATTTCTGTTTAATGATGCTGTAGATTGGAGAAATTCTTGAGCTTACTTCAAAGATATGTTTCCAACATGTGATGGCGACGTACGAACTTGATTAATTTTCGATCGAGTTTGTTCTGCGACAAAATGCTTGCGCGAGTATTTTGGCCTGTACTTGATATAGTGGTATCTATGCTCATGGCGGATACTACATTTCACTACTACTATGAGAGTATGTCGGTGTGGGGAAGCATTTCATTAACATAGGCTGTACCGAACACTGATGTAAAAAATTTTCAATTTTTTTATGTCACGCAAATTAAAACTGGTGTATTAAAACTGTATGTATTGGTTTTTCTACCGATTGTGATCATTTACAGCTTGCTAGAATGCGAATTAACTTTAAAGTTGTAGATATGCTAATAAAATTATTTTTAGTAGCTTAAACATGCGACTTTTGATTAAAAAACCCCATATTTTTTCATATAAAGTTTGTGCCTAGTTTTCAATGGTCAGCGTTATCCGATTGGCACCAAATTTTTTAATGAAGGCTTCCCAGACGGAATTTTTCGAAGTATTCCCAAGACAATACATGACTTTTTACCGATTTGGCTCTGTTTTCAAACCAAATTGTTTTCCAGAACATGGTTGTTAATCAATGTATTTATCATACATTTTGCACTGCCTACATTGGGGTATGAAAAATATTGATTTAAGAATATTTATTTTTCTAATTTTCTAAACATTTTCTATTTACAAATTTTCCCAAAATTAAAACATTTATAAGTGATAATCTAGAGAGAAACAATGAGTTTTAGTATGTTACTTTTATTTTGAGACGTAATTCCGTGTAATCTATGATGCCAGGACGCTGACCAATTTCTGGAGCTAAATCTGTAAATTAACCCTTTTTGCTATAACTATATGATCCCCACCAATGCAAGGTACAATTCCATTAAAACCAGGAGCGTTCATGCATTTTTGACGCTGACATTTTTCAGCTTTCATAATACGCTTGGAATATCTTACAACGCCGTATATGGTGAGCATACATCTTTTGTATCTAATATATAAATCAGTTTTAACACACTGTTTTTTCCTCTACGAGAATTTTTTTTCTCCATTTTCATACATCCTAAGGCACGTATACGCATACTTGGCAACGCCCTGCAAGATACTACGCCATCATAATATGTGGATACTATATTTATAAGGGAAACACGTGTTCGTGATGTCCTTTCCATGCGTGTGTATAAGCAGAAAGAGTGATATTTCATCTAAGACTATTTTTACCATGTATGTGTTTGAGTGTGTTTGCGGAAAACTGTCATATGACTATAGTATACGACCAACGAAGACTAAAAATGATAACAAATGTGGCAGATGCTATAACTGCGCCAATAGTTGCTTTAACTTTAAATTAATGATGCAAAACTTTATAATTAAATTACACATACACACATAAGTTGAAGCATCGTCAGCAAAGGCGTCATACATAGTCGCATCACCAGGACGGAGTATATACGAGCTGATGTTGCTGCCATTAACCAAAAATTAAGATATTGATTGTTGTTCGGACATGTATGAAATGTGTACCATATGTGTTGTTGTAAACGTAAAAACTTTGTTTCTCTTACGATTAGTTAACATTCTATCTCATAGGCAAGAACAAGAAAAATGTGGTATGATAGAACATGATAGCGTTCTGTGTTTAAAACAAATTCTTTGGATGCATCTTAAATAATATTGCCATATGTTGCATATAGTTTTTACTAAAAACATATATGTATAAAAATTAAAATGTTGCTCGAGTGCAAGCATGTATTGTGAAAATTTTTCATGCCACTCTTTTTCCATATAAGATTCTATTGGTTCAAGAGTAAAACCAAATGATGCAGAAATACATTACTTGACATACGTTACGTAAGATTACGTATTCGCCATCTTATAGTTCATAATTAGCTTATAACTTATATTCATATATATGGAATTTCAATTCTGAAGAGACCACCAAAAAATTCGCGCAATAATTATCAAGTGATTCAACGGTTACTATTCATGGAAATGGTAATATGTGAATTAAAAATTTATTTTTAACCCAAAAAGCCAAAATAATTGTGATCACATTTAAATAATATATGTTAATTTGTTAAATGTCTTTTTTGCAGGCAAAAAGTGTCAACTACGTGGCTGGACATAAATTTCGCGTGGCAATTTCATATTATTCACAAAAAGGACTAAAACCATGAAGTGCCGCATTGTCCACCGACACAAAATGACATTTGTGAATACATACAATAAGTACAGTAAGACGCGTGTTTGTGAAATAAAATTGGACGGATTCGAATGTAAGGAAATTTACAACAAATTTAATAGGAGAGAAAAATCTAGTATAAGAACACTAGTTCAATACAAAAAATTTAAGGGTTTCCGTCGAGTCAAACAAGTCTACAGTTTTGATTTAATTGCTGACTAGTGTTATTGTTACCAAATTTTTCAAATCTGCGATCAGTTTTTGGATATCTCTTTTAGAAATGGAGACTCCACCCCACTAGAACATACTATAATGCCGCTGTTAAGGCCCAGGGCGACATTCAACCTAATGTTGCTGCTACACCCTTGTTAGAGGTTTGGTGTTATCCATCTTCAATACGCTGAGAATTGTTCGATGCACGATAAGAGATGCAAGACTCGTATGGTATCAAGAGACACCGATTCCATTTCTCAAGCATTAAAATCTTAGTTTACCAGCGTGTCTTTTGTTTTAACCACAGCAACTACATGGCACAGTAAAAGCTGTTCCTTACCCAAACGATCTTGCCTAGAACAAACCGCCCTGGGCTAACCTGACCTCCCGTAGCACCATCCTTGGTCGGAGCACGTGAAGAGGTACATCTTTACTACCATCTTTCGCCTTGCAGGAACCGAAGGAGGTCCACTGGGGGTTTTCTCAGATCCGTAGGGCGATACTTTCCAACGGCCTCCGGAGGAGACTCCATTGCGGGGACAAAAATGAGACATAACAAATAGCCATACGATGATCCCTACCCAGCGGTAAATGAAACGAAGTACCTATTTAGTAATCCATAACTCCGATTGGAATGGCACCTACTGACATCGTAACTTACTTCGTAATCGAGTGTGTTATTAAGCTCGCTAAAAACTCCGATTATAAGGTAATTGCAACAGACTTACTGACATCGTCGCTTAATTTGTAACCGAAAGCGCACCGACTAAATGGCCTATGATTTTCCTACGCTTTTTTAAAGAAAGAATATACGCGAGGAGTTTACCCATACCTCCCCAGAGGTAAATAAAACAGAGTTCCAATTTAGTAATCAATGGCATCAGAATGTCATTGTAAGCGAGCTTTCTTCGTACTTAGAATGTCACGGGAGTGTAATCTAAAAATATCGTCCACTCATGAATGCTCCGATTGAAATGAGACCTACTGACCTAATCAAGCTTGCTTAAAACTCTGCTTATAACGTAATTGCAACTGAAATGACACTTACTGACATCGTCGCTTAGTTTGTAAGTGAGAGCGCGCCGATTAAACGGCCTATGACATTCCTATGCTAAATTTAAGGGGAAATATAAGCGAGGCAATCGTCACTGATTGCTACTAAGTATAGCTGACATCAGCGATTACGTAATGTGTATGTTATCCACTGGGCAGTTCCGTTTGAGATAATTAATGACTTTGTAAAATATATATTAATGCTAAAAAGAAATATCATCTGTGATTCTGATACAAATATATTTGTATATATTTGTGAATATATTCACATACTGCTTTTTGCATTCATTGTTAAGTGTCTTCTTGTTTAGAAACGAAAAGTAATAGCGGTTTTCGTTAACACACTCCTTTGAGAGACACAAGCACTCTAGCGTAACATAAGGTGATTCTGTAGGCATGCATGACTCTACTGTGTATACAAGTACGAGTATAGACACTAATAAATACAGAAACACTAGGTTTGCGTAAAATATCCGTTCCTCACTGTGTGTAGTTTCATACATGTATAGTTATTAATATAACTGTAGCCATATTCGTTGTTTTCCTCTCTTTTCTATCACTTACTGCATAATCATGCATAGCATATAAAGTCATCCAAAAATATCACACGGTATGTAAAAAAAAAGTCATCAGATAGGATTTGTCATAAATCATAAAAATGAATTTCGTAAAAACCTTTATAACTCAGTGGAATTTTGCGATACCATATTGTGTGCATGCCCTAGCTATAAATACACATCAAATGAATACTTCATAGTATTTGAGGTGGTATTTCGTTTTCACATAGATTTGGCTAAGTTATCATGGTTATTGAATTTTACCCTGACGAGCCATTAGATGAACGGCAATATTTAATCTCTGACAGTGACTGCGAACGCAGTTAACAGGTAAGCTTGTGGAAACGTGAAAACATTATGAAGATTATCACTTTTTCAGATATGTATTTTGCCTCACTGCATTAAATAGATATTTTTATAATAACATATTATATTTATAACTATTTCAAAACTTGATTTTACAATTTATTGAATTTTTAGTGCGCATTGTATTATTTCAGGTGGTTATTGTGTCAAAGAAATGCTGAGCTAGAATATTGGTTTATATTTTTTTGTTGATTCGTATCTCTTTAGGTATATCTGTTTATTTCTATTATTTTTTGTTTTGGTTATCTGGTATTCGTTGTTTTTTTTTAATTTATTTGAAATTCATGTGATGAAAAAGGCTTTCCGCATCGTATTATTTTTAATAACTAAAGTGCCAGTAGGTATTAAGAACAGCCGCATAACTTTCGCAATTGAAAAAATTTTATTTACAATATATTTGATTATGTTCGACAAAAACTGAATGCAGCCAAGTGATAATAGCAAATATTTAGATTGGTTTTTATGCAAAAACATGCAAATATTTATTTTAAAATCATATAATGAAAAGTTGATATAAATGTTAACTTGAAATTCCATAAAGTTCTAATGAAATTAATTTAAATTTTTCCGAGGGGATGAGGCTATATGATAACATTGATTTACATCTTTGTGTATCACATTTCAGCTTATGAATTTAATTAATGCATAAATTTCCATAAGTTAAAAAAAAACATAAGTAATCAATATTAATTATGGCTAATTCGTGTAAAAACACAAAAAAAAAATCCGCGGCCTCTTAAATACATCAAATATTTCATCAGTTGGTATTATAAAACATCATATTATTAAATTAACTACAATGTAGGGGGTTTAGTGACCAAAATATGAGCCGTATTATAACTTTATAAACATGTTTAATACACTATAAACATTTGTAATTTGGATCTTGTTATGACTTAAGCCTTTTTTTGCACAAAATTTAAAATGTTCACAAGTTTTTAAAAATAATTTGTATTTAGTCAAATAATGTCATTCCCATCTTTCACTTTTTTAATTTAACAGTTTCTGTTTGTATTCTTTAACTCCATTCGTTGCAAACTCCATTCCTCATTACGATACTTTGTGAAGTGCTGCGGTCAATGCATAGTTTTAACCGAATATGTAAATGAAAATTATATTTCATTTATCGGTAAAAATTTATACAATTCTTGGAATTTACATAAAACTTTCAATAGTTTCTTTGCCCTCCTCACCTCGTGTTATTTTATCACATTTAATTCCTTCCTTTCAACAAGGTGAGGTTTTTTTATCAAACACATTCTGCATCCTGCATCCCTCCGTGCAGTAAGCTTGGCAACTGGCATCATTACTTTTAAACAATTCATGGAGTTGCAGTTTAAGCTTTGCGCTATATACACGCCAAAGCTTAAGCTGTATTTTTAACTAACGTCAAAGTAATGGTATTTCTACCGGAAGTAATGGCAGCACCAACACTAGTAGCAGTAATACTCGTATTAATATTGTCATTGGTGTTGTGCTGTCGTTGTCGTTATCGCTTACACTGCCGCCATTGTCGTCGCGCCCTTGTTCTCGTTGTCGCGTTGTTTGTAGTCACGAACAGTTATGCCATCAATTGCAGTGGCATTTAAATCCCTTTTTCATTGTTGTTTTCTTTTTCTATTTTCTTTGTCTGCTGCTTTGCATACATCATGGTCTCTCACTCTGAACTCTATTCATTTGAATTGGGTGTATTAATTTCGTCAGCGTATTTGTGCTTTTTGGGATAAAATTCGAAAATCGAAAGTTAATGAGTTGTTGATGAACAAAAAACTATTGGAATTTAAAAACTTAAAAAAAAAACTTAATTTCCCTTTGCACCCCATGAATGAGGTATGTGATAGCTTCTCGCGTTGTTGTGAATTAACACGCTTTCTATTTTTAGATTCACAACTTACGGCACCTACTTATTTATCGACGAATGCGAACGTCACTGTTTTGAGAAGCTCTTACTAGACACGACGATTGAATCGACGCTTAATACTGCGAAGTTGCTGTCAAACAACATTCGAGGGGAGCCGACAATGAAAGAAAATTTTATTTATTTTTTTCTTTTAAGATGACTGGAGCCAGGTTTGAACCTGCGATCTCCCGCATGGTAGTCGCGTGTTCTAACCACTATGCCACGGCCGGTCCAAGTATTCCATGTATCTGGAATTTAAAGGGGAACTAAAACTACACAGAAGCTAATGAAACAGATTCTGAACTTTCTTAATATTACTTAAGGTGGTGCCTAGATGAAGTAAATCAAGCCTATAGTTTACTTTATGCAGGTCTAGTCAGATGCGGTGTATCGATTATGAAACACTTTAGGTGGGATTATCAATACCTGATATTTTGGGAAAAAATTAGCACAGAATTTTCAATTCATCGCAACTATTTCGAGTATATTTGTTTGACTATAAAAAGTAAAAAAAACTTGTAGGCAAACTGATTTACTACAATCTACCGAAACAAATAACTTTCATTGGCCTCAATACTTGAAATAAGGTAAAGTTCAGAGTTCATAAATTTGTATCTCTTACTCTGAAATTTGTACATTGACGAATGGAAGTTATTAACCCCGGAAATAATAACAAGAATCTCACTTTGGAGGTCCCCAAGTAGCTCATAGCGTTACCCGGGCAAATGTAAAAGGCGCAGTGCGTCTTAGGAATTAGGTTATATAATTTAGTGAAGCTCAACACAAAGGCTCTCCATTGGCTTCGGCAGCTGCAAGAAACTAGGATCGGACCACTACCCTCTTTATACAATAACTGTACCTCCAACTTTTGATAAACCAAGCAAACTTTATAAGGACCATGAACTAAGGATATGCACCTGAAATGTCCGAAATCTCTCTATTCAATTGGCGGATGTCCTCGAAAAATGCAAGACTGACATCACCACCATACAGAAAATGCACATGGTATAGCAGTCGAAAAAATTCAGTCTACACAACAATACCTCCGACAACGGATACAGATTGGTTAGCGTGACATGGTATTGAATGGAACCAGATGCCCTCATAAATATATTCACAAGACAACCTGGGTATCCCCTGATCAAAAGGAAAGAAACCAGATTGACCCCGTGGAAATCGATGAAAGATATGTCTCAAGCGGTATGGACGTGCGTGTGATGCGCATTGCGCTGTGCAAATACTGACTGGGATCACCGCCTAGATGCAGCTAATGTACGCACACGATTAAGTAGTACTAGTTCCAATATACCACGAATTCTATGACCACTGCCACCGAGCCATAATGAGCTCAGCACGACAATTGCACGCCTTAAAAGCAATAAATGTTTGGGAGCCGATGGATTACCGGCGGAGCTTTTTAAGTGCATGCACTAGCTCGTATACACAATTTGTCTAAAGGTATCCATTCCCGATAATTGGAATCCGAGTATTCCATGTATTGTGCTTAAGAAAGGCGACCTTATTGTGTGCACCAAATACCGCGAGATCAGCCTTTAACTCATCGATTGTAAACCGCTGCTACTATGGGCTAAGCAAGCGATTTAATGACACTAGGTCACAAATAACAAACTTTTGTCTGTTATTTGTTTCTAGCATACTTTTTCTCATGGATTTGGACCTACTGAACACGAAAATGAATTTTAAAAATTTTTCTGTCGATTGGTTTGCGAGATACAAATTTTTTAATTTTTTTTTTTTAATTTTTGGAGGTACACTTACTATGTTGAGCATATCTTTAGTCTTCTTTGACCTATTTTATCCTACTACTACTCAAATTAAAGACAATTGAGCCGTCTACAACTTATTTTCAGAAAATTTTCAAATCGGGTTAGTAGTTTTGATGTTGGCGGCTTAAAAAGGTTAAAAAACTGGGTTTTTTTAGTAAAAATGTGGCTGAAAAATTCATATAAAAATTCATATAAAATATAAAACGCGATGTTAACAGCGATTTTAATTTTTTTACGTATAGCTGACACTTTTCCAAAGAAAATAAGCCCTTACTTAACAAAATCTGATGACAAATGGCCGACTTATTATTTTTTTGGTAAACGACCGAAATTCCTCTATTTCACGATTTTTTGATTTTCATTATTTGCACAGCTTACCTACCCAACGCAAACGAATAAATACATTTGAACTTAATTTAAAATAAACAAATTAGTCTTCGTATATTATTTTTTAATTTATTTACAGCACTACATGCTCATACATATTTAAACATAAGGAGACACGGTTATCAATTGCATTTCAAAACTGTCTGTGAAAGTGTAAAGAAGTTAATATTTAGAAAACGCAAGGAAGACAATGAGTAAAAGACTACGTGTGTTCGAGTGTTTGAACGATCCAGACAATTTCTGCAATGTTTGTGGCCAGTTTATAAAAAAAAATCACGCACACAAGTTTACTCCAGCAGTACAATTGCACTATTTGAATTATTTTGGTATTTCACCAAATATCACAGAACCATGGACACCTAAGTCGCTGTGTGATCTTTGCTATATAATCTTAACCAACTGGGCAGCTGGCGGAAGGTAAGAATTTTTATTTAAACACATTATACATAGCGAATATAGTAATTTATTTTAATTTTAGCCGCCATATGAAATTCGATACACCAATGATGTGGAAAAAGCCGCTATGCCATTCCACAGACTGTTATTTTTGCCTCACCACAAACAGTGGGGTAGGAAGATTTTTTAAATGGAACTACGCTCAAGTGGGATCGTTTGCGCTTCCAGTACCACATTCGCATGATGTGCCATATCCAGTGTGCCCTGGTGCATCTCTTCAAAAAGCAGAATCGTCAGAAGAAGAGTCCGAGTCAAATGCAAGCGAATTTGAGCCGGGTGCAAAGCGAAAATTACTGTCACAGGCCGAACTAAACGATTGGGTGCGCGATTTTGGTCTCACTAAGGAGAAATCCGAACTTTTTGCGTCTCGGATGATAGAGTGTGGATTTGCGGCTTCAGAAGTGAAAGTATCAACGTACAGAAACCGTCACAAGGAGTATGCAAAATTTTATACAAAGAAAGACCAAATATGTTTTTGCAGCGACATTTCAGGCTTGTTCCAAGAGCTTCACCAAATTCACAACCCCAACGAATGGAGGTTGTTTATTGACAGCAACAAAGAGAGCTTGAAGGCAGTTCTCTTACATAATGGGAATGAAAAGCCATCTGTTCCTATTGCTCATGCGGTTCATTCAAAGGAGAACTATGAAACTATGGACATTTTGCTGAAATGCATAGAGTATAGGAAATACAATTGGAAAATATGCGCCGACCTTAAAGTTGTGGCCATTCTGTGTGGACTCCAAGGAGGCTATACGCGACATTGCTGTTTTCTGTGCCTTTGGAATAGCCGCGCTGATGATCAGCATTATAAAAAAAAAAAATGGTCGGTACGAACGAAACCTGTAGTTGGAGAAGCGAATGTTCAGCGCAAACCACTAATAGAGAACCGTGAAAATATAATACTTCCGCCGCTGCACATAAAATTGGGTTTGATTAAAAATTTTGCCAAAAAATTAGACAAAGAAGGTGAAGCTTTTGCCTATTTACGGTCAATTTTCCCTTACCTTTCGCTGGCAAAAATTAAAGAAGGAGTCTTCGCAGGACCCGAGATAAAAAAAATTTTGAAAGATGAAAAATTCCCAAAGCTGTTATCACCCATCGAAGCCGCAGCATGGAATTCCTTCAGGCTTGTTGTGGAAAACTTTTTAGGAAACAACAAAAGCCCGAATTATAAGGACATAGTTGAGGATCTGGTAAAGAACTATGAAGCCATGGGAGTGCACATGTCACTTAAAATACACTTTCTGCATTCTCATTTGGATTTTTTCCCTGAGAATTTAGGAGACGTGAGCGACGAACACGGCGAGCGCTTTCATCAGGAATTGAAGGCTATGGAACGACGCTATCAGGGCATGTATGACACGGCTATGATGGGTGACTATATTTGGACCCTAATACGTGAGACCGATTGCAGCGAATACAAAAAACAAAGAAGAAGTCAGCAGTTTTTCCACATGGCATAAAATGTACACTTATATCATCAGATTTTGTTAAGTAAGGGCTTATTTTCTTTGGAAAAGTGTCAGCTATACGTAAAAAAATTAAAATCGCTGTTAACATCGCGTTTTATATTTTATATGAATTTTTATATGAATTTTTCAGCCACATTTTTACTAAAAAAACCCAGTTTTTTAACCTTTTTAAGCCGCCAACATCAAAACTACTAACCCGATTTGAAAATTTTCTGAAAATAAGTTGTAGACGGCTCAATTGTCTTTAATTTGAGTAGTAGTAGGATAAAATAGGTCAAAGAAGACTAAAGATATGCTCAACATAGTAAGTGTACCTCCAAAAATTAAAAAAAAAAAATTAAAAAATTTGTATCTCGCAAACCAATCGACAGAAAAATTTTTAAAATTCATTTTCGTGTTCAGTAGGTCCAAATCCATGAGAAAAAGTATGCTAGAACCAAATAACAAAATGGCTGTTGCCTAGTGTGATAGAGCACTATTTCGGCGAACAAAGGTCCAACTCTATAAGGCACTGATCCTACCAGTCTAGTTCTACAACACAGAAGCCTTTGTAATGACAAAAGCGTATCAACCTATTCTGGGAGTCTTCGAGAGAAAAAGACTTGGCATTTGGATCCACCTTCGTTGACTGCGATTGTCATCGTCGGATGAACCTTCAGCTGTACGGGCTGTATTACGACATCGACGTAGTCAAGTGCGTTCAAATAGATCGAATGCACAGGCTTGGACAAGATGTCCCCCTTTGATTCTCATGGTGTTAATTTTGCAACAATTTTGATTTATTCTACGCTACTTGAGATATTGTTTTTAATTAAAACTATTGAAATCAACTAATGTCGGGATATGACTGACTCTCATTCGCATTACCCAATTACAGTATGTACCTCAAAATCTGTAACGTAAAAGGTATCTTTCGATTCGGTATGGCCGGATATATACCCTGTCACTGGTACTCCACATTCTTTGTGCCTTTACCTTTCGCTTCTGTGAATGAGTTTACTCTAATGACTGTATGAAGAATTCGTTTGTGAAAAAGTTTTAGTTTTCTCGTTTACTTTTCTCCTCTCATTTAACCTTTATCGTTTAGGTTATGTGAAGAATTCTCTTTGCTTACAAGTCCCGTGAATTATTTAACTTTACTGGTTGTATTGGTGTGTGTCTGAACATGTTAGCAAATAAGTTTTACTCGAGCGAAAGTTTAAAGAGCTACAAAAAAACGAACATCATATTACTTTAAAGAGGTAAACAAACTGTGTGTTAGGTAAATATGACGAAATTTTTTTTAATTCATATGAAGAATTTCGAATAACTTTTGTAGATTATTTTATGTTAATTCGGTTTAATGAATCAATTCATTTGTGTGTTTTGCCAATATGTTTCGGCTGTTTTAATTTGTTTTTGAATATCTAAACAAGTATTAATCTATGGTATGTCGTTCTAAAACATACCACATTCCTTTATTAACTATGTTGTAGCCAGCGTTGAGCACAACGACTATCCTGAAAATCATTTTGCAATATTCGGAAATTTATATCGTTAAAATGCATAAAAAAGGCACAAAAATTAAGATTTCACCTATACAATACTTGCTAACTTCAAATAGATATATCTCGACTCCTATTGTACAGTGTTATCTTATTTGAAATATAATTTTAAACATTTTATATAATAAAGTAATCTTTATCAGATCGATTCGAACAATTATTTGTTATGTAGACGAGTGTGTTCTTTATCGAAAAGTGAAACTGGTTTTATTGGTAAAAGTTTTTACATAAAATAATTTAATTTTGTTGTCTTTACCCAGAATTCTGCACCATACACCAATAAAATTAAATTATCTACCACTACGATTTAAAACGAGTAGATTCTTTGTTCGTTGAAACCAATAACTTAGAATTGTCCTCGTTCACCGTTAGACCCATTTTAGTTAATTCCTTCTATATAACTGAGAAGGTTGCAGTAACATCTCGCATTTTTAGGCCAATGATGTCTACATCGTCAGCGTACGCAATTAGCTTGTGGCTTGAATATCGTGCCAATCGTTTTTACTGCAGCTTTCCTCATCATTATATCCATCAGTGTATTAAAGAGAGATAGGTTGTAGCTAGTGTTTTTGATTTCCCGGCATCTTTCATTTCCCGGGAAAGCGGGATTTTTATTTAATTTTCCCGGGATCCCGGGAAATCCCGGTACAAAACAAAAATTAAATAAAGAATGTTTTTATCTATTAAAAAAAATAGTTTTTTTAATTTAATACAAAAAAAAAAACAAATATGAAATGAAACATAAAAATAGTTTTAAAAATCTCATGTTATGGTTTATCCGAAAAGTTGTTAAAATTTAGACAAGCTATCATCGTGAAACTTTTATATGAGAAGTCTTCTTATAGACTTAGAGAGGTGCACGAAGAGATTTTTCGAAATTCGTACTTTTAGGGGTAAAAAGGCTAAAAGGGGATAAAACCGTTAAGCAATCTCCATATAGAATTATAAATTCGTGCTTTTAGAGGCTATAAAAGCACTAAAGCTATTTTTAAGAACAAGAGGGCCGCGAGGAAGGATTTTCAAAATTCGTACTTTGTGGGGTAAAAAGGCTAAAAGGGGATAAAACCGTTAAGCAATCTCCATATAGAATTAGAAATTCGTGCTTTTAGAGGCTATAAAAGCACTAAAGCTATAATTGCACAAATCCATTTTTGAAGGCATTTTTCAAAATTCGTGCTTTAGTGCTAAAAATGCTCCAAAAGGGGTAAAACTTGTACCATCACCCAGACAAACGGCTAAAGGTAGAGTCGCAAGAATCTATATGGGAATGCATCTTACAGATTTAGAGAGCTGCATGAGCAGATTTTTCAAAATTGTTACCCCTTAAAGAAAAACCTAACCAAACCTGACCAAAACCTGAGAAAACCGGAAATGGGATGAAACTGTTACCATCACCTAGACAAAGCGGCGTAAGGGGGAATAGCGACAATTAGATTTAACACTTATTTTGTAGGGTAATTGTGCAATCTGAAGATATTTTTTGAGATTCGTACTCCTTGGGATAAAGAGGAGACAAGTATTATCATTGCTCAGACCAAACACATAAAGGTACAATCACCAAGTACACCAACAAAGAAAGTTATATGTCAGTCAATCGGCTTAAAAATATTGTTTTAGAATAAATGCCTATCAATAAGTATTCATCAACTCATAGACATGATATTGCTGATCCATTTTAGCAATTCAATACGTACGTATTTTTCTCTTTATATGAAAGGACATTTGAAAGATAAACAAAACATCGAAAGACGGAAGATGATAGTGATGGTCAAGAAAATAGTCACCAATTTGGTAATTTTATGGTAAAAATTTGGAACACTAAATAATTTATGGTTCCAGTGGATTTTAACTTATCAAATATTTTGATTTTGACTCATTAAATAAGCGTAATGAAATCCCGGGAAATCCCGGTCGCATTCCCGGGATTCCGGGACAAAAAACTAGCCAGGATTCCCGGGATTTTTGTCCCGGGAATTCTCGGGACAAAAACACTAGTTGTAGCCTTGTCGAGGGTCTTGTCTGGTATGAATGGATAGGTAAGTCCTGTGGCAATCATCACTGAAAACTTCATGTTGGTCAGAATCATACCATACTCAGCCATACCAAACTTCGCATTAATTCTTAAATCATTCATTGCCTTACAAAATTTCTGACATATCGGACTGTCGAAAGTAGCAGAAAAGGTAACAATATTTGACGATCTGTTGATATGGGTCTTTTCCAGGATATTTCGTAGTGTGAAGATCTGTTCAGATATTCATATGATCCTTTATCAACTATTGCACACCAATATGCGTTACTTCAGAAGTCTCCGAGTCCTTGTGCTGACAAAATCATACAAGACCGGCAGGTCGCTCACATACAAAATTCGTAGCTACTAGAGAAATTCCAGAAATTTGGATATAGTGTCAATAATTTTAAATAGAATGATAGAAAAGAGTTTTTCGAATTTTCGAAAAATTTAATTTTTTTTACATTATATTAAAACATCGTGTGTTCTTCTCTCTTTTTTTAAATAAAACATAATGACCTTTTATATACTGACTTACCAAATGATCTCAATCATATAAGAGAACTCAATATAAGGAATATGTTTTTACGTACCTGGAATGATAACAAAAAAACATATTTTACTTAATATATTAACTGCAAAGGAAATGATAGATATTTCAGAAAAAATGTTGCTGCTCAAAAATACATATTTTACGCGGACACAAAAAAAAAATTGTAGTTGAAGATTCAAAGTCATTTATATATTGTAACACAAATCATTTGTGTTGACATATATATTATTTTTTTAATCAGTCATGTTTTCTGGTATATGTATGTGAGTAAAAGCTGAGGCTTGGCTTGTTAGAACATTGGCAGTTTAGAACATTTGTATGAAGGGTACCGTTATGGGTGGTGTAGGCTAACCCAATACATCTCGACTTTTTAAACAATGCCAAATAAATAGATTGTCCCAACTTAACGCTAATACAAAGATAAAATACAAAGTTAAATATTTAGTAATTATTTTGTATGGGACCGACCGTGACATCATGTTCAAGTGATCTCAGTTCGAACCTTGTCACAACCATGTACATTTCTTTGGTCAACGGATCTTTCTATTTAGTCGACCGTGACTTCTGAGTTGTCGAGTCAATCGGCATGTCTAAAACTATAGGTTCCATTATATTTGTCTAAAACTAATGCTGAAATCTCTTCCATATCTCATTCATGGGATGCAAATGCAAGAAAAGTTATATTTTAAGTTATTTTTTGGCAAAAAGAAAGCTATTTATGGTACGGAAATATTAAGGACTGGGCCCCCTTACATAACAAAATGAACTGAGAATCATATGCTTTGATTCTGAGGCGCAAATAGGCGGAAAGTTTGAAGTCATTTGTCTACAATTGTTATTGAGCGACTTAAAATGCTTCAATTATTTTAGATTTGAAACACATTTTAGATTAGTGAAGTCAAATATTAATATTTTAAGTATGTTGTACTAACTTTTTGCCCACTAGGTTGTGTTGCTTGGGATCTACCAATGGTTTACAGTTACATTCCGTTATTAGGCTATTAATCATTATGTTCGGCCCTCGAGTCTAGTCGAATCCTCATACCATTAACAGCAGCATACATGGGATAACATAAATAACTATCCTTAACAAATAATAATTCAGAAATAAAATGGCAAGTACTAGCCATTTATTAAATGGGTAATGAGTAAATTCATTTAAATAACTGGGAGGTACTTTTTTGTTCAAACCATTTGCAGGGGTACTATTCGATCGATCTTGCCATATATTATAACCTTTAACCTTAAGCTACAATCATTTGAAACTTGGGGAGTGATCTAGTGCATGTTGTAGGTCTGGCCGACTACAATATGAATCTATATGGGTAAATCCGAAATAATGTATACCAAGGAAAGAATTTCAGAGTTGTTAAAACCACATATATTATTTAATCCATAAATGGGCTATATATTCAATCCTCAAAATATATACAGCATATTTCCTTATAATTTTATAATAAACTTAAAATCTAATCAATTGTCTACAATTAAATGTAAAAAACGCCTCGGTAGGTCATTCAGAAGATATAAATAATGTTAAGTAAAGATGGGCATTCGGCATATAGCGTCCGCAACGGAAAACATGGTTTTTTAAATTTAACTGCTTTAGTATTTAGTTTTTCCTCAAGCCAAGTACGTTCGTAAAGAGAGCCAATAGTGCGCTTAAAATATATATATATATATATATATAAATATGTATTTTTACACAATTCTACAGAAAATATGAATGACAAAGTGCGTAACGACCGCAACGGAATGATTTTTTTTTAAATTTTATTTATTGAACACAGCAATTGTAAACTCATATGAAGTTTTTGTGGAATGGGGGCATTCGTTCTACTGTTTCAGCCAAAGATACAACCTGTTTGCGGGTCTGGGAGCGTTTCATTAACTTCAACATAATTCCACGCTACTGCCATGTATTGCGGTTAGTCAACTGTTACGGTACCATATTGATCTGCATTGAATTAATGCAAATGTACGTACAATCTTTTCTCATGATAAAACAAACATATATTCTGAATTTCAGTTAAATTGGTCAATCCATTCAAATTTTCTAAATAAGTCCACCCCAGCGCCAACTGTCGAGTCCATTTGTACATAAAATGTTTTCTCTTTATCAAACCTATACTTACTTACTTACTTAAGTGGCCCATTACAACTTACGAACATGTTTCATAAGTTTGAGGCCTGAAGTACGAAAGAATTCCACACGCTTCGGTCTTGTGCATGTGTTCTCCAGTTAGTCCTACCAGATGGTGGCACGTCGCCTACCACTTGGTCCTTCCAACGGAGTTTGGGTCTCCCTGCTCTGCGCCGTCCTTCAGGTTCGCCTTCAAACACCTTTCTCGCTGGAGCATTTACATCCATCCTGGCAACATGACCCAGCCATCGTAGTCGTTGCATTCTGACTCTTTTAGCTACGTCGATGTCGTGGTAAAGCTCATACAGCTCATGGTTCATCCGATGGCGAAACTCGCCGTCGACACAGATAGGTCCATAAATTTTTCGGAGTACTTTTCTCTCGAATACTCCCAGGTTTTGTATGTCCGTTGTCGTAAGCACCCATGATTCGGCAGCATACAAAAGAACGGGTAAGATTAGCACCTGGTAAAGCTGTTTCTTAGTATTCCGAGATAAGGTGGTGTTACTAAAGTGCTGCCGAAGTCCGTAGAAACATCTATTGGCTAGCACTATTCTCCGTTTAATTTCTTGGCTGACATTATTTTTCTTGTTGACGGAAGATCCGAGGTAGGTAAACTCGTCGACTACCTCAAAACAATAATTGTCAACGTTCACGGTGCGTCCCCAACGAGAGGACTCTTTGTTCGTCGAAATCATTATTTTTGTTTTGTCCTCGTTGACCGCTAAACCCATTTTTGCTGACTCCTTTTCTAGTGATGAGAAAACTGCAGTAACATCCCGCAGATTTCGACCAATGATGTCAATATCATCGGCATAGGCTAGTGGCATGTGGCTCTTGTGGAATATGGTGCCAGACATGTTGACACCAGCCTTTCTCATCACCTTCTCCATAACTATATTAAATAGTGTACAGGACAGGCTATCGCCCTGCCTGAGACCTCTTTCCGTGTTAAATGGTTCAGACTGATCCTTACCAATCTTATCAGAGGATTTGGTGTTGTCTAAGGTACATTTGCAAAGTCGAATCAGCTTTGCAGGAATACCAAACTCAGACATAGTCTCATAAAGCCTATTCCTTATCGGAGAGTCGAAGGCAGCTTTGTAGTCGACAAAGAGGTGGTAGGTGTCGATCTGTTTTTCATGGGTTGTTTCCAGGATCTGTCGTAAGGTGAATATTTGATCCGTCGTAGATTTGCCAGGTCTAAAGCCGCACTGATATGGTCCAATTAGTTGTTCTACAATTGGCTTTAGACGTTCACACAATATGCTTGAAAGGACCTTGTACGCAATTGGTAATAGGCTTATTCCACGATAGTTCTTACATTCACTACGATCTCCTTTCTTGTATATGGGACATAACAGACTGAGACTCCAATCCCCGGGCATGCTCTCCTCTTGCCAGATGTTCTCCATGAGCTGATGCATGCTCCTAATCAGCTCCTCCCCGCCAGCCTTAAACAATTCAGCAGGGAGACCATCGGCACCAGCAGCTTTGTTGTTTTTAAGGCGGGAGATAGCCATACGTATCTCGCTCTGGCTGGGAGGTGGACAGTTAATACCATCGTCATGGATTGGAGCGGGGTCTTCTGGATTGGTGTCAGTATCCAGTAAATTTCTAAAGTGGTCTCTCCATATCTTCAGAACGCTATCCGGGTCCGTCACTAGCTGACCATCGCTGTCCTTGCAGGAGGGCAACCCTGTTCCACGCATTCTCGCTTTAACTCTCTTGTAGAATTTTCGGGCTTCCCCTCTACTTCGGAGCAACTCGGTACACTCATCCTGTCTCTTCTTCAGCTCCTTCTTTTTTCTTCTAAAAAGACGAGTTGCCTGTCGTCTCTTCTCCCTGTGCCGTTCACGAACAGCTCGCGTTGCCATTGGCTGCAGTTTTGCCCTGTATGCAGCATCCGTCTCTCTCGTGGCATTGCGACATTCATCATCGTACCAGGCATCTTCTTGAGACGGCTTTGAGTACCCAAGTACGCTTCTCGCAGTCCGTTCTATGGAGTCGGCTATATATTGCCACTGCGAGGTTATATTATCAGGGGTTGGAGCATTCCGCAACAGTTGAGTTAGGTGGTTGGAGTAGGCATCCGCTACCTCTGTGGTCCGCAGTTTACCGATGTCCAGCTTTCGTTGTGCCTGGTTACGTACGTTTTTCGCCATGCTTAGCCTAGTGCGTACCTTAACTGCGGTAAGGAAGTGATCAGAGTCAATGTTCGCACCTCTGATCACTCGTACGTCCAGAACACTCGATGCGTGCCTTCCATCGACTACCACGTGATCTATCTGATTCCTCGTCAATTGATCTGGAGATAACCATGTTGCCTTATGAATATTTTTATGGTCAAATCTAGTGCTGCTAACTACCATATTTCTTGCCGCAGAGAAATCAATCAGTCTGATGCCATTGTTGGACGTTTCGGTGTGCAGACTGAATTTTCCGATTGTAGGCTCAAATGCGGTCTCCCTGCCTATTTTAGCATTAAAATCGCCTAGTACAATTTTGATGTCATGGCTGGGGCTACGGTCATATACATTTTCTAGGCTCTCGTAGAACTCGTCTTTGTCCTCATCGCTTTTCTCTTCTGTCGGAGCATGGGCACATATAAGTGTTATGTTAAAAAACTTTGTTTTGACTCTTATGGTGGCTATACGTTCACACACCGGGTTGAACCTTGAGACTAGGTGTCGCAGTCTTTTGCCAACCACAAATCCACATCCAAACTCGTGCTTGTCCGCACGGCCACTATAGTAGATGTCGCACGTCTTCTTGCGAGAGCACCCGTGTCCCGTCCACCGGATTTCGTGTAAAGCGGTTATGTCGGCCTTGTATTTTTCGAGGACTTCCGCCAGTTGGATGGAGGCAGCTGGTCTATACAGTGTTCTAACATTCCAGGTGCATATCCTCAAATCATGATCCTTAATTCGTTTGCGGTGGTCGTCAACATTTGGGGGGTCCGTTTTATTCTTATCTTACTTCTTTTCATTGCAATCGGTTATACGTCAGTGGCGGGTTGCAAGCCCAGCGCACCACGTCGCAGTTTTCTCCTCCTGCCAGGATTTTATTGCAGCCGCCCATTCTGGGTCAGACGCTGACCAGGGTACCGCTCACTCTGAGCTGACGAGCCTGGGTTTTAGGTTTCGCCCCTCACAGTTAGCCGTGCTCTGACGGGTGTCAGAAGCACGTTTCCAGGCGTCACCACGTGTAGGTACTCCGTTCGCAGTAGTACCACGAAAACGGAGCTCTGTGAGTAGACTTGAAGTGCAATTGGCAAGGATCACTCTGGGTTTGCCAAGTTAAACCGATCAGAAGCTTTACCTTGCATCACACTCCCGACGCCCAAACCTATATACATTCTGAATTTCAGTTAAATTGGTCCATCCACTCAAATTTTCGAAATAAGTCCACTCCAGCGATACCTACCGGGTCTATTCATAAAATATATATAATTCTTATACCTGTGTTTGTCAATAGTTCCTTAACAGACTGTCTGATGTGGATACAATTTTTTAGGATAAATAAGATAGTAGGAAAAATTGTAACGCCCGCAACGTAACGTCCGCAACGAACGAATTTCAAATTTTTGGATGAACCACTAAATGTATAACTCTTAAAAAAGCCTTTTTAAAATCCTTAAATATTCCTCTTTCCTTTATGTATTTCGATTTTTTTTTTCACTATGCAATATTTGCTTAAATAGATGGAAATACACATTGACATCCAAAACTACTTCCATTTTTTGTAACGACCGCAACGGCACTTTTGG
Organism: Muscina levida; assembly: GCA_964034835.1. NCBI lineage: Eukaryota > Metazoa > Arthropoda > Insecta > Diptera > Muscidae > Muscina > Muscina levida. Next base: position 83,679,793 of record OZ035881.1, on the reverse strand, counting down.
CTCGAATATCTTTTTTGTCAATTAAATGTCATTTCAAAGTACTCTCAAATAACTGTTGTTTGCTGAAGTTTATTAATAAATATCTCACTCATAACGCAAACAGGATTAAAATAACAAAACATAAATGCGTACGAATGTAACGTCCGCAACACAGGATTTGCCCATAAACAAAAGTTCCTACAATCCTCAAAATCTTAATTTACGCTTAGAAAACTGTTTTATTCGGGTCTTTCTTCACTGATGAGCTAATAAATCAGATACTTCCAAATTTTAATACGAAAAATCTTAGACCTTTCCAGCGATATATATATATATATATTTCTACATATAACTAGCCACATCTGTCTGTTTTTGCATCGCAATCAAAAACTTTGTAGACTTTTTAAACTATTTCGTAAGTTTGAAGAAATTTGTAGCCACTATTTTCTTATGATACCCTTTTTTTATTTTATTAAGAATGTGCATGCTTTCACTTGTAAAATGCATATTTGCTTATAAAAATTGGTTAGCCACTGATTACGTAATTCAAGTCTTTCGAGGAACACAATTGTCTAACAAAATCAAGCATTTAAAGAAAACTAACAACGACACCAAGTACCTTAAAGGTTTTCCATTCTGTAGTAGTGTGTTATTAATTTATATGTTGATAAAACATTTTTTTACATAGGCATATACATGTAAGTATTTACAAACATTAAAGGTAACGTTATTATTTTTGCAACTTCTATTCGCCGCTACATTCAAAGTAGTAACCTTACTATTGAGTATCTGCCGTCGGCTACAGAATATACATCATTACCATCTTCGTCGTCAACGTTTCGGTCGTTCATTTACACGTTAACGTGCTCAACGCGTTACATAATGAAATGTGAAAAGCCGCTCAAACACTTACAGCCACTTAAGTGGTTCTATTTCAACCAACAAGGAAAAAAAAGGATCTGATGCTCGTCACTATTACCACGATGGTTGCAATGAGGACTATGTACGTTGCATTCACTCAAGTCGCTGACATAGAAAACATCATGGTAAAGGATAGCGATGCAAAGAGTAGGATACCAAGATGTTGTTACTGTTTAATAGAGCACGTTGTTATATGCCTTCTAGGATAAAATTAATTGCTATGATAGTATTATAGCAATGCACACAGAAAGCCATAAAAATCTAGATAATAATGCTGACGGTGATGATTATGCTAAGGGTATGTTTAGAATGTTACCGACATGCATATGGAAAACCAATGCAATACCAATTTAAATTGTATTATTATATATTAGAGATATTTTAAAATTTGTCTTTGCATTTGATATGAATATCGAGTTCCTCAAAAAACATGAATAATAAGGGGAATGCATAAAAATAATGGCTAAAAAATTCGTCAAACTTAAAAAAAACTAGTAAGGCGGTTATCTTCGGCTATGCCGAAGCTCAGATAACCTTCACAGTTTGTAAAACTGGTGATAAAACTGGTTATTTGCACTAAAACTATATTTTATTAAACATTGTAACATAAAACAGGGGAGTTGGTTATAAGTGGACGTTACTTTTAGCTTCACACATCCATTTTTTGTCAATAATTTTTATCGATTTTATTCGATTTACCGAAAAGTTTATGAGTTGGTGATTTGGAGCATATTTTTGTGCATTTTGTAACCTCCCAAAAATAGGAATTTGTGTGCGATGTGGGGTCAGTTTAAATTCGATCTTGCTTATCTTAGAATTTAACCTCTGCTTCTGGACAGAAGCTTACATACCAATTTCAGTCTGAAAACTCTTAAACTACAGTGACATACAGACGGACACCAAGAAAAGGGAGAGTTTGTATGGAAGGTGGGAGAAGTATTCGTCCGATATTGCTCATATTACAACGAAAGCTCCTGTTATAGGATTAAAGCTTGCATATCAAATTTTAGCTCGATATTTCCTAACCTACGGCTGTAATCGCAGGGACTGACATACGGACACCCCCAAAAAGAGGGATTTTGTATGGGAGGTGGGAGTAGTTTTCGACCGATCGGTCTCATCTTACTACTCAACCTTCACTTAGTGTAGGGAGTAGTTTTTGACCGATCGGGCTCATTTTAGAACTCAACCTCCATATAGGGCAGCAAAGCTTGCGTACAATATTTCAGCTTGATTGCTCGTAAATTACTGCTGTATTCGCGGGGACTGACAAATTTCAGCCCGAAAGCTCATCAACTACAGGGACATACAGACGGAGACCCCGAAAAAGGGGGAGTTTGTATGGAAGGTGGGAGAAGTATTCGTCCGATATTACTCATATTACAACGTAAGCTCCTATTATAGGCTTAAAGCTTGCATATAAAATTTTAGCTCGATATTTCCTAAACTACGGCTGTAATCGCGGGGGCAGTTAGGCGGACATCCCAAAAAAGGGAGTTTGAATGGGAGGTGGGAGTAGTTTTTGACCGACATTACTTATCTTAGAAAGTAGCCTCCGCTTAAAGATTGAATCTTGCGTACAAAATGTCAGCTATATACCTCTTAAAATACGGCTGCAATTTCAGGGACAGAACCCAAAAAAGAGAGAGTTTGTATGGGAGGTGGGAGTAGTTTTTTACCGATCGGTCTCATCTTGGAACTAAACATCCATTTAGTGCAGAAAAGCTTGCATACAATATTTCAGCTTGATTGCTCTTAAATTACTGCTGTAATCGCGGGGACTGACATACCGACACCCCCAAAAAGAGGAATTTTGTATGGGAGGTGGGAGTAGTTTTTCACCGATCGGTCTCATCTTACTACTCATCCTCCGATTAGTGAAGGAAAGTTTGCATACAATATTTCAGCATGATTGCTCTATAATTTCTACTGTAGTCGCGGAGACTGACATACGGCCACGCCCAAAAAGAGGGACTTTGTATGGGAGGTGGGAGTTGTTCTTGACCAATCGGTCTCATCTTACTACTCAACCTCCGCTTAGTGTAGGGAAGCTTGCATACAAAAATAACTTGATTGCCCTTAAACTACGGCTGTAATCGCAGGGACAGACCCGAAAACGGGAGAGTTTGTATGGGAGGTGGGAGTAGTTTTTGACCGATCGGGCTCATCTTAAAACTTAACCTCCGCTTAGAGGATAAAAGCTTGCATTCCAAATTTCAGCTCGATATCTCTTAAGCTGCGGCTGTAATCGCGGGGACAGACAGACAGACGGACGGACAGACGGTCACCTTTAAATCGACTCAGATTTCGATGCTGATCATCTTATATATATAACCAGTACAGAAATTTCAGTCAGGTAAACTGACTGATAAATACCATCACCCAATATAAGATATTGTTTGCCAAATAGTTAGGCTCTCTGCGGTTTCGCCTCCTATCGCAACATAAATTTATCGACCACTTTTCATTATCCCCCAAGTGTCCGTTTAGAAGTTATGGGAGAAATATTTATTTTCCTCCTATCACGACAAAAATGTATCGACAAATATTCATTACCCCCCAAGTGTCCGTTGGGAAGTTATGGGAGAAATATAAATTTTCCAAAAATAGGTAATTTTGTATGGGAGGTACCAGAAGGCGTGAACCGTTATGGTCCATATTTATTCCTAATTCAACTTTTCATAAGCGAACATCACACGCAAAATTTTAGTGAATTCAGTTTACTAACAAAAAAGATATGTCTGTAAAAGTATGAGGGTCAATTCGGTCATTTGTATGGGAGGTACCAGAATGGGTGGGGCAAAGATTTCGGTTTTCTTAGGGTGTGTCTACTTTTGGAAGATAAATAAACTGACCAAATTCAAATATCCTTCGGTTGTCCGTTTGGAAGTTATGGAAGAAATATTAATTTTCCAAAAATAGGTAATTTTGTATGGGAGGTACCAGAAGGGGTGTGGCTATTCAGCCCATTTACAATCCCATAAGTTCGTTTTGAAAAATATTGATACTGGTAAATTTTCATACCGATCCGTTTAGGATTACTCGAGTTATCCTGCTGACCAGCCATCCAGCCAGCCAGCCAGACAGACGGACATAGCTCAATCGTCTTAAAAAGTCCTGAAACGAATTTGGTCTTAAGATACTTGGGGTCTAACTCGTCTCCTTTAATGCGTTACACTTTTTTTCGTATCAAATGATATATACCCTCATCCCTAAGGGTGATGGTATAAAAATGGTGGCAAAAATGTATAGTAATTCATCAATTGAGAACGCCTGGACCGATTTTGCTCAAATTTTTTTTCAGTTGTTCGTAATGGTGCCCGGACATAACCCCCACGGACATAATCCCCAACACGATTTTGGGGCTTATGTCCGCCACGCTCTGCGGACATAACCCCCAATTTGCATTTGGGATTATGTCCGCGGGGCATAACGGACATAAGCCCCAACAAATATAACGGACATAACACCCAAACTTATTTTGCGACTAAAAAATTAAAAGTAATGAAAAAGGTTGATGAAGTTGATGAAATGGGGGTGGGCGGACGCCCACCCCCTAAAAAAAGAGTGTCTTTTTAAGTAACTAACAAACTAAGACGAATGCGGCGGGGGGCGTGCCCCCCACCGCATTCGTCTCGTGCTACAGTGAGACAGATTAAGTACGCAACGAGACTAACTACGGCGTATGCGGCGGGGGGCGTGCCCCCCACCGCATTCGTCTCGTGCTGCAGTGAGACAGATTAAGTATGCAACGAGACTAGCTACGGCGGATGCGGTGGGGGGCGTGCCCCCCAGCGCATTCGTCCCTCGCTACAATAGCAATATTTAAAATTGTTCTCTTCATATGTTGAAATACTAAAAACAACAACAAATTCGGTCATAATCCCCATTGGGGCTTATGTCCGCAGATTAGTGTCGGACATAATCCCCAATGAAATTGGGGGTTATGTCCGCCAAGTTGTCCGGACATAAGCCCCAAAATCGTTTTGGGGATTATGTCCGTGTGGGGTTATGTCACGGCACCGTTCGTAATTGCCATGAGCAGGTTTATGTAAAAGAAAATTTTGGGAAAATCCTCCGGAAAAGCCGAAAAATTGGAAAAACCGAAAATTGCTTCTTTGTAAGGAAATTTGTGTGCAATTGTTACGAATGATTTTTCGAATGGAAAAATAAAAAAATTTTTTGGAAAATTCGGAAAATTCCGAAAAAATTCGAAAAATTTTAATACTATCTTTCCGAGAAATTTTGTTTTTTGTCGTACGATTTGATTTGTAACTTGCGAATAATTATTCCGAAATGACTTTTCGAATGGAAAAATAGATAAATTCTCGGTGGAAAACTCGGAAAATTCCGAAAAATTTTAATTTTTTTTTGCATCTTATCGTATGTTTTGGTAATTTTGGGCGATGTAAATGTGAACAATTTCGAACAATTATGACTTTTCGAATAGAAAAATAGAAAAATTCAGCCCGAAATTCAGCCCCAAAAAGAGGAATTTTGTATGGGAGGTGGGAGTAGTTTTTTACCGATCGGTCTCATTTTACTACTCAACCTCCGCTTAGAGTAGGGAAGCTCACATACAAAATTTCAGCTTGATTGCCCTTTAACTACGGCTGTAATCGCAGGGACAGACCCCAAAATGGGGAGTTTGTTTTGGAGGTGGGAGTAGCTTTCGACCGGTCGGGTTCATCTTAGAACTTTACCTCCGCTTTGAGGATAGAAGCTTGCATTCCAAATTTCAGCTCGATATCTTTTAAACTGCGGCTGTAATCGCGGGGACAGACAGGCGGACGGACAGACGGACAGACGGTCACCTTTAAATCGACACAGATTTCGATGCTGATCATTTATATATATATAACATATTGTCATACCTACCAAGCCTCCTTATGGGCGTTACAAATGGAAGAACAAAATTAATATACCCTTCACTCTGTTCATGCGCATGGTGAAGGGTATAAAAATATGTGGCAAGTTTTCTATAGAAATATATTTATCGTTGGTCAGGTCTAAGAATCTTTTTTCTAAAACCATTGCCAATTCAAAAAATGGTATAGAACTTACTAAGTTATTAGCTCATAGGTGATGAAAGGCCCGAAAAACCAGTTTTTGAGTCTTAAGGGCACAATAAGAAAGCAAATACCCTCCATAATGTGTGAATACAACGAAAACCACAAAGCTGGCAATTAGATGGATGAATGCAAGTAGCCGAGATAGCTGAGTTCGTTAAGGCGACGCCGCTGATCAGGCTCTCACCTAAAGACGAAACACGTATGGCGATGGGTGCCGGTTCGAATCCAAGCTCGATCACATTATTTTAAAATTTTTCTAATTACAAAAAAAAAGTTTGTGATATTTCTGATTTAGTCAGCTCACCTAGAGAGAGATTAAGTAATAACAAGAGTTGCAGTCTCCTACTCATTCACTAAGAATTTTCATACAATCGTATTTCCAATATAACCTATTAACATTTATATTAAACCAAAGTCCAACCGCTCGAGTTAAGGAAAACGTAATCGTAAACTTAATGTATCTATATGTGCAGAATCCCGTGTTTCTTTGGCTATTTTGTTATTATACAATTTTCCACCATCAAGAAATATAGTTTGTGTATTTAACCACATTATCTCTTTAATGTTTGTTACATCTGCTGCACATACTTTTGCTTAATATTCAATTTCGCCTCTGCGTCGCCTTAGCAATTACGAAGAAAAATATTGACATAAGTTTAAACTCAATAAACTTCTATGATTTTTACTCTAAAAATAGATTCTTTATGCAATTTCTGATGACGTTCATACAGCTGTCGTTTTTTTTTCTTTTGGATTTTCTGTAAATTTAACTTGGATACGATTTTTTTTAATTAAAAACTAATGTTGCGCAAATATAAACGCAATTGCTTTAAGCAAACATTGAAGTTGCTTACGACAGTATAGCTGTAGCTAAAGGCATGTGTATGTTGGTTGGGAATCCGGCAGCTGAGGATGAGTAAAGATTGTGTGGGAAATTAGTTAGAAGTAATGACAACACCAACGTCGTTATATTATATTAAGGACACACGTAATTGCACACTGTTACGGAAATGTAAGCATTTAACGATCATTAGTGTAGCTTTCGAAGAGGCACTTTATTGTAATTGCAAATTTGAGAAACAGTTTAATAAGCGATTTGTAAACACTGTGGTAAGTCGTTTATATCATAAAGTAATTTACATAGTCAATTGGAATTGCAGCATATTATGAACTAAATCATCAAAGTAAAATTGAATCGAAGATTTTAATGTAAAAACTTGAAGATGGTGAGAAAAATACAACAAACTATTACTCTCTTTTTTTTGTATTCATCTAATTCGTATTTAGGTAGTAAGCTTGACTACGTCGATGTCGTTATACAGCTTATACAGTTCAAGGCTCATTCGAAGACGATACTCGCCGTTAACTATGATGGGTCAAAATATTTTGTGAAATATTTGTTACCGAAGAAGATTGATGCGCATGTGTCATTACCCAGGATTCTGCGATGTAAAGCAAGACAGGTAGGAACAATGTCTGGCAGAGTTGGATTTTTGTTCGTCGATAGAGTTCTTTGTCATTAAATTGATCGCTTAGCGCATGGTAGCAGCGGTGTGCGATCAATACTTGTCTCTTGATTACTAGGCTGACATAAATTTTGGTTAAGGCCGAGCTAAGGTAGACAAAATCATCTTCCACTTTAAAGTTATAGTGATCAACCTCACGCAGCGTCCCATACGAGTAGACTCTTTGTTCGTTGAAATAAACGACTTGGGTTTGTCCACATTTTTCACCAGAGCCTAATTTGCAATTCTTAAAAAGGTTGCAGTAACATCCCGCAGACCTGGGCCAATAATCGCAATGATTGCATGGCAGACTATCGCCTAGTCTAACCTCGCTTGGTAGAAAAAGGCTCAGTCAGATTTTTGCATATTTTCACTGAAGACTTCGTGTCATCCCGCAAAGTCGTAAAACTTTGCGACAGTATTTAACAATTTCTTTCGTAACGGACTGTCGAATGAAGCTTTTTAATCAATGAAAAGAAGGTACGTGTCGATCTGCATTTCTTGGATTTTTTCTAGGATTTGTCGTAGTGTGATTATCTGGTCGGTCGTGGATTTACCAGGTCTAAAGCCATACTGATAAGGGCCAATCTGGCTCGCTAGGATGGGCTATAGTCTTTCACATAATACACTTGACAAGACCTTGTATGCGATGGGTAATAGGCTGATCCCGCGATAATTGGTATACACACTCAGACTCCAATCAGGGGGCATGCATTCCTTGAGCCAAATCGTGTTTATGAGCTGGTGCATGCATGTTGCCAGCTCATTGCTGCAGGCAGTCCATCGGCTCCCTCACTTTTTTTAAGCCGTGCAATTGCTGTGCTGACCTCGTTTTGGCTCGGTGGTGGACAATCTATTCCGTCGTCTATGATTGTTGTGATTTTGCCACTTATGCTGCCTTCGGGAACGAGCAGAGAACGAAAGTGGTCCCTCCATGTTTGCAGCACACTCTGAATGTCCGTGACCAGTCTTTACAGGTGGGGATCCCTGTTCCAAACCCTTTTTACCTTTTGGTAGAACTTTTGGGCTTCACCTCTATTCCTGTAGTTTTTGATATCCCGGCTCTCTCTTTTCTTCCACAACGCTCTTTCCGCCTGAACAGGCGTTTCATCTCCCTCCTCTTCTCCATCACCGCATGCGTTGCCATTGGCTGCAGTTTTGCCTTGTATGCAGCATCCATTTGCTCTGCAATTCGTGACATTCATCATCGTACCAGGGCTTACCTGAGAGTGGTTTTTTCATAATCCAGTACGTAGTTGTGGTAGTGGCCATAGAATTCGCAATATGCTGTCACTGTGTGTCGGGAACATCAGAACTAGGGTGGGTTTGTTTGAAGTAATTGAGAGAGCTGGTTGGCGTAGGCATTGGCTATATCGGTGATATGTAGCTTTGTGCTGTCTATCTGCCTTTGCATTTGGTAACCAGCGTTTCAGCAACATATAAAATCCATATTATTTGTACTAAGTTGTGCTGTCATATCCATGCAAGTTATTAGTTGAGTAGATCCATGTTCTTTTGTAATTAAAGAAGTTTTGGGAAATATTGCTTTCGCAATTTTATTTTGAAAGGCACTGTTAGTGGTATACTTGTATAAACCAGTAATATTTACAGCATTACAGCTTATCTCTGTTATTTCGCAATGGACAGTGGTAATTAACGCAGTTCATCCGATCGTAAATCAGTTAACTTCTTTGGGAGCCACCACATGGCTATAACAATACAATAGTATAACATTTTGTGAGGTATAAAATCTCAGCATTTAAAGTCTCTAGTACTTCATGGATTAAAGATGTACATATATCGTAATATAACTTACAAAACAAATGGTATGTAAAGACATAACTAAACACAAGGAAACCTATAAATTCCCTATTTAATTCTGTTTACTTATGTACTTCGTCCTTGCATAACTTACTTGTACTACGTCTATATACATATAACTTAATGGATAAGCATAGAGTACGGGCTTATTAGGATACATGGATTATGTATACCAACTATGAGTGTATATAGAAATTAACGAAACATACAACTGGCACAGGAAGTTGGTAGAACAAAAATCAGCAACAGGAAATGACGAGGGCAGATAAGTGATGAAAATTCATAAAAGTATGCTAGCACAGCCAAAAAGGCGGGGCAACCAAAAATGAGCGCAAAGTAAATTACTTCTAATTGCGAACGTTTAATTGTGTTCTATTTTAATTTTATAGCTTTGTGGTTAGAACCGGAACGAGGGGTCGCAATAGCTCGTCTCCTATACTAACCCAGAGCAGCGTTAATTTAATGGAGAACTCATTCCGTGCCAACTATACCATAACCTCCTTCCAGTTGCCACCATTTGTGTATCTCTCACTATGTTTTTCATGTTTGTATATAGTTGTTCTAACTGTACAATATTTGCTTTTTTACTAGCACCACCTTCTTTATGTTTAGCCAAGTATGGGGGAGAGTGTTTGCATGATGATGATTTTTATAGTTAATGGAGCTTAAGGAAGTGCTGATGAACGCTAAATTTCAGTTACTGTTTTTTTTCGTTACCGACAACTTTTACCGCCATCCCTCCTACTCAAGCAACATTTGCCCTCATCTACCACATAATATAAGACATTTTCAAGAAGAGTTGTGATCACACTCTCACACATCCATACGACTAAGTGCCTTATGCTGTAATAAATGAAATAAAGTTGTAGTTGTGAAATTAGTAGCTGTGTGTTGCAGAATTTACACGTTGAATCTAGTATGTATAGTTATGTATATGTAATATGTATATTTTACAGCGTTGGTTTTGCAATACTTGGGTGTTGGAGTTTATGAAATGTAATTAAAGTATTAAAGCATTGGCGAAACAGACAAAATGGTGGTGGAGATATCTAGGGGTTTGTTTTATCTGAAATAAGTTATGTGAGGCAGTAGTATACAGTGGTTAGCATGGACTATTTATGCCAACAGGTTTTCTTTTTACTTTAGTACTAGAAAAGGTAAAAAAGACCCATTGCGTTCGTTCGATAATTCAGTTTCGATAAAATCTTGTCTACATTGGAGAGTGTTATTTCGGCAAGGAGGACTGTCTTAAAAATAAATTATTTTTGTTAAATTCATTTTGTTAAAAAACCTGATATTCGCATTTTGCTAAATTTGTAAATTTACAGCTGACAACTAAAGTACGGCTATATAAATACCCAAGCTTTCAATTTTCTTAGTTCACTGTTAAACTTTGAACTTTTGTACCCTTGTCACAATACAACTATTCAATTATTTGATCAACTTTGGTTGGTGTTAAATAGGGATTCGATTTGATCTGTTGAGTTACTATTTAGTTAACTTAACTTTATCACAGGTGCAGAGTTAAGTAATTTCTAAGGATCTGAAGCCACTGTAAAAGGCTTTAATTTCCGCACTCGCAGTGCTGTTTAAAGATTACACGATACCTTATAGATGAAAGAAAAATTTAAATGGGTTTTTGTTTTTCTTCCGTCTTTTCTTTTTTGTTATTTTTTCGTAACTGTGGTAAAGTGAAATTACCATTATTTTCTCCACTGAACTGAAATTGGTTCGCCTTTATGTTCACCACAAGAAAAAGCAAAACTCATAAATACAATTTAAGGAGCAATGCTGTATGAAAAGTGTGGTTGCGTTTAGGTTTTTCGTTTGTGGCTAGGAAAGATTAAAGTGAAAAAAAGGGAGAAAATTGTTATTATTCTTTTAATTACTACAAGAAATTATTTCGAATGCTTAATAGTTTTTGGAGTTAAGAATGTTGTAATATAACATACAAAATTAGGGGTGAAGAAGTTTAAATGAGATATATGCTATTTCTAATATGTAATTGTCTAATATGTACATTGTACAACAATCAAAGCACATAAAAGTGCCAGAAGTAAAGTATTTTATTTGTGCTAGTGATTCAAAATGTACACAGTATACAATTCAATAGCCTTAGGTAAGTAAACATCTTCAAAGGATAAAGAATTATGAGTTTTTGTTGGAATACTATTTAACTTAGAAGACATGCCATTAACATTTTGTGTAGGAATAATGAGGGAATAAAAAAGGAATGAATGCAGAAATAAATTTAAAATGTATACGAGTTAATTCGGTTTCTGGTATGGTAAGTGTAAAGAGCATACTAAACAATCGCTGTTATGGAATTAACTTTTTTCAGAAAAAATGCTTATGGGTATTAGTGAACAAAACTCTTTTTTAGTCAATCAGTGTTACATTTTAATTATGAGCAAATTGACTTTATGAACAAATCATCAAACAAATAAATAATTGTAAGCTAATATGGTTAACGCACTAAAGGGATGATCTGAAATCTGACTTTGCTGGAGAACCGAAGTACTTTTCGACCTCGTGCGCTCTATATGCAAATCGGCATCTTTATCGCCTGCAAGGCACCTAAATGTTGATTTATCCTCTGATTATATTGAGATCGCAAAATAGATTCTTTCCAATCGAAGTAAATAAATAAAGAATCGAATACTCAGTTAAATTCAAAGATTCTTTGTATTATAGAGAATACTTTTATCTCTATAATTCTGAGCTTTGACGCATTTTCACCTTACTTGAAATGTAAACATGCCAAATTTAAGGTATTAGAGTGACACTAAACGTAAATTCACCCAAGGTTACTTACTGTATGTGTAGCTTTGTCAGCAAGAGTTGTTGCAGCTGCTACAGTGAACCTAAAGCGGTAAATACATCAGCAATATACCATAACACAGAACTGATTTGCTTCAACGCTACAGAATTTAAATGCTTTTTATCAACGATCGTGGTTTCAGCAAGATGGGGCAGCACGACCCAATGGGTGCAGTTACCAAAATTTTTGAGAGGTGACATTAAGTTAACCCAGACATAACTCCAATGGACTTTTTTCATTGAGAATACCTTAAAAGTGAAATTTTTAACAGCAACCCAAGAAAATGTACACGACGAAATGCAGAATATTTCAGAATCGCCTGCCAAACCATGTGTGATAATGTCCGTAGCAGTATTAAAATAATCAAGGATCACATGAGGATGATAAAATTTAAAAAAAAACAATAAAATCTCTACTTCTGTACTTTTATAGTACATAAACAATTTATACTGTTTTAATCCTTTAATACAGCATGTCCTGTCTAAAGTAATTTGCAGCAGATAGCCACGACATCATCGAGTTTATAAAAGAAATCATGAACTTGAAACTTCTATTTTACCATTTTTATACCCACACTCTTAAGGATGAGGGTATATACCATTTTATACGAAAAAAAGTGCAACGCATTAGAGTAGACGAGTTGGGCTCGTAAAATCTTAAGGAAAAATTTGTTTCCGGAGGTTTTAAGACGATTGAGACATGTCCGTCTGTCTGGCTAGCTGAACAACAGATGGCCATGATAATTTACTCCCTTCACTGATAATTATAAAAATTTACCAGAATTCATTTTATGAAAAATTTAATTATGTTATTGTCAATGGGCAGGATAGTCCCAATTCTTCTGGTACCTCCCATACAAAATTACTCACTTCTGGAAATCTATTATTTCTTCCATAACTTAAAAACGCACAACTGGAGGATATTAAAATTTGGTTTACTTACTTATCTTGTAATAGTAGATAAATCCTAAGCAAATCAAAACCTTTGACTCACCCCTTCTGGTACATCATATACCTACACTGAATACAGCCAAATTTGCGAACTATGTACGTATTTGATAGTTTGAATTTGGAATGAAAATGGACCGAAACCTTCTGTTACTTTTCACACAAAATAACCTATTTTTCCAAAATATAATCTAATATAACCTAATATAATCTTATTGATTATATTAAGCAAAACTGCACAAAACCAAATACTTTGACTCACCCCTACTTGTACTTCCAAACCCCTACTTGTACTTCCAAACCAAACCAAATACTTTGACTCACCCCTATTTGTACTTCCATACAAATGACCGAATTTACCTTAATAGCTTTACATTCGCTTATTGATATTTGACTCAGGTATGAATATGGACTATATCCGAAACCTTATTGTACTTCCCTTTCGGAAAACTGGTGGATATTCGAATTTGGTCAGGTAAATTAACTTGTAAAAGTCCTCTGAAACCTCTCATACCACCGAAGGTCCTATTTTCAAATGTTTACGTTCCATAAGCAGGAAAATAATAATACTTAAGGAATGTCAATAAAAAATCCATTATTTCATAACTTGAGAGTTAAACAATATAATTCATAGATAAGAGTATTTATCAGTCAGTTCACCTGACTGAAAATTCTGTACCGGTTTTATTTGATTTCTGAGAGTTTTCGTTTCGAAATCCATTAAGTAGTTGCTTCGATAACTGTTTGACCCAAATAAACCTTTTTTGGCAATAGTCATGGCAAGTGCTATTATACAGGGAGTCCAGCTAATTTTCAGATTCATGCTCTTTCTGCCGCTCATAATCTGTATACCTTCTGGTCGCTTTTCAGCACATGACATTTCGTCGGTATAATTAATTTCCAGTACAGCTATTCAAAACGTAACTACATTATGTACCAGTTTATTACACAGAACAATATGATGGTTTGAAGTGCAAAATTGACTTGCGAGCTAAATGTTTTTTACCATATTAATTACACATTATACACTTTAATCTCATCCCACTTATGTTAGTTGCTGTTTTTATAACCTGTAACATTTTTTAGCTGTCACATTCTATGTAATCAAATATTTTACCTTTTTCCAACGGGTTTTGAAACCTGGAATGAAAGAAAAAAATAATGTAAAATTTAATGAAGTATTTAAAGTGGCTATAAATTATTACACATTAATAGCACAAGTTTAATTCTTTTATTTGTTTAAGGAACAACCTACATAAAGTATTCCCAAAAACTACTACTCTCATAGAGTTCCAACAAAAAAAATTAAGTAATTGTTTTATGACATTTGTTGCGGTTCGAAATAGATTCACTTTTTATGTACGTCCACCTGAAATCATTATTTGTAACTAAATTTAATAACGCAAGCAGACCAATTCTTCATCTCTCTTTAATAAATTCTCTCGATTTCTAAATGACTGCACAAATAATTTTTGACAAATAATGCATACGAATGCATGGCTGGCTGGCTGGCTGTCGTCCTTGGCCAGCACTTTTGTTGCAAACGCTTCTCTTTGATCTTTCATGAATCGGCTAGACCAGACGGCGATGCCGACAACGTCGCCTTCGCTTTGATGTTCATAAACACTTTCTTAAAACACTAATTAACAAAGACCTCTGGCAAAATGTCTGCATTTGATACACTTTCAATTGTGGCAGTTGGTAAAAAATGTATGCCATATATATGGCAAAACAAATAGCAAACGGATTTTTCAAACGATTAATTTCACATATTATATGCGGCCATATTAGAGAGTTTATATGTTTGGTCTGCAATTATGGTTTTAATTTGTATATTTGCAACGACAGATTTGAAACAGCAAACTTTTATGGGGGGTTCCTTGTAAGACCAAGTATAAATTAGTGTGTGTGTGTAGAAAAATAAAATTAATAGACGGTGTTATGTTTAAACTTGCTGTAGTATTTAATAGTTATTAAATGACGAAGCAAACGGATGTATAACTGTACATTTGCAATTAATTATACTTCATTCTAACGATATTATATCTCCTGTTTAACAGCAAATGAATGGTCGTATTATTTGTTTTCATCAGATTCATGCATTTGCAACTACTACTTTAAATGTTACGTTGTAATAATTACAACAACACTTACCACAATCATGGCTTTTGTGTTGATACTGTCGCCATAATCAATGTATTTGGTATCACTTTGTAATACGATATTTATCATTTTTCATTGGACTCAACAACGGGTAGTGGTACGTATGATTGATGTGCATTAGTTAGTAGCACAGTACTTATACGTTATGTAATGAAGTTTTACACTTCACAAGAAGTAAATAATGATGCATAAATTATGTAAATTGTTTGAAAGTATAGTTGTAAATTAATTGATATCGTTTTATTTGCAAAATAAATTATATGGTATATGTTATTGGATATTGGATATTGGCTGTTGTAGGAAGCAAAACATCAATTAATTGTTATTTAAATTTGATTGATCTAAATGTTATAATTTCAATTATTTTTTTCAATTTCAATAACCTCTCGTAACTAACTAAACTATCCGCGAAAAGGTTATATTTAAGTGCATCGCGTTAGATCAGAACATATTTAATTGTATCTATTTAAATTTAATTTGATACGAAATTTGTCACAGTTATAGCCAATCGTGGATCTGATTACTTAAACTTGAGCCAAAAGCATTTTATTTTATATATGTATATGAACTCAATTATATATGACATATCTAACTATTTACAGTTAGATCTGTTGCTTTAGGCATCGGATCAACTTATGTAATAATCTTGAGGATAAAATCTCATATTACCGAAATATAAAATTATGATATATCGGATAAAAACAGAAAACAAAATTTTGCTCAGGATAGATCTACTTAAATAACAATTACACTAGCACAGAGATACGAGTAAGCTCCAATTAGATATAACCATTTTGCAGATCTTAAGAGTCCACGCAACGTAGACTTCAAGAAGTACACAATGCATATTGGAGGTGAGACCTTACACTATCATACAATTTTAGTAAGTATTGTGGTGCGCTATTTCCTTTTTGTAACAGATAATCTCTAAAGCCCATTTTTTCTTTAAATCCTTTAAACCTACATTCTGAAAGTTAAGCGATATTCATATACCGTAAACAATTTGTTTTGCATACTGACAGAACTTAAACCATATCTAAAATGATGCAACGTCTACCACAAAGTAACCTGACTGTGGCATTTCATCGAGTGGCACAATCGTTTACTTTTCTCTCTCATAGTAATAAAATACAAATTAAATTTCATGACAATATTTGGAAAAAACAACAAAATTATATTACTGTTATACAAATATAACCAGCAACCATTTAATGACTCTAAATAATAATCCACTTAAATTAAAGAATTTCAAAAAGTTAAAGCCATTAATGTATACATCGAATGTATACCCCTACCCCAGTTATATGGAGCTACATTTAACCTCTGATCTGTTCATTGTGTAAAAATGTAGAATACAATGGGAAAGAATTTGATATTGTCTTCTCACACATGAGCCAAGGAGTGGTCGAGAGGAGAAGGAGGTTGGAAATTGTGTTGAGGGGCTATTAGAAAAAGTCATAAAACTCATTCAACCATTAACGGGTAGGATATGTTGATGTGGTTCTTGTTTTGCTACTTCAATTTTATGAGCGATATCCTTTCGCCATGGTTGAGCGAAGGGGACAAGGTTCCCTGAACCCACATAAAATGCTATGAATATTTTCTATATAATTTCATTTGTGTGTGTGTGTGTCTGTGACTATTTGTATTTCCTCCCGTTTAAGTATGTAGTATGTAGTGTTATATTCAAATGTCTGACAGTCTGGGTACAGCTATAAATATGAAGCCTAAACAAATTAAAAACCAAAGCTAAACATAAAGTAAATATTCTATTTAAAATAAACATTTAGCCAGCACACATACTAGTGCCATAAAAAGTTAACATAAACACACACACACAAAAGTATTTAAATGAGTCTTGTATTTCATTGTATGGATATGGGTAATAGGAGCTTTGTTTTTTTTATGGGAAAGTCCTAATCAAATGAAACGAATAAAATTTCCTTGTCGCCATAGCCCCAGTTTCTGCAATAACATCTCATCTGATTAAGTAAAGTTTTATTTCTGTTTTTATACTTATTTGGGTAATTTTCTCTTTGTATTTTTACTATGTCTACAATATAACAACAACAAAAGTTGTCATAATTCTCAGTGTTAGTTTATGTTTGTATTTGTATAAGAACATCAACAATATTAACAACATCTGTAGCAACATAAAGTTACAACAAAAATAAAAATACAATAACATAAAAAACATTTGTTACCATTAACTCCATACGATGCTGTCCGTATATGTGGTGCTTAAAATTGTTATGTAAAGTTCAGAAATTTCTGTAAACTTTTGATATTTTACCACAAAAAGTTCAAACTGTTAAAAAGAGAGATAAAAACAAGGTCGAAATTAACGATTTTGCATAATTATCTATGGCAGAGCTTTAAGTTGTTTAAATATATTTTAAGCTGAACTTTTAAATTTTGCACTATAGGACGTTGCTGGCTATAATAGCTATATGAAAGATAAATAATAAATAAATAAATTGATTTTCTTAAACCAAACTCACTATACTCAGTATTTTAATGTAAGATATGACGAAATAAACGAGATTAATTATTATATGTTTAATTACATAGTACAACACATGATTTTGGGACTCAATACTGAGAATAGACCGTGAAAGTAGCCCCAAAAATAAGAACTTCTGTATCATTCGTTTTGTCAAGTTG
This sequence comes from Muscina levida, assembly GCA_964034835.1. NCBI lineage: Eukaryota > Metazoa > Arthropoda > Insecta > Diptera > Muscidae > Muscina > Muscina levida. The sequence goes on along the minus strand of OZ035881.1, from coordinate 83,661,900 downwards.
GCTGCATTAGTAATTTAATGGCCATAAGAATTAGCTCAAGTTGGATTTTTAGCACTTTTTTCTATATTTTAACACAGTTATATCTCGTCGTTGTGTCGCAATATGCTATTTATTAAGGATATAGCGGATTATGTGACAATATAAAGTTTACCCATGCCAGAGCGTATGAGTAATGTCGAATTTAATTATTACCCATACGTTAATCAGTATACGCAAAAGTACGCGTTCAGACACTAAAGGCCTGCATTCATTCTACTTGTACAAACTGATAAAACAAGTAAGAACCTGATGTTATCGGTACAAATACAACAAAGAGTAGAACAAAACATGTGTTCATGCGTTTTATATTGAGTAGAGAGCGTATTATCTCTTTCTTTTTTTCTCTTTATCTGTTCCACTCAGTGAAGTTACTGTTGTTCCTATTTTTTAAATGGAAATATCCATTTAATATGGATATTCCAGATCGTACGCTTTGCGTTGATGTTGTTCTCTTACTTTTTTCATTCTTTTTACAAAAAGTAATGGAGTAAGTTTCTTATGTGTGTTTTCTTTTTATTGCTATTTCGCTCCTTATTCTTTATGCTTGCAGCGTCACGTTCTCCACATATTCCAAGCACAGATAACAAGAATACCGATATATCTGTAATCATACAAGTATTTTTGATACTTGGTACTTTCACTCTCTTATACCTATTCCATCGTTATCTAAAAGAGAAATATTCCATACGCACTCAATCCAATTAAAGCTTTATAAAATACTGGATTTGGGCAAGATCGAGTTGGGTGTATTGATATTATTACTCGATTTCTCGAATAGAAGATTTGTATGGGAGGTACCAGATGGGGCGTGGCAAGACTTGCAGTGTTTTCTGCAAAACTGTATCCTGTTATAGCTTTACTAAATATGTACAGAATTTGGGCACGACGGCGTTAGATATATTGCTATTACTACTCGATATCTGAAGTGGGCGGAATGGTACCTTGTATGGGAGATATGTTATAGCTTTACTCATTACAGAATTTGGCCACGATTGCGTGGGGTGTGTTGATATTATTACTCCATTTCTGAAGTGGGCGGAGTGATACATTTGTATGGGCGGTACTAGAATAAGTATGAGGGTATAATAAGTAATTAGGAGTGAATTTTACTTGTGAAAGTATAAAGAAACTAATGTTGACTCTAAGGAAATTCATTAATTATAAAGGAAGCTTAAATCAGCAACCGTTAACTCAGTTTTTTGTTATTGTTGTATTTACTTCTTGAACTCGGCTTGATACTTAACATATTCATAGTGTACTTTACTATACAAGATGAAAGCACACTCGTTGGCTGTTAGTTTTTTTAAAAATGACTCTCTTTTGCGAGAAAATATATGCGAGGATATAAGACTTTCAACTTACAATGCTCATCTGTGATCATTTCGTCCATAACAACTGTCTTAATGAGCAATTATCCTTTATCTGTGTGACTGTTTGCAAAATAACTGATCTGAGTCCATTTAAAATGCATTAAAACGAATTTGCTTGCACACAATTGCAAGTGCACACGAAGCCCAAGATTAGAGAATTCAAAATTCATTCATATGGAAGCATGATGAACTAGTTCACTGTTCTGTTTCACGGTTTGAATGTAGTTTGTAATATTTTGTTACAGTTATTTTTAATTTAGTAACAAACGGCATCACTTTTGATGCCTTATATGCTATAACATGCATGCATGTAGGGATACACGAGAATATGAGTTCTATGTCAGCATGCATGTGTTGTAAACCAGTGAATACCCAGATATATTTTCATCATCATTACCATCTACGTACGTAGTTGCTGTTACGGAGTAATTCTGGTATTTGAGTTTTTGTTAATGAGAAACAATGATATTACTTGTACATGACTGCTGCCGATGTTATTGTATTCTCATGTTACCATTAACATACAGATGTGCAAATTTGTGTATTAAAGCATGTGAGCAAAGCGCACAAGCACACGCCGACTTACAACACAAAGATACAATCTCATACAGTTACGAATTACTGTGCACACTAGAGCATACATACAAATTGTTGTAAATTTGTGTAGCAGTACATGATCATACATTGAATAGGTGTTTCTTAATTTACCGCTCCACACATACATAACTGCACAACGCAGTCTAACAAGTACGTCGCATACTTATGTAAATACACATGTGTATGTGTTCGTTTGGATAAGTGTCTATTTAGCTTGTATGATGTTTCTTTGTGCCAGTTTTGAAGACGACGAGTAAAGCGACGTCGAGAACTCTGACTACGATTACACCCACAACTGATGGAATGAGAATTAACAAATATTTGTTGAAGCAACGTGAGCAGGCACAGGTATATGTATGTATACATGCAAATATGACTTTTCCTATTCCACAGAATTCTGAGATTCTGAATATTGTATGTTTTTCCAGAGGCCGGCGTTTGTATGTTGCTGATGTGACGATGCTTGTTTATTTTGAAGTAACACAGCCCTCAGCTTAGTTTTTTACTCTGACCGCTTTTGCAGTTTTTGCGATACGAGCACAACTTTCTCGTTTACATTGAGATCTGAGAGCTTGGTGTTTCAACGCAAGTACAATTAAGTTATTGTGAAAAATTTTCATGACAGGTTATTGGGCATTCGGCTTTAGTGCACTTAAAATGCAACAAACGGATAATGTTAGAGGCGTCTAAGCAAATGTTCAGCAGTTTTGAGACTTAGGTGCGTTAAAATTTTTTTTTGACAAGCACGTGACTACTGTTTCATTGGTTTGTGTGTGTTTTGACAAGCACGTGATTCAGATTCTTTTGTTTGTGTGTGTGTGGTGTATTATCCAGTCTTGAAAGATCTTTCACCATGTCTTGAAAGGCCTTTCACCAGGACTTCTTTACACTCTGGAAGGCATATTATACACATTTCCACTTCCTTTCCAAATTACACGGGGCGACATTGGAGATTAAGGATTTCTCCTCTCGCTTCTGAATGAAGAACTTGTGGAATATCATCAAATGAAGACATTCAGGTATTCCTTCTGTGGAGGCTTTATGCAGGCTTTCAGTAAAAAACTTTCAAGAAGGCCTTCAAATTTATGCATTCTAGAAAACATCCCATAGAATACTTTCGAAGGGGCCTTCTGTAAAAGATTATTGATTTGTATATATTGTCAAGGCAAAACCTTATGTCACCAACGCACATTATACGAATAAACTCCCTATCGGTCAACAAAATTCTCTTCTGTGCTCAAACGCTAGAATGTCGATCAACGGGACTTTAACGAATTTTCTGTCTATACTTGTTTTAGTAAATTTTTTGCAAATGCTAACATAGAAATTTTTGAAATCTCAATTGTACATATATCAACAATAGTTGAGATTTGTTACTCCCTGATACACCCTCATTGCTCTTCAAAGGCAATGCCTTAGTTATACGAACTCCTTCTAAACTGCCTTCTATGGGCAGGCCTTATACCAGGGATTCTCTATAGACAGGCCTTGTGGGCTTAAAGCAACTTTGGGTTGAGTGAAAATTACGATAAAAAGTGTAAACGCCACTGTATTCTGGATTGATCATACATCAAAAATGGAAATCCTAGCTGATCCTTTTTTGAAAATATCGATATTTATCCTTTACGCAGACTGGACCAAAAGTCTATTTAATATTTAACCGATGACAATAAAAAAGTACTCAAACAGGGATTTAATTTTTTAAAACTATCATTCATGCATGATCTCTGATTATTTTGACATTGCTGCAATCCAGTAACTGGTACTCATTCGAGACAATAGTGGAGAACTATGGCTATGAATAGTTTGTTTTAATCCACATCAGTATATTTTTATTCGTAATTCTCCTATAATCACGTTACTCTCTCCGCACACACACTCACAATTAAAACCCTAACCAGCCAAACCTTAAGAATTGCTAAGGTGAAACCCATGTACTACACCCTTAACGTACATATTCGAATTGAAATCTTAAGGCCGTATAGCTTTTACGAGAGATGCCAAGTTGTCACCCAGATATCGTACAGAATTAACATTAATTTATGTACATGTTTGTTAAAGGAGAACTGACATTGTTAATGTATTTAAGGCTTTTTTGTTTTCCTATAAAATAACATACATGTATAGATACATACATATACAATATCTCGGTTGTATGTAAACAAACAACCACATTACCATGCAAATTCTTCGTAATTGAGACTATTTGACTGTTACTGTTGGCATAAAACCTTCTGCTTACCGTCAGAGTCACAAAACATTGTACAAGCTTTGCTTATCAGCCTTTATATCTGGAAGCATGTCAAATTGGTACACAGCTAGTTGATAAAGCTATAGTCGAAACTGTTTTGAAATTACATTTACTTATCGCATAGCGTACTCATTCTTGTTCATTATTTTATACGCTGAACTGTATACATGTATCCATTGCAGATATAAATTCCTAGATTGAAGAGGCTGTATTTTTGTTGTTGTAACTCTTATTGTCATGTTGTTTTTAATGAGTTTAAATTCATATTGTTCCGAGACAAAATTACAGCATGTTCCAGAAATAGAGTACAAAAAAATATTTTTGTTTCTTAAACTCGGTTTTTAACTTCTGCCAAAATGAGACCACTGAATTGATGCGACAGTTTTCTGCGTTGTTTATGCCAATAATATTAAATATTAAAGTCAAGTATATATTAAGTGTTGCTAAGATGATGCAAATCGCTCTTAAGCCATTTCATTGCAGATCGGCTAATGATAGACAGTATTGTATATAAGTGTCCGATGACCAAACTTCTCATATCTCAAGTCACCAAAAGCAGGGCAGTGACATAGAGAATGCTCTGTAGTCTCTTTTTCTTCCTCATCGTTGCAGCTTTTACAAAAGTAATTGTAGGAATGTTTAAACCTCAGAGCATGTTTGTCAACCGGCCAGTGACTGGTTGGACTGGTTGTTCCTCAGATGGACTCTAGACAGTTCTTGTTTCGTCTCCGTAGCAATAATGTTATGTTTCTCGGCAATTAGCTTTGTCCTTTTTATAAGAGGAACACCAATGTGAAACTCACTCATTGTGGATTTTTTCATTCCTATTGCACATAAAAACATTTACGATTTTAAAAACAAAAATTTTAAATATCTGTTTAAGGAACTGTAAACTACTCTTACAACATAATTTCCCAAATCATTTGGCAAAATTTAATTTCTAACAAAAAGCCATACTTCTATATACAATACCATACAATACAGCCATCCAGTTAACCGGTTTTACGGAGTCTTTCAATTTCCGGTTTCAAGCACACTATCCACAGGCTGCTGCGGCTTTTCTTTGACTTAATTTCTGTTTACTTTACAGCTCCTGTGCTTTTCCAATTTTGCTTAGATTTTTATTACTTTCTATGGTTAGAATTTCATTTGCTTACGCTTGTTGTTTGCTTGTTGTCTTGTTAATTTTTTACATACGCATATATTACACATTACCTCCGCCCGTCCTTTCGAACCCACACTCATTGATAAATACGAACACATACATACACACACACATTTTACTGTTATATTAGATACACATGCAATTACACAGGCACACATACACACACTCGAAGTCACCGAATGGTACATATCCCGACATACAGTATACGGTTACAAAATCCAATTGACTATATGTATGTCCTTGTTATCAACATCCTATCCATGATTCTCGTTAAGCCAAAGGCTATAGGCTGAGAGTAAATGGGGGGGGTGGGTTTTAGAAAATCATGCAAAGATGGTGATGGTGATGGTGATGGTGATATATCAAATTATCTGTGGTTTTAAGTCTCTTGCCATGCTCTTTAATTCCATTTCGTTTTTGATTAGTTGTAATCCAGTACTCGAAATTAAGATATCACAAATTTTATTGGTTTTTAATTTGGTAGTTTGTAAGCTGTCTCTTAGCTTGAAACTCTCTCAAGAATTTAAGGCCTATCTTTTACGGAAATATATTATACGGTTACTTTACTTTGCAATATAATTAATACAGCTAGCTGAGTAAGTATCTTTATTTATATGTGTTTGTTTACTGACACTACTGGCAAAGGATGTTATTAAATTGTTGGGATTTTGAGAAAATTATATGGTTATTGTCGTTGCCATTAAGTTTTATTGAAGCTGTCTGCCATCGTTTAATTAACCATGCAAGTGTGTACGATGTATTGATATTAATCCCTGACTATATGTTTCTGGGCTTATCAAATATCTTCCTTTTAATGAAGGGAAATAAATGGTATCTACTCGACAACAAAACAGCCTTCAGTTAAGTTTAATGTAAAATTTGTGAGGCTTACACTCGACTCCAATGAGTAGTGGGCTTAGTACTGGAGAAAATTAATGCACAGGATAAAATAGTATTAGTTAAGTAGTTCATTAGGAAATTGCATGATGTGGGCGATTAGTTTAGTATACCACTTAACTATAACGAGTCATTTTATACTTCAGACAAATTGTACATTGTACAATAACCCAATGGAACAAAAATTACGCCAGTTTATATTGGGTTAATCTTATCGTAAAGAATTGAACAATTCAAAAATGGACAAATAAGGGAATGAATGTTTATTGCCATTGAAATTTTATTAATCTGTTTTTATTAATAAAATTATTAGAATTACAACAGCGTCTTGATAGTTCTTATCAAGTTTTTCATAAACACGTAGTATTGATAATAAACATCATCCTTTTACCATTAAAAGAAATCGCACAGTACAACATTTTTCAGCTCATTGATTTGGGACTCAATTCTAAGAATTACATGTAAAAGTAGCCCCAAAAGAAGAATTTCTGCATCATTCGTTTTGTCAAGTTACATGCCAAAATAATTTAATATCGATTTGTAGTTAGTAAGTATCGTATAGGGGTATTTGTTACGTTTTGGGCTCTTTTGTTTGACATAACTCGATAACCACTAGTCCGATTTAGCTGAAACAAGAATTTCAATTCCTTTAGTCTGTTCATATAACGTTTCTCTACATAAGCAAAAGTTTCACTTTTCCATTCAGCAAATGATTTTGAACTGGGTTTATTTTGTAACAGTTACAATAAATCTGTTGTACTCCGTAGCGAATGATTTACGTGAAATATTACTTATGATAATCATACGCCACACATATAACAGAAATATGACAAATTCCTCTATCCAATACTTGGAGCTACTTTCATGTGCAGATCTCAGAATTGAGACCAAAATCATATGTTGTACTGTGTAGTGAAATGATGCAATGTATTTGGATGAAGGTATGATAAGACGATAACACTAAGCGATATCAAATAAACATCAGGTATGATTTTTAAGGGTATGATCGTATATATAATTTGATGCGATCCAAAGGTGTAACATATAGAAGGAGTCACTTTAGACTCTAGGTTTCTTTTAACCAAATTCGACTCATGACTTTTTCAGTCGTTTGAGCCATTGTCCGTCTGTTTGTCTGTCCGGCTGGTACTCACGATAACTTACGAAAGATGCAACTAAATATTTTGAAACATTGCACCAGTTAATATTTTCCCAAAACTACTTACGGTATTACAAATGGCCTACATGGTCACGCCCCTTCTGGTACCTCCCATACAAATGTACCATTCCGCCCGCTTTAAAAATCGAGTAGTAATATTAATACAACGAATACGATCATGTCCAAATTTTGTATTTAGTAAAGCCATACCAGGATAAAGTTTTGGAGAAAAAACTGGTAGTATAACCACGCCCCTTCTGGTACCTCCCATACAAATGAATTACTCCGCCCACTTTAGAAATCGTGTAAATATATCAATACAGCCAACGCGACCGTGACCAAATGCTATATTTAGTAAATCTATAGCAGGCTTAAGTTTTGGAGAAAAAAACTTGGGGTAGCCACGCCGCATCTGGTACCTCCCACTTTAGGAATCAATTAATATTATTTAAAGACCCAACGCGATCGTGCCCTAATTCTGTATTAAGTAAAGCTCAAGAAGGATAAAGTTTTCGAGAAAAAACTGGAAGTCTAGCCACGCTTCTTCTGGTACCTCCTATACAAATGTACCACTCCGCCTACTTTCGAAATCGAGTTATAGTATCAATATAATAGAAAATTTTAAGTCTTACTAAGGGTGAGGGTATAAGTACGTTAGTTTGTTTTCCCGACTGAAACTTTCTTACTGGTTTAATGTATTATGGTCCCTAGATTGCAAAATTGTCGACATTGTTTTACAGTAATTTTTTATACCATCACCCTTAGGCATGAGGGTATATCTCATTTGATACGAGAATACGTTTAACGCATTAAAGGAAACAAGTTAGACCCCAAGGACTTTTTAAGACGATTGTCCGTGTGTCTGACTGGCTGGCTGGCTGGTGAGCACGACAAATCGAGTAAACCTAAACTTATACGTATGCCAATTTACCAAAATAAATATTTTCCAAAATTAAGTTATGGAATTGTAAAGGGGCACAATAGCCCCACCCCTTCTCGTACCTTCCATACAAAATAATCAATATTTTTCTATAGCTTCCAAACGACAAAAAAAACTTAATTTCCCTTTACACCCCATGAATGAGGTATGGGATGGCTTCTCGCGTTGTTGTAAATTAACTCTTTTTATTTTTAGATTCACAACTAACGGCACCTCCTTGTTTATCGACGAATGCGAACGTCAGTGTTTGAAAAGCTTTTACTAGACATGCCGATTGACTCGACACTTACACTGCGAAGTTGCTAACGACAACATCGAGGGGGCCGGTAATAAAAGAAAAATGTTTTTTTTTTTTTTAGATGACTGGAGCCAGGAGTTGAACCTGGGATCTCCCGCATGGTAGTCGCGAGTTCTAACCATCATGCTACGGCCGGTCCAAACGACAACTGGAGGATATTTGAATGTAGTCAGTTTAATTATCTTGTAATAGTAGACATACACTCAAATAAGCGAAACCTTTGACACCCCACTTCAGGTACCTTGCATACAAATGACCGAATTGACCCTCACAGTTTTACATACATATTTTTTTTGTAAGTACTCTGAATTAAGCAATATTTTGTGATAGATATACGCTTATAAAAATTTTACCCAGGGATGAATATGGTCTTAAACAGGTCAGTCGATATAGACTATATCGATATAGACTCTATATCGATTGACCCTTTCTAGTACCTTCCATACAAAATGACCTATTTTTGGAAAACATATATTTCTTTCTTAACCTGCAAACGGACAAGTGGAGGATGTTTTACTTTGTTCAGTTTAATTATCTTGTAATAGTAGACAAATCTTAAAAAAAACGAAATCTTTGCCACGCCTCTTATGGTACCTCCCATACAAAATAACCAATTTTTGGAAAATTAATTCTTTCCACCATAACTTGTAACTGTAGGCAAAACCGTAGAGAACCGAAAAAATTCCCACACCTTTTCTGAAACCTCTCATACAAGTTAGCAAAATCACCCTATAGATCCGCATGTATATCTTTTTGTAAGTACACTGAAGTGCAGAATGTAAACGTTTATTGAACGTAAATTTTCGAATTAACGTTGTGCCCTTTTTAATATTAGAAATTATGAGTTCTTCTGAAATTGTTATTTAGAATTTAACGTACGACATAATTTTACAAATTAGTAAATTTTAAAATTATTCACATGTATATCATACAGCATGTCCGACAATTATGGACTTCATTAATTATCATTTGCATGTAAACATTAAACAATTTCTAAAATAAACTAATTGCAAATGTCGAATGCCTGCCATCCGCAATTTAACTAAATTTTTCTATTTTTGCATAACTGCCAACAAATATATTTTATCATACCCTCTATCTCTCTTTTTTTTCTCTCCCTCTCTTGTTACATCTGCTTATTTTATTACTATTTCCAACTAATTAACTTTACATCAAAAACTAACAAACTTTTTGCATTGCATTTGCAATTCTTTGTCGGAGTTGAAATCAAACAACAAATGCAGATAAATGAAATAAAAAAAATAATTGTTTCGAATTTTTAATTAAATTCATCAATTATGTATAATTATCTGACCAAATTTAAATAAATCTAATTTTATTTGTGAAATGTAAACACAAATAATGGAAACTACAATATCAGTTGCTATTATTTAAAAATTATTGAAGCCACAATTCGGGAGTGGTAAGAAAATAAATTAACGCCATTGAAAATGTTTACTAATGTATTAAATTAGAAAGCAATTTAAAGTGGTCAAAAAAAATACGCTAACCGCAATTTCGGCAAAGCACAGTGGATTAGAAGAGTCTCCTATACGGAGAGATAATTAGAAATAAAACACAACAACTATGTTGCTGTAAAATACGTCAATGCATATGTAAAGGGTAGTATGGGAATAAAGTGGATAGAAAGATGTGTATGGCACCAATGAATATATGTTCTGTCGTAGTGTACCATTTTGGAATTATTCATTTTAATTCCTTTCACTGACGTCCACTGTCAACATAAAATTTACACTTATTTAAACACTACAAACACAGGATATTACAACACAACAAAACTAGAACCCACATTCTGTGTAAAAGGCAAACAAAGTCCGCTAAATAAATGTGTTCATAAATTATTTTGTAATGACATTTGAATTTATGATGTGGTTTAATGCTTTGCAATTTCTATTATAGGATTTTCATTTATTGCCCTTGTAATTGTCGAGCATTAGCTGCAGTACGTGTTCATTAACCCATAGTTGGAGCAGAAGTAGTTGGTGCGCCATATAATAATTAAATAAATTATAAAAACGAGAAATAGTATAAAAGAAATATTGCTGTATTTTTGTTAATGTTCATCCTGTCAAAGACAGTGAGTACAGCAATCATTGTACGTGACGGATTGTGCACAAACAAAAAGTGGTTTCCTAATAATTGCCTTAAAACAGGGGCGGGTTTAATCGGAATAATATTAAGGTCAAACATAGTTAGAGGTGAATCGGGATAAATATAACATCGGTTATATATTTGCGACAAATTGATTAATATCCTCAATATAACTCGAAGATACTTTAATTGTTCGTAGTAAGGTCAATGTTTAAGATGTTATACAAATTTATAACAGTCGTACAGAGAATGAGTTCCTTAAAAATAAAATGATACGTTATTATTACAAAAATCTTAGTTGCGAAGCGAACATGATTTATTTAGGATATAATATGAAATAATTTCGTAAACAAATATTTTACTTTATACCCAGTTATGATATGTTATTCATTCAAAAGTTTTTATTTCATTTAACAGATTACGCGTGATTGTATCTTTTTTATTTTTATTGTTTGACAATTTAAAAATTCAGCGAAACCCACCCGAAACCAAAAACTCCTGGCCCGTGAAATAAAAATTCAATGAGTCATATTTTTAAAAAAGGCTTGGGACTTTGTGCTTTCGAACGACATACATGACATTTGTTGACTGCAGCTTTTATTAAAATAGAACAGGAAAATTCAAACGTTGTTACAGTGTAGGAAAAATATAACAAGAAAAGTTATAGGATGTATGTACGGTCATCTGAAGAAGCATCTGAACTTTTCCCACGGGTTGGAATGGGTCATCATCAAGCTTCAGTTATGGTATGGTGAAGTACTTCTACTTTGGGGTCTTTTATATGCATTTTATTGAACAAGGGTTCAAAACGTTAGTCAATGTATACAAAAATACAATTTTGGAACTTGTTGTAAAGCCATCTAACCATTCCCTATTTCAAAACCAGCCATGGACTTTTTAGCAAATTTCTGTGTCGGCTCATAAGGCTCAAATGACACAGACCTATTTCAAAACAATTTTTCAGCTTACATTTTCTCTGAAGAATGGCCCCCTACAAGCCCCCCTTTAAACCCAACGGATTACAAATGGTGAACAATTTTGACGTCATGGTCTCCCACAAATGACACCACAATATTTATTCCATTAAGGTTGTTTTGGTGTGAACTGTAGACGATTTTCCAAAAAACGCAGTGCGTGCTGCTGTTGATGACTGGCCTGGTCTAAGTCATGCGTGAATAACAGAGGCGTACATTTTGACTGAATAGTAGCTTCTTGTATACAATATATATCAATAAAGAAATATGAAAGGTTTGGTCAATTCATTCAAAAAAACATTCATTGGTTTTAAATTTATAGCAAAAAATTTATGCAACAGAACTTATGTCACTACAAAATACGTTATTGGATAATACGCGACTGAAAGGATCACATATAGCACGCATTTACTAGAATATTGCAACTATAGTGTGGCTAAAGATCGTCTTCAAGGATCTTGGTTTAAAGCAGGGCTTCCCAATTAGTTTTGTTGTTGGGCCATATTTCAGTTTTATGAAAAGATCGCTGGCCGTAGTTAATTTCGCATCTGAGTTTAGAAATTATTTGCCTACCTTGCAAAACCCAGGGGCCACCATAAGGTGCTGAGGCAATTCTTGGGTGCAATTTTTGTTATGGTTATTTTTTTTTTTTGTTAGATTTTTTTTTATTCATATTTATACCATCACCCTTAGGGATGAGGGTATATATCATTTGATACGAAAAAAAGTGTAACGCATTAAAGGAGACGAGTTAGACCCCAAGTATCTTAAGACCAATTTCGTTTCAGGACTTTTTAAGACGATTGAGCTATGTCCGTCTGTCTGGCTGGCTGGCTGGCTGGATGGCTGGTCAGCAGGATAACTTGAGTAAACCTTAACGGATCAGTATGAAAATTTACTAGTATTAATATTTTTCAAAACGAACTTATGGGATTGAAAATGGGCAGAATAGCCCCACCCCTTCTGGTACCTCCCATACAAAATTACCTATTTTTGGATAATTTATATTTCTTTCATAACTTCCCAACGGACGATCGTAGGATATTTAAATTCGGTCAGTTTATTTATCTTGCAAAAGTAGACAAACACTACGAAAACCGAAACCTTTGCTATACCCCTTGGTATCTCCCATACAAATGACCTAATTGACCCACATAGTTTTACATACATATCTTTTTTGTAACTAAACTGAATTCACTCAAATTTTGCATATGATGTTTGCATATGAAAACTGGACTCAACAATGAATATGAACTATATCGGTTCACGCCTTCTGGTACCTCCCATACAAAATGACCTATTTTTGGAAATTATATATTTCTCCCATAACTTCCAAACGGACACTTGGAGGATAATGATAAATGGTCGGTTAATTTATCTTGCGATAGGAAGAAAAACCTCAGAAAACCTTACTATTTGACGCACCCCTTCTGGTACCTCCCATACAAATTCCCGAATTCACCCTCTTAGTCCTACATAAATATCTTTTATTGTAAGTACAATTAATTCAGTCACATTTGGCGTAACTTGTACAGTTATGAAAATTTGAATCAGGAATGAATATGGATTATATCGGATCACACCTTCTGGTACCTCCCATACAAAATTACCTATTTTTGAAAAATTAAAATTTATCCAATATTTTCCAAACGGACACTTGGGGGGTAATGAAAATTGGTCAATTAATTTATCTTGTGATAGGAAGCAAAACCTTACAAAACATAACTATTTGACGCACCCCTTCTGGTACCTCCCATACAAAATACCGAACATACCCCCATAGTTTTAAATACATATATTTTTGTAAGTTCAGTGAATACAGTCGAATTTAGCGTAAGTTGTACAGTTATGATAATTTGAATCAGGAATGAATATGGATTATACCGGATCACCCTCTGGTACCTCCCATACAAAATGACCTTGTTTGGAAAATTAATATTTCTCCCATAATTTCTAAACCGGCACTTGGAGGATAATCAAATTTGGTAATTAATTATCTTGTAATAGGAATTATTATTGGGTGATGATATTTATCAGTCAGTTTACCTCACTGAAATTTCTGTACTGGTTTTTTTATTTTCTTTGTATTACAACTTCTTGTAAGAAAGTGTGCTCTTTAACTGTAAGCCAGTTTACGAAAATCTGGAAAATAGCTTGTTGTTGCTGCAACCATGCAGTCTTTGAAATGCTCGTCTGTAAGCGAACTCCGATATTTATTCTTGATGAATTTTTTTGGGGACAGCCCGTGGCATAGTGGTTGGAACATGCAATTACAACGCGGGAGATCCGTGGTTCAATTCCCACCTCCAATCATCTACATTTTTCTTTCATTGCCTGTCCCCTCGATGTTGTCGACAGCAACTTCGCATTATAAGTGCCCAGAAAATCGGCATGTCTAGTAAAACTTCTCAAACAGTGATGTGCACATTCGTCGATAAACAAGTAGGTGCCGTTTGTTGCGAATCTAAAATAAAAAGCTAATTCACAACAACGCGTGAAACCACCTCATTCAAAGGGTGTAAAGCGAAATTAAGTTTTTTTTATAAAGAATTAATTTTTGAGAAATCAGCTTCACACGGATAAGTAGGTTCAAATATTGTGAAAGCTATCATAGCAATTTTCTTTAAATTAGAAAATGAATACGCTATAACTGGATATAAATTTTCTCGAATCCCTATCAATTCCAACTTTACTGCAGCCTTATTAATGTTTGAAAACAATTAGACTGATTGAAAACATAGTTTCAAGAAGGTTGAGAAGAAAATTGATTCTTACGGTGAAACAAATAACTTTTCTGAAAAAATATTAAATCTAACAGAAAACACCGATCCACATAGTTCAATGATTGAATATATTGTTCAAGAATTGAGATATTCTGCTGCAAATTTTGGATTCTTATTTTGAAGAAATTCGCGTATTTCAGGAACCAAGGCAAAAAACACGTTTCAAAAAATGTTGCAGACGAATGAGAACGTAAATGATTCACAACTTTCAAAACTGTGTCCATAGTCTCTTTGAATTCACCTGAAAGCTTGCGCAGAGAACTGACTGATGAAAAATGCAGAGAGTAAAATGATAGGATTTCTATTTTTTGCCAGGGCCGCAAGTCCATTAATAATTCCAGTCATTGCGAGCGCACCACCAGATGTCACAGAAAATTTTTTACTAAAAGTAAAGTTGTTCATTTAATTTTAATTTCATTTCATTTATTTAATCTTGTAATTACAAGCCCCATGGCCAATATAAGGTTAATTACAAAATTGATAAGTAAATACTACTCAATGATCTTTAAAAGGTAAAATGGCAAGAAGCTCTGCAGAGAACTTGTTGTCAGATAAAAATAGGACAAAAATTGACATTTGGACAATAGCAAGAACAAACTCTGTTTTTTTTTGGCAGATCGACAAAAAGAGCGTCATGAATTGATTGAAGCAAACATAATCCAAAAGCTTTAATTTATCAAAAACATTATAAATTGACTTTCGAATTCACGTATCGATATTTATATGTTTTCATATTAAATTTCGTACTGCACGATATTGTCTTTAATAGTTGCATGCATATCACTAAATTGGAGGAAAAATTGTGTTAATAAGGGAAATGCATAAAATTTATTTAAAGAGAGCTCGAAGCACATAATTAAAAACGTGATTTTTGAGTAAGTGATGCAAAAATATTGGACACAACGAAATCAATAACATATGGTCTGTAAAATGGTAGTGATTGAGTGGCGTCCAAATGTATTTTGTACAACTTACCCTAAATTGAGAACTTTAAATGCATTTATCTCGGAATCGCTTTTTGGGGTTATAACAGTCTTCTCGAAATGAAGGCTTTATAAATTGCGCTTGGGTATTAGATCCAAAGTATAAGCTTCCAAATTAAATACATTTAAGAGATTTACTGATGCTCGTTATGTTCAAAGAATCTTCTGCTAAAACGTCAATGATATTAGGAGATATTTCGGATATTGCAGTAGCATGTGACTTGTGAACATCAACTGCCAACGTTAGCTTTTTAACCGTCACTAGGCACTTTGTTCATGACTGTAATATCGTCGTTCCGAAGTTATCTTCACGTATATCACAAAATCAAAAAAATTGAGATAAGATAATTTCCTTGGATAAATTTGTTAGATCTATCGATCTGTTTAATCCCCAGGTCCTTACCTCCTATAGTTTCTGAGATATTGAGCAGCCGTTTTGTTGTATATCCACTTTTGGGAAAAAATTTTTGCGTTATGATGCCGTAAGAACCATTGTTGTGGATATACAATAAAAAATATATGAAAATTTCGAATTATAAAAAAAATAAGTTATCTTCACGTATGTGCCAGAAAAATGTGACATATTTTGGAAAATAAATTTCACCGTGCTACAGTCAATGAGAACTTAGAACGTAAACTAGTGCATGTTGTATGTCATATCGAGTACAACAATAACCTGTATACCAAAGTTCCCTAAACTACAAAAAATCCTGACTTACGGGTAAAAATACCGACTCTTCATTACTTTCCTCACTTAAAGGCTTATAACTCAGTCAATTCCTAACCAAAGTTAGATTTCTTGATGGGTTTGGAAAGAAAAAACTCGGCCTTTCCAACAATATATATATTTATATTCATAACTTGTCATATATGTCTGTTTTTGCCCTGATACCGCACACTTGTTGGATTTTTCACTATTTTTTAAGTTAGAAGAAGTTTTTATCCTATATTTTATTAGGATTCTCTAATGTTTATTATTTTATTAAGGAATTGCATTCATTTACGAGTACAACGCATAAAATTGTTTACACAGTGGTTAAATTATTGAAGTTTTTCGAAGAACGTCGCTTTCAAATCCTACAAGTTTGCGGTTACAAGGCAAACTCAGACATATCCGACAAGTTATTTATTTCAATATATACATCGTTTGAAAGACAGTAGTCTCTTCTTCTTTTCAGACCATTAAAGCAACTAAACACGGTTAAAAATTGATTGAGTTATAAGCCCTGAAGTGGAGACCGGGTTTTTACCCGTAATTCAGGTTTTTGAGGGTGTTATCGAAATATGGGTTACAGATACATGTTGTTCTTTATCACACTTACAACATGTCACTCCTCCAATTTCCTTAATTTTTTTCCATACTGTTGCAGTGTGTTATCAATAAAATTTTTCGAAACAAACAATTAACAATTCGACATACCATCAATGGAAATGCAAAAACCGTAAATTCAAAAAAACAAAAAATCTTTTTTGGATTGAATATGGCATACTAGGCGATTCTACACGTCCCGTCAAAGGTCCTAAAATAACGGTTTTATTGCATAAACAATCAAAAAAGACTAACACACATAACTTCAGAAATTCTAAAAAAAAAAAATTTTCCAAAAATATTTTAATATATTGTAGATTTTAAGCGAATCTGTGAGTAATTCGTGTCCAAAAATTTAATACTTTTTATGTTATAAAGTTTTTTGCTTCTACTCTAAAATTATGGAAATGAGGGTTTCGCATTTTTTACATTCCGGGTGACGATACATATATATTTCTATTCTAATGACTTTATAATCCATTTCGGTAAAATTTAGTACCACGTTGTACAGAATGCGCAAATGTTTCACGTTGTTATTGATCAATTGCCTACTTGCAACTTACTGAATGTATAGTGGATATACGTGAAGATAATTTCGGAGTAAAAACATATGAACGCGGGTTTTCATGTTATTTTCACGTATGTTCCATAAAAAAATAAATATTTCTCAAAAAGTGGCGTATACAACAAAATGTGACAAAATAATTTGATGTAAAAATAGCTATAACTCGGAAAATAGTTTCCATGGCTTTGGTTTTTTTTACACTAATATATGTAGAATTTCAAGCACTACTTCTGACAAAAATATTGGAATACTTTTTTCACACAACTTTTTTTGTATTAAGTTTTGAAACTTTAGAACCAATTTCCCACAAAAACATTTTCTGGAGATACGTGAAGGTAACTTCGGGACGACGATATGTCAACAGCATCGTTATCCACAAAATATTAATGGATACAACAGATCATTCTGCGCTATATATTACCAACACTTGGCTAGATATATTTTTTATTGGAACGGCCTTGATAAAACCTTTTGTTTTGTGACTGATAATTCCAGCTCAATGTTGAAAGCATGTGAAATATTCAAAATACAAAATCGTATGTGTTTTACTCATTACTTAAATCTGGAGATAATAGATGGGTTGCTGACTGAAAGCTTTATTTACAAGCTGTATAACAATTGTAAGAGTTTTTTGAGCAAAGTACCATAGCGAGTGAGGAATTTCAAATGACTCAAGCAAACTTACCTTATACTTTGTTATAAGAAACGTCAACAAGGTGAAACAGTTTCTATTTCACGATAAAACGAATATAACCAACAAACTATACTATTGCTAAAGTTTTATTATCAACAACAAATGCACCGCTAACAAAAAAATAAATTAAAAAATGTAAAAAAATTTGCTCATAATCAGCAAACAAAAGAAACAATTTTAGGTGTAAAATATGTGAATAATTCGCTAATTATACCGATGACATATGGAGTTTATCGCAAAGTTGAAAACCTTTCACCCGGCATACAAACATTGACAGGAAAAATTATGCAAAACACTTTATTGAAGTCTATAAAAAATCCCTCTCTATTTTTTAGTAACGGCCAGTTTCCAGGATGGCTACGATATAGGATCCGCTATTCAAGAAGAATGGTTTTCAGCATACTTAAAAAGCTTAACAAGTATCAGTATTTTTTGAAATAGAGCTACTGAGCTACTATCAAAGACAATTATATCAACATCAACATTGGGACGTGGCATAGAAAAAAAACTTAATTTCCCTTTACATATCATAAATGAGGTAAGGGATAGCTATTCGGATAGGGATAGCAGTAAGTGGTAACATACTTTCAATTTTTAGATTCATAACTAACGGCACTTACTTGTTTATCGACAATTGCGAAAGCCACTATATAGACTATAATTTAAAAAAAATTAAGTCCAATATTTTTAGCGCAATTTTACACTTCATATGAAAATGGAAAATTTTCTCCCGATTTTTTTGTGTATTTCTGTTAATCTCAAAAGGCCTTGCCGAGCACTAAATAATAATAAAGAAACCTCTATATTTTTTGAGTGAATTGGAGAATGTAATGCACGCGAAAAGTTTTGGCATGTATAAAATTACATAATGCGGGAACAAAATAAAATCGATGTCAATCTAAAAATATTAAATTTTTTAACATTTAGATTTTTTTTTAGTAAGAGTGTTTTTATTTCATATTTATATATTTCGTATGAGAGGACATATCATGTATATTAAAACCTTGGCCAATATAATTTGTTCTTAGATCAATTGTTGTCCTCTTAGTAGGAGGTAATAACTTTGTCCTTGATGGCACATCCCATACATAAGGAACACAAAAAAGTCTACTATAATTTGAATCATTGCACTGAATTATTCTAGGAATTTGCTAATCTTAATACATTGTAGGGCTTAATACAAAATTTGATATTACCATTTTGTACCCATCCTACAAATGACCCAAAGCCTTTAACTAAAGTTTTTTTTCATTCTGTGCATAAATTCGTAACAGGACATGGTCGAACTGATTCCTCTCTTTTTGGTACAACTCTTTTACTTGCGAATACCCAAGCTTTGCTTAGACATATGAGGAGGAGTTTGGAAGTGAGTTCATATTACTGATATAACTCTAATGATTTGCACACAACCTTTGTTTAGATGTATGTGTATATGTGTTTGTTTAGATGTACTGTTTATTCTACTTAGCTAATTGTTTAATTACGAATGCCACCAATAAAAAAAATAAATCAAATTCGATATCTACTTACATACGCTCATATTGGATTATCTTACTAATATACTTATGATTTGTGACAGTAAGCCACAACAACAAATTAATGTAGCCAGCTTTGCACATTGGTCGGATCTGTGTAATTTTGGCCTAAATATGAAGGAGACTTCCAATGGGCATAAAACATGGTACTAAGGTGGTTTTGGGGTCTCTAATTTCGAATCCGGAGTAAAATTTTGAAAAAACAAATTGGCTTGAATTAAGATGACTGAATTAAACTTATATTGTGCCTAAAGGCAAGGCCGTAGCCAGGGGGTGGCCAAAATGTGGACTTACAACCTTTACGACTTTAAGTCGCGATATGTATTTAAAATCGATATAATTGATCAATTCCATGGAAAGCGATCACATAAAAAAAACATTTTTCTTCCTAATTAAAAATTATAATTGGATTTTTTTTTTTTAAAATAGTTTTAATTTTTTATGTTTAATTTAAAAAAAAAATACAAAATCGAACTATTTTATTCGGAATAGTTGGGACCGGCCGTGGCATAGAGGTTAGAAAACGTGTCTACCATGCGGGAGATCCCGGGTTCGTTTCCCGCCTCCAGTCCCCTCGATTTTGTCGATAGCAACGTCGCAGTATAAGTGTGGAGTCAGTCGGCATGTCTAGTAAAAGCTTCTCAAGCAGTGTCGTTCGCATTCGTTGATAAAAAAGTAGGTGCCGTTAGTTGTGAATCTAAAAATAGAAAGCGTGTTATTTCACAACAACGCGAGAAGCTATCCCATACCTCATTTATAGGGTGTAAAGGGAAATTAAGTTTTAAGTTAGTATAATCTTTCAGCAAGCAATTAAAAAAATTTTTGAACTTCCTTAATCCAGATCAAGTATCCAAACGGCCAATTCTGAATTTAAAAAAAAAAATACTAATTGTTTTTCTGCGCACTTTCAGATACATTAGGGTGTTCCTTATATGGTATTTTTGGAAATTTCGTTAAGAAAAAGATAGTAGTAGCGGAGTTAGACATTGAGTACACCTCACGTTTGTTATTTATGAAATTTTGAAAATATTGTGCGAAATTTCACTTCGATTGTTCGGCTTTAGAGTGGGCCGCATAGAGGTAAAAGTTCGATTTTGTAATAAAATTTAGTTTATCGTCGCCGAATATTTTTGTATTGAAGACAAAAAATAACAAGTCTTATGCCACTCAAAAGACGTATAAAAGTATATCATTGGACTTACCATATCTCTTATAGATATGGAGATATTTGATGCAATGGAGCATTGGATGGTAATGGTGTCATTAAAAAGTAGACACAGTGTGTATTCGGATGAAACCAGAGATCAAAATCTGGATTTATTAGTCTTTGCTATATTTAATGCCAAAAACGGTGTTTAAAGCCTGATATCTCGGAAACGGATAGAGATATTGAAAATATGCACATACACTTTATTTTGTAGATTATGACTATCATATATGATAAAATGTTTATTTTTATTTTTCAAAAATACTCCCACTTTTGCCCCAATTACCCCAACATCTAAAAGAGATATGGAAAGTCCAAACATATATTTTAATAGGTCTTCACTTCACCTATTTAACGGCGTATTCCTAGTTCATAAAAATAATCAACGGCGGTAAACTGACCTCTTGGCGGCACACTAATGCTAAACAATCGATGCGAAATTTCGAACAAAATATTCGAAATTTTGTAAATTACAAATGAGACTTGGTGTTCAATGTCCAACTCCCCTTTTTAACAAAATTTCCAAAAATACCATATAAGGAACACCCTAACTAGCTTTTTTGTCCCGAGATTTCCCGGGACAAAATTCCCGGGTATCCTGGCCAGTTGTTTGTCCAGGAATCCCGGGAATACCACCGGGATTTCCCGGGATTTCATTACGCTTTTTAAATGAGTAAATATCAAAATGTTTGATAAATTTAAAAAAAAAATATTTTTAAGCAGATTGACTGACATATAACCTTCTGCGTTGGTGTACTGGGTGATTGTACTTCGGTTAGCTCTCCAACTCTATAAGGAGATGACTCAATGCTACCGGTTTTATCCCTTTTTGGCAATTTTACCCCAAAAAGTAAGAATTTCGAAAAATCCCTCCTAGCAGCCATCTTGTTGTTTAAGAAGCTTGCTCATATACATTTCCACGATGATAGCTTTTGGCTTGGATAATGCTACCAGTTTTCTCACTTGGTATATATCTTTTCCACCTAAAAGTACGAGTTTGGAAAAATCCCTTTGTGCACCTCTCTAAGTCTATAAGGAGATCGCTCATATACAGGTTTCACGATGATAGCTTGTCTAAGTATTATAAGCTTTTCGAATAAACCATAACACGAGATTTTTAGAATTACTTATTTTTACGTTTCATTTCATACTATTTTTTTAACAGTTAAAGGCATTTTTTATATATTTTTCGTTTGGACCGGGATTTCCCGGGATCCCAGGAAAATAAAATAAAAATCCCGATTTCCCGGGAAATGAAAAATTCCGGGAAATCAAAAACACTAACCCTAACATACATATCAGATAAATATATGAAAAATTTAATTATTTTTTGTTTCAATTGTTTTTTGCCCCCTCCGAAATTAAATCCTGGCTACGGCCCTGCCTAAAGGGGTTTTTGGGGTCGCTGATTTGGAAAAAATAGAAAATGGCGGCCATATTTTTTCAAAAAATACTGAAATTCAACCGAAATTGTCACTATGACTGTTCTTGTTGTCACTGATTGCAAATCTGTCTGCCACTTTGTTTTATTTTTTCAAAATCTGACTACGAATTCGAAATGAGCGACCCCAAAAACCGCCATAGGGAGAATATCAGTTTAATTCAATCATTTTAGATAAAAATTACCGCCATTTTGTTTTATCAAAATGTGTTTCATGCATATCAGAAGTCTCCTATATTTTCGGATAAAATTTTTCAAAAATTTTATCGAATAGAGGGCAAGGTAAGGGAGAATAGCAAAAATTGCCAGTTTTTCCTGGATCATTTCGATAAAGGACACATCAAAATTTACTGGAGTGATAAGTATTAGCTAATGTTAAGTGATTTAACATATTTTTAAGCCCAAGAAATATCAGAGATGGTAAAATTTTGTGAATTTGTGAGCCCCCTAAAAATTGAATTATTGAATGAAATACAAAAAATTGTACCCAATTAAAGTAACATATTTGACCTTTTCAATTCACAAAAAAAATTATATTTTTATTGTTCAACCGTTATAGTGTGTACGAGTTGGACAATTTTACTTTTTGAATTTCGCCCAGAAAATTCCGATTTCCGACCAATGTGCTTATTGAAAATTTTTTTGTTAAAAATGCAAGCAACTACGCTATGTATGGATTGCTTAAGCAGCAGATCATGAATCGGAGGGATTTCGTTGGCAGATTAACAAAAATTATTATGACCGTTAGAAAATATATTTTCGCTGAATAATCTTCATATGTAAAGAATAAAACAAATGCTACAACATAAGAAGACCTTAAAAATTCAATGAAATATTTGAAGTTTATTAATCGTATCAGCTCTAGATTCCCCTTAAAGTAAAATTACAAGAACCCCAAAAATGATATAAAGTTAAGAAAGAGAGACCAAATAAATAATAATTTAATGATTTAATTTAAATTAACTTACCACTGAAAACGAGGCGCAACTAAACGGTTGCTGGTTTCAAAGGCCATAATTGATTTTCGTCATAATTTAAAGGAGCCACAAACGAAATATGCTTTGTTTGGTGGTGATGTTTTTTTTTTTTGTTTGCCAACCGATGTTTTATATAACTGGCTGCTAATTGTTTGTTGAGGTCACGAACATGAAATTTAATCAAACAATGCGGTTGTGATTAAAGTTGATATGGAAAACATTCAACTTTAGTTATGCGTAAACGGTGTTTAATATGGCGTCTTGGGCAAGGGAGGATTAAACTGAATTGTTCACTTTTTGATACTTTGTATAAGAGAATAGTTTTCTCAGCGTAACAATTGCAAATGTTTTCGTTTTTGTTAACTGCATTGAATTAAAATTTGTTTAATTAGTCAGTAAAATTTAAATTTTTCAATGTTTTTGATGAATATGTCTTTAGTAACTGTAAGGGGACGTTTTAAATGTTAATTTTAAAATACACGACGTTTTAAATTTAAAGTTTTGCTATCGAGAGTTTGCGGTCTAATTTGTATGATTGTATAAATGTTAACTATATTTTCATTCTCACGAACTGTATCATAATTTTCTGCATCTTATCATCTTTCACTCATTTATTAGCACCATTGACTGACGATGACACATCGACACACCGACACCGTTAGCGATACACTTACACAAATGCACGAACCCGGACAGAGATACGGTTACTGACACACCGAGGCACTTGCTCATTGTTGCCTTTTTTGTTGGTCTAAATCACTTGAAAGTTTGTACGCTGATGCTACCAAGACACACATCTGCATCATACCACTCGCGTTTCATAACTGGCCAAGTAACATTTTACTACTGAACGCACACAACAAATTTCATGTAAAGTTCGGTTCCACCAGCTAACGGAGTTGCTGAAGCAGCTCTGTCTCCACGTTGGCAGAGTAGAGATGTCCTGCTAATACAATCATCACACAATCTGTGGGAGCAGCCGGATGTGGCAGCAGAGGCGGTAAAGTCTACGTTAGCTTTGACGCTTACAGCAGCCACAGTACTCACAGTAGATTTACTATTTCCAATTCAAAAAGCAGGAAGCACACCACACGCTCGCCACTTCTATACTTCGCGCTGGAGTTGGAGTCATTGCCACCCGACCGCCTACAACACGCAATGACGACTAAGCGAATCCTGTGTTAGTGACGACTTAACGTGCTTGGACTCATTACCAGGAAAATTCGGCAAAGAAAAAAATGGCAAACGAGAAAACTGGAACAACGACACACAACAGAGGCAATCGTCGTCAGACACCAAACGACGTTAGAGTATGAAGCTGTGTTCCAAGGGATAGCAAAAAACGACAACAACAATTCGCAGCACGAAGTGTAACGAACCCCAATTCGCCAACAGAGAGCCTCAGTTCCGCATTTCTTGGCGCAGGAGTATGAGCCGTTACAGCAAGCATCCTGCAGAGTATGTCACTATGTCCGCCGACACGAATAGCAAAACTCACACTTAATACGAACACGACACGAATGTAGTTCAAGTGGAATTCGTGAGAAATGGAACACAAACTCGCAAATCACACAGCATCCGTTTCGTTGCATAATAACTCTCTCGCTCTCCAAGTGCTGCACATTAGTCCTTCGCAGCTCAGTTGCCTTATATGTATCTCCCTCTTATTCTCTTTTTCTTCCATAATCTCTGCCATACACGACCCATTTAATACCAATTTCCCAAACATTGCCATGCATTGAAGAACACGACAGCGCCCGTGAGTCTAATAACATTTAAGGGCTTGCCATTTAACCATCCACATATTTCGTCATTGTCGTAAATCGTTTTTCCATACTTTTTTATACTATTTTCTTTGCCAACGTCTGTTTTTCTTGGATATTACTCTGTGTTATCTTTCGTCCTTTCGTTGATATTCTCCACAATCTGCTACACTGTTCTCCATAGTATATGGCGAGAAAAACACGCTCTATATTTGGACTGGCTTAAAGGCGATTCCACACTGAATCCTATCAACATTTGCAAATTCCTTTGTACTCCCTGCATGGCATGTGAAACTTTCGTCATCGTTATCACATCGCAGATGGAACGCAGTGAAAATGAAACCATGAAGTCGTCACTACTTCGGGTTACGCACGTTCCTACATGTGTGACGGAATGTTGGTGTGGACTGGGCTTCAAGTTGTAGTTCCTTGTCGCAGGATGTGTACATTTTGTTTGCTTTTTAGGGATGTGCCTGCTGCTGCCGCCGCCGCAGCTGCTGATGTTGGATTTCCATAGAACTGTCGTACGATGTTTGCAGTTTTAAATTTTTAAAGCTTTTTCGTTAGTTACGATGTGTGTCCTATAAGGATAATACCAACGTGTATATGTGTCACACATTTGATGTTTCTTTATATTAATTGCTCTTTATGATTTCTGTTTTTCCTTAATTTGAGGAATTTGGTGGAAGAACATTTAAGTAAGTAGGTTCTAGAGGCAGTTATGTATGTATTTAATAGTGGAATTGTTGATTAAATAATTAAGAAGTTTCTTAAAATATCTTTGAATGTCTGTTGGGAATTATTGTCATGATCTGTCATCCGCCCAATAAGTTATTTATAAAAATTAAATGTACAATTTACATAGAGTAGAAATTTGATTAAGCACATTCATAACCATGCTGCCATTGAAAACAATACCGATGAAACCAATGCTAACTGTTATTAGCATCTGGAAGAAACATGTAGCTGATATTTTGGCCACAACATTAACTGGTTGGAAACCACGAAATATAGAATATGTAAAACTTATGCAAAAACAAAAAACCACCAAAATTTTCGGAGCACCCCCACACCAACGATTACCACGATCTATTCCAACTCTTTTAGCTCTAATATGATATATCGATAAAAAGAAGTGTTAAAAAACACAGGTATGATAGAAAATGTAGCAAAAGGAAAGGGGTACAACATATATGCTGTGGTTAATTCTAAAAAAAGTTGTGAGGAACGCTATAATGACAATATAAGTGGTAGAAGCTGCCGTTGGTGATCTATAATGGTCTCAGTATAGTAAATTCATTCACCTATAAAATTGTGCCCTAGTCACGTAATTTTTTATATTCATTGAACATTTACTTATTGGTCAACAAAAAAACATTATATTCTATAGAAAGTGTTTTATGTCCCAACATCAAATTTGTAATAATTGCTAAAAGAAAACAGTAAGAAAGTTTCAGTCGGTAAACCCGACTTACGAATACCCTCACCCTCCCGATCGCGTTAGGTCTATTAATAATATTAATCGATTACTAAATTGGGCGGTACCAGATGGGGCGTACCAGATCGCGTTCGATGTATTGATATTATTACTCCATCTCTAAAGGCAGAAAGGAACATGGGTCGTACAAAATGTTATATACCCTCCTACCTGTTGGGTGATGGTATAACAATAAGATTAACCAAATTTTACGATCCTCAACTTTAATACCTTACCTTAATAGTACCCTTTTTGTCAAATATATAATTTTGGGTAGGATTTATTTTAAGTGTGGTCATTTCAAATAAATTCATTGCAGTTTCAAAAAATTTATATTTAAAAATTTAATCGAAACTTGTTGTGACGAATTAGATTGTGATAGTTCTTACCAAACGTTTTTGTAGGCAAGGCCGAAGAGAACGGGTTTATCCTAACCCGGGCACTAGGAATCGTACTGCATCATTAGTTTTTTGAGCTGCAATTTCGGAAGATGGATACATATCCGTAGAACACAGTCCCTTGAGTCTCTCTAGGTGGCAAAAGTGAATCACTGTAAGGATGTTAGTGGCCTTCCTGGATACTTTAATTGCTTAAGGAGTAATACTGTATTGAAGAATTTCCAGGATTTCTTTAGGGGATATTTATTGTAGATCGTGACTTCTGTGGAACATCGGCAAGATGTGTTACTTCGAGTCTCGCACCAGACAAAACCTCGCAGAGCAATTCAATAGCTGCCTTGAACAGTTGGGCTGAATGCTCGTCTGTACAGACATCGTGTTTGTTGTATCCTTGTTACCAGCCTACATCATGATATTGCGACGGTGGTCCGGATAGCATCCGAACGAATTTTAGGAATGCCACAATAAAGGATACGGCTACAAATTTCTAGTTGCTTGACGAAATAGTGCCATCGCTGACGCAGAACATGAGCCGCTCACTGTGATGACAGACGGACTGACGACCTATAGAAGTACGGACAAAAAACCCCTAAGAGTCAACGACGACATGTCTCTTACACGGCTCTCAGGAGGAAGTTCTTAGTAATTATTCAGTTTAGGCACTCGAAACTCTACCCGTAATAACAAGTGTTCACTACCACACTGCTCTAAATGCCAGGGTGACTCTAAAACGTCTTCGCGGGGGAATAAAATGTTTAACTAATAACAAAAAAAATAAATTGTATACCCTCATCCATAGTGATGATACGCGAAAAAAGCGTAACGCATTAAAACAGGCGAATGAACCCCAGTATCTTAAGACGATTGAGCTTTGCCTGTCGGGCTGACTGGTGGGCAGGGTAACTCGAGTAAATCTTCAATGATGCTTAATCACCACATGCATTTTTAACTCGATTTCTAAATCTCCGTTGTTCTCTTTTTCTAACTAAACCCCATGGTTAATTAACTTTCACTTAATTACCCGATTTAGGTAGTCTCCTCAAGTATTTTGTCCCAAAATTAAATTTTCCTTTAATTTCCTGCCTTCAAACACCGAAAGTACTTATTGATATGAATTACTAATTGATGACGAATTTCTTGACGGATTGGTGAATGACAACGCTTAAAATCTGCAGATGAAATTGTTGCAGTAGAAGAGCCAATATTTTAAATTTTCGAAGAAACTTGGGTGGTCGTTGACGCCTTACTTTAGTATTTCAAATATCGAAGTTATTAACAAGGCGAAATCGAAACATGTAAACACGAATAGTGTAATATCCCTGCAGTTCTGTAGGTGTCGGTTGCCCATGCTTGAACTACCTACCGCACTACTCTTACATGGGTACTTACTTGAATGATCCTATGGTAAACGAACGCCAAACCACCGAGTAAAAAAATTTATGCGCACGTAAGCGACAGCAAGTATAAACGTTTAAAGCTATTTTAGCTTTTTACTTCTGGGAACGGCCGCCCGTGGCCTGATAGTTAGAACACTCGACTATCATGCGGGAGGTCTATAGTTCGATTCCCCATCATTCGCTCGATGTTGTCAAAAGCAACTTCACAGTATAGTGTCGAGTCAATCGGTACATCTAGCAAAAGTAAACAAGTAGGTGAGTCCAAAAAAAAAATCTTCTTTACCACTCATTCATGGGGTGCAAAGGGAAAATTAGTTTTGCTATCCTTTCATGGGGACCCATTTCACTAATTAAAGGTAAACGATGGTGTTTTCCAAGGTACATCTGCAAAGTCGAATTAGTTTTGCAGGAATACCAAACTCAGACATGGCGTCATATAATCCAGGAGAGTCTAAGGCAGCTTTATAGCCGATAAAAGGGTTGTAGGTGTCGATCAGCTTTTCATGGGGTTTT
Source organism: Muscina levida (assembly GCA_964034835.1). Lineage (NCBI taxonomy): Eukaryota > Metazoa > Arthropoda > Insecta > Diptera > Muscidae > Muscina > Muscina levida. The sequence goes on along the minus strand of OZ035881.1, from coordinate 83,633,056 downwards.
TTCCAGGATTTGTCATAAAGTGAATATTTGTTCCGTCGAAGACTTAAGCCGCACGCATAAGGTCCAATTAGTTTTTCTACAATTGGCTTTAGACGTTCACATAAAATGTTCGAAAGGACCTTGTACGCAATTGGTAATAGGCGGTATTTCTTACACGATCTGCTGTCTTGTATATGGGAAAAAACAGACTTAGAATCCAATCCCCGGGAATGTTCTTCTCTAGCCAGATGTACTCCATTAGCTGATGCATGCTCATAATCAACTCCTCCCCACCCACCTTAAACAATTCAGCTAGGAGATCATCAGCTCCAGGCGCTTTATTACTTTTAAGGTGAGATATTGCCACACGTATCTCGTTCTGGTTCGGAGGTGGACAGCTTATATCATCGTTATGGATTGGAGCGGGGACTTCTGGAGAGGTGTCCGTATCAAAGTGTCTAATACGCTATCTTCAGAATGTTATCCGGGTCCGTCACTAGCTGGTCATCGCTGTCCTTGCACGCATTCTTGCCTTAATTTTCTGGTAGAATTTTCGGGCTTCCCCTTTACTTCGGAGCAACTCTGTGCACTCATTCTCTCTCTTCTTCAGCTCCTTCTTTTTCTGTCTAAAAAAACGAGTTGCGTCTCGTCTCTTCTCCTTGTGCCGTTCACGAACAACTCGTGTTGCCATTGGCTGCATTGCGACATTCATCATCGTACCAGGCATCTTCTTGAGACGGCTTCGAATAGTACACTTCTCGCAGTCCGTTCAATGGAGTCGGCTATATTTATCAGAGTTTGGAGCATTCCGTAGCAGTTGAGGAAGGTGGTTGGAGTAGGCGTCCGCTACCTCTGTGATCCTCACTTTATCGATGTCCAGCTTTAGTTGTGCCTGGTTACGTATGTTTTTCGCTTTAACTTAACTGTGGTAAGATAGTGATCGGAGTCAATGTTCGCCGCCCTGATCACTCGTACGTCCAAAACACTCGATGCGTGCCTTCCATCGACTACCATATGAACTATCTGATTTCTCGTCAATTGATCTGGAGATAACCATGTTGCCTTATAAATATTTTTATGGTCAAATCTAGTGCTGCTAACTACATATTTCATGCCGCAGAGAAATCAATGGATCTGATGCCATTGTTCGATGTTTCGGTGTGCAGACTGAAATTCCGATGGTAGGCTCAAATGAGCTCTCCCTGTTGTTGGGTACCCGCGGGGAAAGCGGGTACCCGGGAAAGGGAATAACGCAAGGAAGGGAGAGGACGAATACTAAGGTTCCCTAATACAAGGACAGCCTCTGAGGCTGTCCTTGTTGCCCTTTTGGGACGCGAGGCACTGCGCTAGGGAAGTCAACGCCTTTAGGCACTATTTCACATTTGTGGTGGGAAGGGGGAGGAGAGGATAGTTTTGGTTTTACTTACTGATTGGTTTTACTTACTGATTTCACAACATCGGCCTTGCTGGAATTTACAAAGCATTTGCATATGTTCTTCTGGCAGTCTGGAGCTGACTCTTCTCTACCCTCAGTCTCCACCTGTCTTTTATTTATTTTTTTCATTCTTTATTATTTACTATTCTACGTTTTTTTTCTTTATTTTTTCCCTACATTAACATTACTGCACCGTTGTCCAAAAACCCAAACTGCAATTCTGCCGATCAGCAAAATAGGGCGTTCAACTCATTCATTTTTCCCATGGCTTTGCCCATTTATGTAATAAGCAAACGACATGCGGAAATACAATGAATGCAATTCGACCTTATTTTGTCAACATGCAGAACGACGGAGCAAGAAAACAAGTGGAACAACGAATGGCTCGTGTTGTACTTGCTCCAATTTGAGTTGTGTTTTTGTGCAACGACGCCAAAAATACTTAATTGGTAACTTAACCATTAATGACTCACAACTAACAATAACACAACTACAATTAATAAATCACAACACTGCCTATTTTAGCATTAAAATTACCTAGTACAATTTTGATGTCATGGCTCGGGCTACAGTCACATACATTCTCTAGGCTGTCGATAAACATGTCTTTATCCTATTCGCATTTATTTTCTGTCGGAGCATGGGCACATATAAGTGAATAGTGAAGAATATTTGTCTTAAGTCTTATGGTGCCTATTCGCTTATAAACCAGGCTGAACCGTGAGACTAGGTGTAGCAATCTCTTGCCAACCACATTCTAAACTCGTGCTTCCCCACATGGCCACTATTGTAGCTAGCGCACATCTCCATGCGCGAGCACCCGTGTCCCGTCCACTGGATTTCCTGGTCGTCATCATTTTGCATTACAATAGTTCAAAAGTTAATAACACTTTGCAACAAATGAAGCTTTTTGTAAAATACAAGAACATGGCAGTATAGGTTCAATTCTGCTATCGAAGGGTAATAAAACCCTATACTTAGTTTGGCGAGATTGATGATCAATTTTTTTTGTGGATTTGAAAAGATTCTCAAAATCAGTAAACCCTTCGAAAAAAGGTGCCATCAGTTTATGTCCAAGAGCTAACTCACACTTAGTGATGGCGCTATACAATATATTTGGCAATAATGTATCTGGGAGTTTTTCGCATAAATGTTATTAACAATTTATGCCAAAAATTATACTTACCAAAAAATAGAAGAAATATTATTTTTTTTTCACATTTTTCAGCATAACTTTGAGGGAGTCCAAATTTGTCACTTACGATATTCGCCAAAAATGTAGTCACGGTAAGGTTGAACAACTTCTGTGAATATATCAATACAAGCTGAACGTGTTTGGGCACCGTAAATAGCTCAGAAAGATCACAAAGAGACCGATTTTTCGTACCTTTCCGCACATATAAGCTAGTAAAGTAACTTGGTTGAATATCAACCGATTTTAAGTTTCTCAGTCGATTCGAAAAGAAGAGTCTGCGGCGTTTCCAACGATGTATACAGTCATATTGTTAACTTGTCAAACCTGTCTGATCTTGCCTCGAAATCTCAAACTTTTTATATTTTTTTCATAATTTTTTAAGTTTGAAGAAGTGTGTATCCACTTTTTCATAAAATAGATGGAAAAAAATTTAATATTATTAGCATATAATAGAAGGCGTGTCAATCATTTTGACAAGAATTTTGAAATTTTGTTTAAGAGCACAGCAAGCTCGACTCATGTCTGGTAAAAATATAAAACACGCATAATATATAATTATTAAGTTTCAAATTACGTAAGTGATTATGTTGAAGATTAACAATTTCGTTATGATATCAGATATAAATATGCTCCTTTGAGTATTACTAAAACCTCACGGGTAGGAGGGTATATATCATCTGATACGACCCAAAAGTGTAACATAGAAAGAGTCACTTAAGACCCTAGGGTTTTTTGAACCAAATTCGATTCATGCCTTTTAAGGTCGATTGATCCATGTGCGCCTTTCACAACTTTGCATGTGTTAAAATTTTCCCAAAACTACTAACGAGATTGCACATGGGCTACATGGCCACACCACTTCTGATACCTCCCATAAAAATGTACCATTCCGCCAACTTTAGAAATGTAATGATAATATTAATACACCAAACGCGATCGTGCTCAAATTCTGTGTTGTATAAATCTATAAATGTATATAGTTTTGGAGAATAAAATTGAAGTCTAGCCACGACCCTTCGGTACCCCCATATAAATGTACGATTCCGCCTGCTTTATAATTCGTGTAATAATATCACTTCGTATAATGCAATCTTACCCAAAACTCTATATTTAGTAATGCTTCAACTAGATATATAGAACTATTTAAACCCTAATCAACCCCCTTCGTGTTTTTACTGAGGTTGAGGGTATATGTAGGTCAGTTTAAATCGTACAAATGGTACTTGAGTAATAACAAAATCTGTGGCACAACATTTTCCAAAATGGAAACTTTATCATACAAAAAATAATTGATCTTCTTTCATATTTGAAACCTGATGTCAAAATTTTTTTCTTTTTGTTGCATATTGGTTTTATAAACAATTATAATGAAATTTCTCCATGTATGACATATTTGTATACCAAATTTAACTTAAACCACCCACCGTTCTACTGTAAGTTAACATGTTCCATTTTGTACAGTTCCCTGTAACCATTAGAAGCTCTCCCATTGGTCTAACATTCGAAAGCCAAAACATACCGCAAAGAGAATATTTACGTTGACTTTTAAAGCGCATGTCAATGCAAATATCTCTATCTCTGGGATTCGTAAAATTCCTTTGCACATAAGTCTATGTTTCCAAATGAACGTTCAGTTGTTGTTATCGCAGCCTTAAGATAACAACAAGTGAAATCTTCGCATTTCGAACATTTCAAATTGGAACTTTTCCTTAAACTGTCATTACGTCAATTTTCTTGAAAATTTTTTGCAGGAAAATCCTCTGGAATGTAATTCAAACACTTGCCATATTCCAAAGGATTTATGGTATACTGTCAATGCCCTTTGGCCGAAACGTATAAAAAAGAGCGGAAGAATCAACAAAAAGAGGTGGTGGTAGTGGTTGCATGGGAGGTGGACTCCTTAAAGGTAGCGCAATTTCCAGATAACTCAATTGATAAGTTTTGAAAAATCACAAAGTTAATTCAAACAAAATATCGAAAGAGGAATTGATGGTCGCAAGTTATAATACGGTTTACAACTGGGATGAAATGCTAAAATGTTTTCGAGATTACAAACTTTCTTTAATCCCATCTATACTTTTATTGTACTGACTACATTTAAAGCAGCTTTAGATAGAAAACTCCAACATTCCGCTATAGGTCCAGGGCAATTGAGTTTGAATTTTTAAATAAGAAATTGGCTTCGTTTAAAGAGCGGATTCAATTTAAATTGCACGAACATTTTTGCACGCTCGTCGCAGAAATTCTCGTCCTTGTCGAGCTGGGCACCACATGTGGTCATGCGAAATTAATGGTATGACCACCGCATATTTAAGCAACATCATCATCACGGCGTTCTCCCTCTTCTTTATTCGTATCATCGTCATCATTCTTGCCATCGTTGTTGTCGTCGTCGTCAGGAGCAGCAGTTACACTTGCACACACCCACACTTAACACTCATCGCCATGGACATCGTTCTTTTAGGGCGGTGACGGTGTGTAGTAACGGTTTATACATGCGGCCGTCACTCTGGCCAGTGTGCGTGAATGTCCTTGTGTCCCATTGTGTGTGTTTGTGCCTGCACCATTACAAAATACTTAATATTCACTACAAATATCTGGCCATATATTATCGACCGATAAGAAATAGTGAACGTACGTTCTGGCGTGTCCTTTCTCTCCATGTGAGTGGGTGTCCATTTGTTAGTCCTTTGTGCGTCCGTGTGCGTGTGTGTTTGTAATAAAAAATTAAGTCAATATAGAAATCTTACCGCACACAAGAATACACACTCGCATGTGTGCGATGTGTACGTGTAGGTATTTTATTAAGAGATTTCATTTGGGGCAGTGACTTGAGAATTTAAAAGGCATACACTCGCCCCAACCTTAATGTCCTTTGAAGGTAGTTACCCAGGAAAATTTTTCAGAACTTGTTGCGAATGGTATTGATACTAGAATCGTTTCTTTTTTAATCGACTTTCTATTCTGTTTCTGGTTCCATATAACCGATTATGTACAACATGTTGCACCACAGATTCCGTAGAACAGAAAATTAATATTCGTATTCGAAATAAGTATTTTTTAGACGGTATTTATTAAGAAAAACTCAAACATCTGAGTTGAATATATTTCGAACTAGCACCCAATTGAAAACCAATTAAATTTCAAAAAACAGCATATGTAATTCAGTTATGTAGCAATTCATTTCATAACAGGTTCCAGGAGAACATGTTGGTTTTGGGACAATTTCAAACAAAAATAATATATTGTGCAACCGAAAGTGGAACTTGTTACTTATCAGTAAAATCTATTCTGTAATTGCTTCTTTGCAACAAAATATTTTGCTGGGTAGTGACAGCAGGTTTATTGAATGTTCCTGCTACTTTTTAACCAAATAAAGTTCAGTTATGTCAGACTCAATATCAAATTTATCATTTGCTAGGATTACTGGCATAATTTACAGTATAAAAGGGATGATATATTAATTAATGAAGCCTGTGGTTTTTGTATGAGCTAAAGGGAGCGTTGTCATTTAGTCAAATGCCTTTTAAATTGAGTTATGTAAACAGAGTGGGGAATTACGTGAAAAATACAATAGAACACATATCGTTTCCATTCAGTGCTAATGACATATAAATGCGACAATAAAAAACGATCGATATGTATGTTTAGGCCCACATATTATTATGAAAAGCTACATATATAAAGATTGCAAGGTTGATTACATTGCGTCTAGCCCATATATTATATGTATATAAATTACTCCGTAATATAAAAGTAAAACAAAAATTTTTCGTAGAGGTCCCCGAGAATTAACGCTGGACATCCATTCAATGATAATAAATGCGAGATGTCGAAATGATGAGTAACCTAAATGGCCGGCGGCAGCATACGTCACAAAATCTTAACACATTCGTTGGCCAAAAAAGAAAGATGAAGTAGTTGAAGAGCAATGCACTAAAATTTCACACAAATCGATTAATAATTACGCCCCCTCTCCTATATAGGAAAGCTCCGCAAAGCTGAAATAATGCTTATGGCAAATCTGTTGGTTGCGAAACCAACAACAAAAACATGTTGTTTGAAAGCCGACGGCTTTCTCAACATAAACAAAGCAAAACAAGAAAGAAGTTTAGCAAATGGTTTCTCGTAATGAATGGTTGTGAAGTTTTTCGAGTCTATGCACTCAAGAAAGAATTCTCATTTCGATGTGAGATTCTGGTGCATAAGACTTGATGAACAATTTGCAACCATTATACCAAAGTCTGCTGATGAGGATTCGTGGCTGAATCCGAAACAGCTGTACAGACTGCCTGGCATTATGAGAATATCATTCTGCTATAAACTTCTTTCTAAAACACTGGTCTTGAGCTTGAATACAAATTCCAAATCAATGTTCTAATAACAGACCGAATAAATACAAAAACAACGATGGAAATTTTTTTGTTTTGAAATTTTTCCGCCAAAATTAATGTTATTTTAAAGCAAATTCGTTGCTGACCATAACTCACCTTGTTTGTTATTACCAAAATAGGGCGTTATATGTCTAAAACCAAGTAATAATTATATTAATAACAATATTAATAAAAATAACAATTAATAGAAACGTTCAGTCTATACTAGTTTGATTTGATGAATCTGATGACTATTCTGTTGAATTAATTTTAAATATATCTATTTCTGGGCTTCTCTCAACTAAAATTAGGGACTCTGAGAACAGTAACAAACGACAAAAGAGTACTTATTATTACATATCTCTCTTAAGTTTACCTCATATTTCCTAACCGACACTTTGAAAATCTGTATGCCGGACCTCGAATGATGGGAACTATTACTTTAATACAAACAACATCAATAAAAAATTATCGAAATAAATCTCTTTAATAAAATCCGTAGTCAAATTTGGTAAAAAAATGTTAATTTTTTACCATAAGCACGGTTTGTATTCAAAGGTACCACTACTTGGAGCAAAGTTTGTATGAAAATTAAAATATGTTTCATATGAAAACAAATCTATTTAAGTCGAAAATAATAAATGCACTCTCAGCTCCATTTTTAAACTAAACTAAAAGACTAGACACCAGAGTTTGTTTATGCTCTACAGCACACTGTCAATGAGTAAAAGTAACTTCAATCCAAATTTTTTGACATTTGATACTTTTGAGACAGTGGTTGCGTTTTGTTGGTAACTTATATCAGCTTAGCCATTCAAATGCTATCCCATATACGCTAACGGGGATAAATGTACATGCGAAGCTTAACGGGGATAAGTTGTTCAATATAGTAGTCAACATAAAAATGTGACCAAATTTTTTATTGCAGGGGTTAACAAAAAATTGAAAAGAAAAGAGGACGTCAAATAAAATAATTTGCATTTGAATGATATTTTTCAATATAATGTTATTTTACAGCTAATTTGTCATGCAAACCCCTTAAAAAAGTTCCAATTGGGGCTTAAGGTCCCTGCGGAACATTAGATCCTAAAAAGGGTCATGTGAATCATTTTTATACAAATGCTACAACATTTTTCGAAAATATCAAAAAAAAAAATCAAAAATACAATATTTACGAATGAATAAAGATAACAAACAATTATTTGACATAAATTATTGTGCTGCCAAGTAATTGCTTTTTGTTGACGGCGAAACGTCTTGTTGGTATCCTATACCGGTCTTCTATATAGGATACCAAAAAAACACAGCCAGTATTGTGACGTTTTCAACTTTGCGATAGTCGTAAACCTAAGAAATAGTGGACTGTAAGTCTAACGCGATTGTATTTTTTTGTGTTACTGTTGTAAGTAGTAGGCAGCAAGCTAAAGTAAAAACTAATCTTAAAGAAATTAAAGCAATCAAGACTGAATATCAAGCTGCTTTGGACAGTCCGATGCAACAAAAACTATTAGATGCCATGGCTGAATTTGGTGTACTTGTGAAATTGATACGACTATAAAAGATAACAATGATCGACACGGAGTATACAGTGAAGATAAACAAAAATCTAACGGATATTTTACACCAAGCAATATCGGATAGAGCGATGGTGACCATTTTCACATTCTAATGGAGATGATCACGCGAAAAGCAGCAGCAGTAAAACTTACTGGTTTTAACTTAAAAAAAAAAATCTCATACTGCTTTCGTACGCCGGAGATTTTTATAACATTGAACGAGGACTGCGGTCTTTTCAAGTGTTGGGAACCATTCGACTAAAAAAAGGCTGGATACAGCATTTTAACTCTTTTCGTTATGAATTGAAAAATTATCACAGCAAGATTTAAAATAACACTATGCGACAGTCAAATCGGAATGGAATGAAACCAACGGGAAATGTTATATCGGTCAAAAACATAATACGTCGCCCGGCGTATCGCTGGACCACGTCTAGGAATCGAGATATATCGATTTTAAGTTAGTAACTATCATATAGGGGAATATCTCACGTTTTAGGCTCATTTTTTATATTGTTATATGGTGGCGTTTTAATATCAAAAGTAATATTTTACTTAAATCATACGCCACGGAGTACAACAGTTTTATTGTAACTGTTACAAAATAAACCCAGTTCAACATCATTTGATGAATGGAAAAAGGAAACTGTTGCTTATTTAGAAAAACCTTATATGGACAGATTAAAGGAATTGTAATTTTTAATTTTTTTAAATTTGTTTGAGCAAAACCGCACTAGTGGTTCTCGAGTTATGTCAAAAAAAATACCACCAAAGGTGACAATTTCCCCTATATGATAGTTACTAACTTCAAATCGATATATCTCGATTCCTAGACGTGACCCAGCGAAACGCCGGGACACGTATAACTTCTTTTTTACCGATAGTTTGAACCATTTCCGATCACTGACCCCTACCATTTGTCCCACAGTGTTATTAGTAAAACAGTTGCCTGAAATGAAAGGCTAAAATTATGAAAAAAATCAGGGACATGAACTGGGCCTTAACTCGTTGAATTTACAAAAAGTGGAGTCCCTCATATAAATGATTAAATTTAAAATTTTGTTGGGGAAAGGTTTAGTTTGTCATAAGTATTTGTGAAATTGTAATTTTGTGAGAACGAGTCTGAAATTTTCCTTAAATTCTAAATAACATGTTTATGCAAATTTGAAGGATTTGCTCGATCAATATCATCATTTCACAAAATTTAATGTCACAATTGTCAACCGATCAATGCATTCTGTTACAGTGATGTGGGGTGCTAAACGGATTGAAGTGATATTTGCAACTTCCTGACCCTATGCCTGACCGCTTAATTTGGTTGCGAACCACCAATATATCAGATGTGGCACAGGGTATAAAAGGGAATTACAATTGGTGAGAGGTATCACTAAAATCTGTTTGTGCCACTATAAAAACTGTATAAACCAACATATTCCAAAAACTGCAGCCGAGAATGATATGCTTTCCGATTTCTGCCTTTGCGGATTATATGTTTCCAATTATGTAGCACAATCTCCGTTCAGATGTAGTGCCTCGCATCTGACTTTTTTCTGATAAGTAAGTGTCAATCACCTTACAATTATTTAACATATCTTGTGATTAACAAAATACATAACACCGCTGTTACACCAAATGTATCAATTTATTCTTAGATCACAACCATCCGAAAAATCTGCAACTGATACCAAATTATACTTACACCTTCTCTAACCTCCTCACAGGACTCAGGTGAAACCAAACAGGCATTAAATTACTGTGCTCCATTCCGTTGTTGTTATTCGATATCCATCAAGTGTTTTTTCTTCCATCATTGTCAGCTCATGTTAAAGGCGCCGCAATGAATACCTTTAAAATCTCTGATGCCAAACATTTCCACTTAACATCAACGACTTCATTGGCATTTATTTTTCACTTGAAAGCGACACAAACACCATCGGCTTACAGCACTTGTGGTTTGATGACGAAGGGTACAACAAAGAGCAGTCTGTTTCTCATCCCCGGAAAAATTATACATCATAAGGCATTGGCAGCAGGACTTATCACACAGATGTTTCTGGTGTTGTTTTATTTCTTTTCGAGGGCATTGTCAAATGTATTTTAAAAGCAACGACCAATAGCAATTACAAAGCCATTATGAACCATAACAGCAGTCTAGCAACCTTCACACACAAGCTCATGTACACGCAATGGCAACAGCCGACAGGGTAATTTTCAAAATGTATTTTAAATTATTTGTTGCTATTGTGGTTGTTTTTTCTTATTACAATATTTCGAAAGAAATATATGTATGTCTTTTTTTTAATATATTTTTATAATGTCAAGGGAGCAAGCCAGCCTACGATGTTTTGAGTCACGTGTATAACAAAGTTTTTGTTTTAGGCATAAATATAAGTAGCTTCCGTCAAATAATAATACTTGGTTTATTAGAATGATAGAATTTTAAATGTTACAGATATTGTATGTAAAAGCTTATCGTCGCAGCGCCGCCCAAAACAGTCATGTGTTTTTTAATAAATTTTCAGGAGAGCCAAAAAACTTCTTTATTTTCGAACATTTCTTATATATTCTAAGGGTCGGTGGACGACCACAAGAGCTTTAAAAAACACAATAAAAAAATTCTAAAAATTACATATAACTGATTTGGAGCAGCGACGTTAAATGGAAATGCTTAGCAATTAACATCATTATAGTGGTAAGTGGTGTTATGCGTACCATATTAAAGTGATAAATATTTTTGCATTTGATAAGATACTGTAAATCCGTATTAGTCTGTCTAAAAAAATTATATGTTTTTCATCGCCCATAAATATTTTTCGATTTGTTACATAAGAAGCGTAATATTCTATTATAAATAACGGTAATTCCATGGGACTTTGCCCAGAGGTGGAAAGTAACTGACTGTCACTCACTTGGGAGTGACCAGAAGCGATTCCTTTGTGGCACTGTCCAAGCAGCTAACTACTTCCGGTCTTAGACCAAGTATTCCCCGGGCAATGACTTTAAAGCAACCGCTTAGAAGTTAGCTAGAGTTAGAAGGCGAAATGTTGAGTTACCTAATCGGCATGCTCAATGTTGTACTTCTTAGGAAGTAGGTAACAGAAGTTACTGAAGCTCAACACAGGCTCTCTTAGTGGCTTTGACAGCCCCAAGAAACTAGGATTGGGAGCGGTGGCCTAATAAGCCACTCTCCTTGAACAAAATTATTATGAAAACACGAAGAAAGGAAAAAACAAGAACCCCCCCCCCCATATGTTGACGACCCGCACAAACGATATAAAGACCATGATTTAAGGATATGCACCTGGCATGTCCTCGACAAATACAAGGCTGACATCACCGCCATACAGGAAATGAGATGGACCGGACAGGGATGCACACGATGAAAGAACTGTGACAACTTTTACAGCTGCCATGCAGAAAGACACGAATTTGGATGTGGTTTCATAGTCGGCAAGAGACTTCGACACCTGGTCCAGATGTTTAACCCTGTAAGTGACCGAATAGCCACCATTGGCATCCGGGCGAAATATTTTTACATTATGTTAATTTGTGTACACGCCCCGACGGAAGATAAAGACGATGAGATTAAAGATGCATTTTACGAGCGCCTAGAGGAAACATACGACCGCTGCCCTGGCCACGACATTAAAATTGTTCTGGGAGACTTTAATGCAAAAATAGGAAGGAAGATGTTCTTGGTCCACCGATCGGTAAATTCAGCCTGCATACCGACACGTCAGACAACGGGCTGGTTAGCTACGCAGCGGGAAGGAACATGGTAGTGAGTGGAACCAGATTCCAGCACAAAGATATCCACAAGGCAACTTGGCTTTCCCCCGATCAAAACACCAAAAATCAAATTGATCGTGTGGTAATTGATGGCAGGCATGCATCTAGTGTCATGGACGTGCGTGTGATCCGTGGTGCTAATATTGGCTCGGATCATTACCTGGTTGCAGCCAAGGTGCGCACAATATTGAGCAGAGCGAAAAACGCACGTAACCTAACACAAAGAAATCTGGACATCGCGAAGCTGTAAATCCCAGATATAGCTGCTGCCTACTCCAATCAACTCTCCCAACTTCTACGACACAACGCCTCTACTTCTGACGTTCCCGATACACAGTGGCAGCATATTGAGCATTCCATTTCAACCGCCGCAACAACCGTGCTAGGATATGAAAAGCAGCGTTCAGACGGATCCTGGTACGATGAAGAATGTCGCATAGCCACTGAGGAACAGGATGTTACTTATAGGGCAACGCTACATCCAATTGTAACCCGTGCTGTTAGGGAACGGCACAAGGAGAAAGTAAAACAGGCAAGACAGCTATTTAGGCGAAAAAAAAGTTAGATGAAGAAACGGGAAAACGAGGATATAGAACGATACAGGGATAGAGGTGAGGATCGAAAATTTTACCAAAAAGTAAGAGCAAATGGCTACGGTAATGGCCTCCCCACCTGTAAGGACAAGGATGGAAATCTGGTTACAGATACGCAGAGTGAGCCGCACATGTGGAGAGAACACTTCCAGCAACTGCTGGTTCCAGAAGGCAGCGCAGGTGAAGTTGTCACGCCAATTGTCGACCACAGCTTAGATTGCCCACAACCAAGTCAAGCCGAGGTAAGAAGAGCAATATCGCGGCTGAAAAACAACAAAGCAGCCGGTGCCGACGGTCTTCCGGCAGAGCTCTTTAAGTCCGGTGGCGAGGAACTGATAACGAGCATGCACCAGCTCCTGCGCACGGTTTGGCTTAAAGAGTGCATGCCCGACGATTGGAATTTAAGCGTATTATGTCCTGTGCTAAAAAAATGTGATCCAAGTGTGTGCTCCAACTACCGCGGCATCAGCCTTTTACCCATCGCATATAAGGTCCTGTCGAGTGTGCTATGTGAAAGACTAAAGCCAGTGTTATCCAACCTGATCGGGCCTTATCAGTGTGGTTTTAGACCTGGAAAATCAACAACTGACCAGTTATTCCCACTACGGCAAATCCTGGAAAAGACCCAAGAGACCCAAGAAAATAATGTCAGCCTAGAAATCCGGAAAAGAATCTTGCTTACAAATAAATGCTTCTACGGACTAAACAAGCGATTCAATGACAGAGCCCTCTCTCGACGAACAAAACTCCAGCTATACCAGATACTGGTTCTACCTGCCTTAATGTATGGCTCAGAATCCTGACACAAGCGAATAAATCGGTTCTGGCGGCATTCGAGAGAAAAATACTCCGTAAAATATATGGGCCCATCATCGTTAAGCTGTACGAGCTGTACACTGACATTGACTTCGTCAGACTCCGTTGGAAAGACCAGGTTACTGAGAACCTTACAGAACTGGGTGTGTCTAACTGGAGAAGAAGCGCAGAAGATGGAGGCGCTTATAATATTTTTCTACGTGCGGTATATAATCCAATGGGATTGCAAAGAAGTACCAGCTAAGTATGTAATTCCACATAAAACTGCTCTAAACAGGTAAACTATTATTTACTTATTTTAATATAAATCGGTCAATGGATATGTACAAGAGACCGACACTTATGGACAACTGGAAAAAAATTTTAAATTTTTCTTATTTTCATCTTTTTTTTCAAAACTTCCAAATGACCATACATATACTGAACACTCCGCTTTCCTTCCTTGTATGTTTCAACTAACTTTGTGTTTTCCTATTTTTTCTTTTCTATTTATTTATTGCATTGAAATTAAATTGAATAGGAACTAGTTATGTTTACTTAGCAACTGACTATGCTGCAGGTTCTGAACTAGTTCAATTGCTTGGCGGGTACTTAAATGTATTATTATTTTCTTATGTATTTTCATTTACATTGACTGTATTTTTGAAGTCGATAACAAAAGAGGCTCTGATGACCAGCCAAGGGTGGTATAACCATACCCTGAGTTGTAAAGAAAATGTTCATCTCAATCTGCTTTCCTGATGGCGCTTTAGCAGTCCTAGATTCGGGATCTGAGATGAACCGATTACGGAAACCGAAACGAATAATAACCAATCGATTAACCTGATGACAACCTTCAGCTTTAAACAACTGACACAACTTGTCAACAACTTCTCTAGAATCGCATGGCCACAATACAAGAGCAGAATGGCTAGCATAGACAAGGAAGTTAAGCGTAGTGACAGGCGTGACAACCGTCGCTGGATTGATAACCTTGCAAAAGAATCCAGTCAGCTTTAAAAACACACAGTTGCCGCGATCTGTTCAAAATAACAAAACAACTGGGAAAGTAAAGATTTGCATCCACCAAACCGCTAAAGGACAAGAATGGAAGCTTGGTTACTTGGACGACCGGCCAATTGGATGAATGGACGGAACATTATACGAAATTCGTGAATCTCATGTCAACACAAAACACTTCCCAGGAAAATTTTTCAGAACTTGTTGCGAATGGTGTTGATACTAGAATCGTTTCTTTTTTAATCGACCTTCTATTCTGTTTCTGGTTCCATATAACCGATTATGTACAACATGTTGCACCACAGATTCCGTAGAACAGAAAATGAATAAAACTTATTTTTTTTTTGCTGTGACTAGACCTGGCCATTATTGTTTGTATAAAGATTACATAAAAACACGATTCTATTTGCCCGTCAATGAATCTTTACATTCATCGTATTCGAAATAAGTGTTTTTTAGAGGGTATTTATTAAGAAAAACTCAAAAATCGGAGTAAATATATATTTCGAGTTAGTACCTAATTGAAAACCAAATAAATTTCAAAAAACCGCATATGTAATTCAGTTATGGAGCAATTCATTTCATAACAGGTTCCGAAGAACATGTTGGTTTTGGGACAATTTCAAACAAAAATAATATATTGCGCAACCGAAAGTGTAACTTGTTACTTATCAGTAAAAGCTATTCTGTAATTGTTTCTTTGCAACAAAATATTTTGCTGGGTTACACATGCCGCTGTTTCCAACACACAGAAAGACATGATATTTTTGTAGACAATCCCACGCTATCTGAAATAGAAAATGCAATCAAGTCTCAAAATAACTAAGCGCCTGGCCTGACTCAAAAGCCCTATTATAGACGAGTTTTGAAGATGCAATTGTTTAAGCGACGAATTAAAAGAGGGACTAATAATTAAAATTTCCAAGAAATGAAACCTTACGGAATGTAAAAACAGGGCGAGAATAACGTTGCTCAACATGATAAACAAGGTCATTGAGAACATACTGAACAAACGATTGACAGACGCTCTCGCCGACGATATCCGCGGTAAACAGGCTGGTTTTCGCCCCAACCAATCCGGTATTGATCAAATCAATAATCTAAGAATAATCACTGTACAATCTGTAGAATGGTGATCACCCTTGTATATGATATTCGTTAGACACCCTACACCATTGTGCCATATGGAACGCAGTTCATTGCAAATGAATTTCAGAGAAGATCATATCTCTCATTGAGGCCCTATTCACGAATTATATATACCGCATACAACACGAGGCCTAGTATGTCCACCATCGCCGTCACTGTTTAATGTGCCATTGAAAGAAGTAGCATCAACATGGCAAAAGTAGCATCAAGACCAAGTTTCATCGTATGATGTCTGAATAGCCGCCTCGAATGGATTATACGGACGACATATCGCTCATTTAGTGTAAGACCAGCATAACTCAAAAATCCTGTTGTGATCTCAGACAACTTCAAGTTTTCACTAACCGATGCCTTCGACGTATCCTAAAAATCTTCTGACCAAACACAATTACCAATGCTCAGCTCTGGGCACAAACTGGTCAAATTCCAGTCGAAACTAAGATCCGAAGACGAAAATGGAGATGAATTGGACTTGCATTGCGAAGACCACATTCCGACATAACTAGAAATGTCATTAAATGGAATTCTCAGGGCAGTCGCAGAAGAGGACGTCCAAGTCACACTTGGCTACGGCAGCTTGACATGGAAACAGTAACATTAAATACATTTTGGAACGAGCTGAAACCTTTCGCATCAGACAAAAAAGAATAGAACACCTGTTGCATAAAAAAGTCACACCCGTCACATTTTCTATATGGATTTTTTTTATAGAAAAAATTGTTTTTTTGCAAGCGGTATGTATTAAGAACAATTAATAATATCTTAAACAATTATCTACACCGAAATAATTGTGCGGCTTTTACCGAAATTTTTACAGAATACAACCTGAAAGAATATTTTTTAAAATATCAAATTTGTTAATTCACACCCGTCGCAGTCTTCTAAAGGCCATTTTGAGCATATATTCGATTTGTTTCTGCAAACTACTTAACAATGTCCTGCTTTTTTTGCGTTTGGTCAAGTGCAATTTTCGTTCTGCCCAATCTTGTGTGCAACTTAGCTGCCACCCAGTAGTGATCCGAGCCAATTTTAGCACCACGAATCTCGCGCACGTTTATGTCGATCCATCGATTACCACATGATCAATTTGATTTTTGCTGTTTCTTCCATTCTTAAGTAGAGTGTAATTATTTTATATTTGTTCATTTCTAATATTATGATATAACTTATCATTTTAGCATTTCTGGCGATGGTGTGTCAGCTATCATTCCAAATAATAACCCACTATCTTTAGAAGCCTCTTAAACTTCAAGTGACTAAAAAAATTCTACGGAAATGACCAAACCCTCTTGCCCACCAACTGAGTAATGGCCAGTTTTCTCTCCCTTCTCATTCTCATTATAACATTGTTCTGGATCAATGTTTTTGTTGAATAAACTTCAAATGCTCTTGATGAAGGCAGAGCTAAGAGGAAGACCTGTGTGTCACAAGAAAAGTGACCATAAATGCCGCTATGGAGCGATGAAAGCAAAGTGTTCCTGAAAATTGTTTAACGTCAATATGGCATGTTGCCGGTTTTCCCCCTATTTGGTGGGTTGTTAGCCAATTTATTTCGTCAGTTCTTTGTGTGGCAGCATATTTTTGTTTGTGTGCTAGTCGGTGTGCAGTGGGATGTGGGCGTTGTGACCAGTCTCATGCTTGCGATTGCGTGTGGTAG
The DNA here is from genome assembly GCA_964034835.1 of Muscina levida. Lineage (NCBI taxonomy): Eukaryota > Metazoa > Arthropoda > Insecta > Diptera > Muscidae > Muscina > Muscina levida. The sequence goes on along the minus strand of OZ035881.1, from coordinate 83,615,515 downwards.
TGAGACCTGTTATGTTTTCGTTGCTGAAAAGTTATTTGATGATTCTCAGCTATCGTTTGCAATTGTTGCAATGTCAAGTTAACAGGATGCTTAACAAATTGTTATTGCAAGTGTTTTGTGGACACATAGACACACCGGAACTCCGGTGAATTGATGTGTGTGTACAAACAAATATGTATAAGTACTTGATAGTAAAGTTTGACAGTTGAGTCAGACTCGTCACTCAATCGAAAATTTAAGAAAGTAACTTAATAATTGTTCACAGACCTTTTGTGTTTTTGTCATGAAATGCATTTGTACTTGTATATGGCGGTTTTATTTTGCGGCCCATTAAGGCCCGACCATATTAAAAGACTCGATAGACAAAAATAGATATTATATTCGAAGTCCCCATGGTCTAATTTAGAAAAAAAACATTTACTTTAAACTTCCAGGTGCATAGGAGAGCCAGGGGGGGGGGGGTGATGCAAAACGCATCACTGGGCCTTAATGAAAGGAACGTTGGAATAATTACAGAAAATATAAGAAAATAGGAAATACATTATGAAAACAAGAAAAATTATATTTTATTTATGTCGAAAAATATTCGATTTATTTACGTTTTTCCAGAAGTTGCAGAAATTTTACGAAATGGAAAAAAAAATAGCATTGGCAAAATTATCCCATAAATTTTTCTCCAAGAAACACTCGAGTTACAAAGTGACACCTTTGAGCAGTATTGTAGTATAAAATCTGAAGTTTTTGGAAACATGTTGGTAATTGCTATAGCCCTAGCCGTTTTTTCTTGAGTTTTCCTAGAAAATGAGATGCGTTTTCGCATCGCTTGGCCTTAATGGGTTAATAATACAATGTAGACATAATTTTGCACTTGTATTCTTACCATGCAATTTGCGACACTGAACATTTGTTCGTAATGTAAGTGAATCAGCGCTTGGAAACGATCATGGCTAAATCGTCTTAAAAAGTATTCGGATAATAGAGGCCCAATTCGTCTCCTTTAATAGCTTACACATTTTCTCTTATCAAATGATATATACGCTACTTCCTAGGAGTGAGTGTATAACGAGCAAACCATTCAAAGTAGAATGCTAAAATTACGTTACGAATAGGTGAAAGATTGCAGGTCTATTTAGGTAGCCAAGGTATTATAAGAAATTAGTAAAAGTTTGAAACTGGTGATAGCTTTCCTCCTTTACTTAGAATGACGCCAGTTAAATTTAAGTTTATTCGATTTTTAATTAATATGTATGTTATTAATTTATATATATTTTGTAAGTTGTATATCAGTATGATACGCAAATAAATTTACGTATACGTACATCAGTAGTGAACACATAAATTAACATCTATGTCTGCGAAAATATACACAAATGTAGCAGTACGCCTGTAAACACTAATTTGCTCATCAAGATATACATTTAGATAATTCACCATAAACAAATAATTGAAACAATTTACAGACACGTACTCACACCAAGCAACGCATCGCCCAACTCTTCTTAACCACCAAGGCAAGAATGAAATTCCAAAGTTTTATTAGTTAAAACAATTTATGGCCGAAACATTCTTCATTACACTTCAGATATAACAAACATGTCTGTTCGTACATGTGTGTATGCGAAAATTTATTACTTTACACGTACGAACACAAAGACAGTGTTGTAGACAATATGCGCCACTTCCTTTAACAGCAGCAACAAACACAAACACAGTCTTTGACAAACATACACACGTTATTGCAATATGTGTTCCTCGCCGGCTGTTTGATAAAAAAATAGGAAATTAACTCATTTCCACATAAATTTCTTATGATTTTCCTTATTATGCCGTCGATGTTGATGATTAACGATGCGATCATAAATAATAAAATGAAGGCATCCTGGGAATGCATAAAGCACACAAATATACACTCGCACATGTACTAAGAACTTTCTTACTCCCTCCCCTCTCCCTCCCACAGATAATGACTTATGCTACAGTTTGTAGGCACTCACATTTGGGACTTTGGTAGACGCGTATACACATGTTCGTACATAATAGCTTATGCTAAAAATAAAAAATGGCTCAAAAAAACCACAAGACATTGGAAACCACCAAAAATGCCATCAAAATGATATTAATAAAATATTCTATTTTGGGATGTCGAAATATATTTATATTCGTGGTGCGAAAAATAAAACAAAAGCGACGAAGCCAGGAAAAAGTTGGAAGAGTACGCACTGAATAAATTTACAATTATTAATGAAGACAGACGTTGAGAATTTTCAGCGGTGCCATGAGGGGGGTATACGGAGAGATATATATGTTTTTCATAGAGATTCATTTCCTTTCACATTCTGCATGATTTTATCTTCAATAATTTGACCGTGATAGCCCGTGTTAGTACGAAGTTGCAACAATATTAAGCTAAGTCCAATTTATATGTGTGGATAAGAATTTTCAGGGAATATTGGCTCAATTTGGGGCAGGTGGGATCGAAAATTAAGATTGGTGTGCAATATTTTTATGTTTGGTAGGATTCGAAACGCTAGAGACAATTTTGGATAAAAAATTACAGATTGTACAATAACTTCTATTAAGCTTTAATATAGTCTACATTGAAGTTTGGATCAATTAAGAATTTTTCCGCTACTAATTTTAATTGCCGGATATTAAATTACGGCTCTATGAAATAAGGTCCCAAAACAAAATTGAAATAAAGCCTCAACAATTAGGCTTTATTTCGTTATGTGACTAAGTTCCAAAGGGCTTTATTTCATAATAAAATAAAGCTAGCATTATTAAAATGAAATAACGACCCAAAAAGATTAAATAAGAGCCCAAATTTCGTTGTTGCCTCTTTCTGAACAAATTTTTGGAGCTCTATTTTATTTCAATGTTGGGACCTTATTTCTTGGAGCTTTAGCAGCGTCCTAAATGAATATACTTTTTGTTCGTTGAAACAAATTAATTGCCAACAGCTTATCAATGCTTGAAAAGACCGCAGTGTCATTCTGCAGTCCTCGGCCAATGATATATATGGCATCCTGCAAATTGTGTTTACTGATACTTTTCGCATGATCATCTCCATTGCCTGAAACCTCGATTGCTGGAAAATTGCTCTGTCCCATTTTTCTCTTTATCTTATCTTATGATTCAGTTTCGCTTTTTTATAGTCGATAAAAATATGATACCAGCCCATCGCCAACTGCCTTAAAAAGCTTTGCGGGCATCACATCGCCACCAGCAGCTTAATTCCGTCTTCAATGATTGGCATGTTTTTCTTACTTATGCTGTCTTCGGCAACAAGCAGAGTACGAAAATATTTCCTACATATTATCAGCACACTCTGCGTGTCCGTTACCACATTTCCATCTCTATCCTTACAGGTGGCGATCCCTGTTACAAAACTTTTGCTATTTATTTTCGATATCCCGGCTCTCTCTTTTCTTCCATAGGCGCTTTTTCCGTCTGAAGAGACGTTTCATCTCCTCCTCTTCTCAGTATACCGTTCCGTCACAGCGCGCGTTGCCATTGGCGGCAGCTTTGTATGTTAAATCAATTTTCTTAGACATTACGAGATATTTTTCATCGTACCAGAGCTTGTCTGAGAGTGGTTTATAATAACCCTTAATTGAGAGAGTAAGTTGGACTAGGCATTGACTATTTCGGTGGAATGCCGCTCTACGATGCCTTACTTCCTTTGCATTTTGTTACGAGCGTTTTTAGCACTACTTAATCGAGTGGCCTGGTCTTGCCACCCGCCACCAGTTAAATGGCACTGAATAAAATGAGAAATAAAGGAAAAAGAACGACCACCGCTAACTTTTTAAAGACCATGATTTGAGAATATGACCCTGGAATGTTAGAACTCTATACGGACCAGGTGTCTGTAATCAACTGGCGGGTATTCTCAAAGAGTATAAGGCTGACATTACTGCTATACAGAAAATCTGGTGTACTGGATATGGATGATTGCGGATGAAAATGTGTGACGTGTACTACAGCTGTCACGAGGATAAGCATCAGTTTGGTTGTGGATTTGTGGTCGGCAAGAAACTACGATACCTGGTTTCGAGATTCACTCCTGTCAGTGAACAAATTGCCACCATAGGAGTAAAGTCAAAATTTTTCTACATCACGTTGATATGTACGCATGCTCCTACAGAGGAGAAAAGTGATGAGGTAAAGTCGAATTCTACGCCCAACTTGAAGAAATATATGACCGTAGTCCGGCCCATGATGTTAAAATCGTAATGGGAGATTTAATTGCCAAAATAGGCCTGCATGCTGACACATCGCCAAACGGAGTTAGACTGATTGATTTCTGTGTAGCTAGGAACATGGTACACGATTTGACCACAAAAACATTCACAAGGCGACGTGGATATCTCCCGATCAAGTAACGAGAAAACAAATTGATCAAATTAATAAGGGTGCGAACATCAACTCGGATCACCACCTCACTGCAGTGAAGGTGCGTACTAGGCTAAGGAGGGCAAAAACTCTGCGTAACCAGGCACAGAGAAAACTGGACATCGCTAAACTGCAGACCGCGGAGATAGCCAACGCCTATTCCAAACAACTCACTCAACTACTTCGTAATGCTCCAACTCACGAAAACACTAGCGCGCAATTACAATATATTGCCCACTCGATGGAAAGGTCTGTGTGGTCCGTACTGGGGTATGTGAAACCCTTAAACGATAATACCTGGTACTATGACGAATGACACCCGGGAACAAGATGCTGGATACAGGGCCAAATTTCAGCCATTGCCAACCCGAGCTGTTCATAAAATGTACAGGGAGAAGAGGCGGGAGGTGACTCGACTCTTCAGGCAGAAAAAAACGAGAGCTGAAGGAGCGGAATAATGAAGAATACAGGAACAGAGGTGAAGCCCGAAAATACTTCCAGAAAATAAATGGTAGGGTACTTGGAACAGGCCTTCCCTCCTGTAAAGACAAGGATGGTCATCTCGTTACTGATTCCGAGAGCGTACTGAGAGTATGGAAAGATCACTTCTGCAGCCTACTTACTTAATAAACTTAATTTCCCTTTACACCCCATGAATGAGGTATGGGATAGCTTCTCTCGTTGTTGTGAATTAACACGCTTTCTAACGCAACGCAACTAACGGTATCTACTTGTTTATCGACGAATGCAAACGTCACGGTTTGAGAAGCTCTTACTAGACACGCCGATTGACTCGACAATAATACTGCGAAGTTGCTGTCGACAACATTCGAGGGGAGCCGACAATGAAATAAAAATGTATTTATATTTTTTTTTTTTCAAGATGACTGGAGCCAGGTGTTGAACCTGTGATCTCCCGCATGGTAGTAGCGTGTTCTAACCACTATATCACGGCCGGTCCCGGTCTGCAGCCTACTGCTGTCTGAAAACTCGGCTGCTAAAGATTGTGTACCAATTTGAGACGATAACATCGAGTGTCCCCCTCCGAGCCAAGCTGAGAACAACAAATCTAGGGCTGATGGTCTTCCAGCTGAGGTGTTTTAGGTGGGTTGAGATGAGCTTGTTTTAAGCATGCAACTACTCACAGAGAATATTTGGCTTCAGAAGAGCATGCCAGAGGATTGGAATAACAGTGTCCTATCTATAAAAAAGGTGACCGTAGTGAGTGTAAAAACTACCGTGAAATAAGCCTCTAACCGATTGCGTATAAGGTCCTGTCTAGCATACTGTGTGAACGTCTATGCCAATTGTTAAAAACGTGATTGGACCTTATCAGTGCGGCTTTAGACCAGGCAAATCCACGACGGATCAGATATTTACACTACGGACGATTCTGTAGAAAACCCATGAGAAGCATATCGACACTTATCACATCTTTGTCGATTACAAAGCTGTATATTTTTTATAGGCTTTTATGATTTAAAATTATTCCAGAAAAGATTTAAAATATTTTTTTTCCTTAATTTCTTTTATTTAGAAATTTTTATTTTAATATATTTTTTTATTATTTTTTTATTAGTTTTAGAGATATTGTATCTCTATGTTACCCGTATGGAACATTTTAGGCCCAATTTTGAAAAAAGCTTTTAATACAACTTTGGAGGGAGATCAAGGTTTAGAATCTTCCAGAAAATAACACTAAGAGTCATCGAAGACAAAGTTTGTAAAATAAAATTAAAATGAAATGTTTAGAAGTCTATTTTTGAGCAAACAGTGCAACACACTTTTTCGGGATTGAACCAAATCAATATCAACGGTAGCATTTGACTTCAGTAATATAACTTTAAACTTCAATTCATAGACGAATTAGAGAATATGAATAATCTTTTCTCGAAACATTTTAACCCTCTAGCTCCCACTCGCATGTTAAGCGTATGCGATATTTTAACCGCGAAAACATACTGATGTCAATGGCTTAATTGGACGATTCAAAATAGAATTTCGGTAAAATTTCGTTTATATAAATAGATTAATAATGTTAAAAGCGAAGATAATGTCATCTATAATGCAATGGAAGTGCTAAAGCATGATATGCCGCCTTATCATCATTTGCTTCTTCATGTTGGGTCTGTCATCATTATGATACAAAATCTTTATTCACTGAAACTGTGCATTGCAACCTGACTGATAGTGATGAAGAAAAAACAATGTCCTAGTGACAAGGATTTAAAAACGGCAGTTCTGGTGAGTAGAACACTATTTCTGCGAATTCGCTTGATTTCAACTAATTTGCCGATGATTTTATTCTCTTTTGGAAGGGATGAAGTCCGTCTGATCAGCTTTCGTATATTGAAATCGAAAGTTTTATTCGCTAACATTCGATCAAGAAACAAGTTCTTCACCCCTAACTTGAAATTATTTCAATCAAAAAATCTATGTTAGAAAAAAAGAGAATTGCTGACTCCTATCGAAATGTAAAAATGCTTACTGGATTGAATGCAGACGTTATTTTATAATAAAAAAAATTTCAAATAAACGGAAGACGTTTTTACACAGACGTGGCAATATCTCGACCATTACTTGAAGAAAATTTCGTTGTGATTTGGACGATTTTCGCGTATTCTTACCAAAGCGCTGTATCGGCCCATAAATCGGCTACCCTTCTTAACTTTTAATTGAAACATTATAAATTATGGATTTTGTTCTCCCAGGTACATCTAACTAAATTGTTAATAACTCTGGTCTTAATCATTCATTGTATTCATAACTTTTCCACTTTTTTATGAATTTATAAAAGTAAATGTAAATTCGTCCAACTCCTTTCTACTGATGCAATAAGCCGTGCGAAAGTATGAAAATGAAAAACTGAAGTGGAATAGAATGAGTATGAAAAATGTGTTTCAGACGCTGTGCTGCACACAGCGGATATCATTAAAAAGGAATTTAAGGCTAAAGTGAAATAAAGCCAAAATCCTTGTAAAAGATAAATGAGTCAAATTTCCGTTTGCCAAGCGCTGTAATCAATCAGCATTTTTTCTATAGCTTAATGGGATAATGACAATTGTTTTGGGTTTCCTTTTGTGATTATTGCATTCGTTGCCCACATCTTTGTGGGAAAATAAATTTAATTTTGATATAAATTTTATGACAGCAAAGCTGGATACTCAAAACAAATATAATATTTTCATATTGCAAAAAGAGTTTTGATAAAACAAACATGCAAACATTTTCTTTACAATTGAAAGCCCTTAGCTCAACACACAAAAAAACCACTAATTTTTAGATACCCGCCTTGCAGCAACGATCTACGGCTTTAGCCAAAGTAATGTAACGTAGCAAATTATTCCGCTTATTCGTCGCAGTGTCGCAGTGATAAATAAGTGCCAAACATATAATTATAAGTTTATTTGTTGTACATTAGGGCAGGTCAATTTGTTTGGGTTGAAAAAAATCGTGGTAATCGTATACTAGAATCAGAATCTACGAATTCTAGGAAAATTTCACCAAGAAACTATGTGTCTAAAATCAAATTCTAGCTTCCGCTGAGAACATAAAGATCTTAAGTTGAGATATTATTTTAGTTCAGTGATAGCAAATGTGAGAAGGCGAAATGTTGAGTAAGCTAATCGGCATGCTACCACCGATGCGTCTTAGGAAGTAGATAACAGAAGTTACTAAAACTCAAGACAGGCTCTCTTAGTGGCTTTGGCAGCCCCAATAAACTAGGATCGGGCGCGGTGGCCTAATAAGCCACTCTCCTTAAAAAACAATTATTATGAAAACACAAAGAAAAGAAAAACAAGAACCCCCCAAATGTGGACGATCCCCGCAAACGATATAAGGACCATGATTTAAGGATATGCACATGGAATTTCCGAACTCTATACAGAGTTGGTGCCTCTATCAGACTGGCGGATGTCCTCAAAAAATATAAGGTAGCATAAGTGACGAAATCGCACCAATCATCGACGATGGAGTAGACTGTCCACCACCGAGCCAAAACGAGATCAGCACGGCAATTGCACGCCTTTTAAATAATAAAGCTGCGGGAGCCGATGGACTTTCGGCAGAGCTTTTTGAAGACGGCGGCGATGAGCTGGCAACATGCATGCACCAGCTCATAAACAAGATTTGGCATAGTCCCCTTGAGGTTTCTATAAGACTAAGGAGTAAGAATAAGGCTATAATCCCCACATACTGTGATGGTATACAAAATTGGTCAAAAATCGTCAATTTTGCGTTTTGAAATCGTCAAAACCTGATTTTAAAATCGTCAAAAAATCTACACAAAAATTTACTCATTTTATCCGGTATGTAACAAACTAATGCAAAAAAAAACAATAAAATACATTTTTTAAACGTTTTATATAAAATACATTAAAAATTAATTTAAATAAAATAATTCATTGAATGAAATAACTTAAAAAACAAAACTGAAAAAAAACATAAAAAAATAATATTTTAATTTAATTTTTAATTAGAATTATTTTAATAAATTTTGGTCAAACTGGAAAAATTAGTTTAGAGTCCACACGTCTTAGCTCACAGAGTGTTTTCCAAAGTTTCAATAACTCATCGTTGTTACTATTAAATATATTTCTAAAATCTAACTGGGATACTTCGCGGAATTCGGAGTTTAAACTTTGCAGTTCATCGTATTCAATAAAATGTTGATACTCTTTTACAATAATAGAGGAAGACTGTACATAAGGATTAATTAAGTTTAATGATATGAATTTATTTTCAAATTCAAATCGTTTCAGAAGTTGATCACAAAATGTGTCAAAAAGTATTGTTGCCATGTTTTGTAATGAATTTACCATTTGTTTGGCATCACTTTCATTGTGTAATGATTAAGTTAAGGCTACCAAGCGCAAACTTGGAAAGGAAAGTTGTAATTTGTAAAAATCGTCATTTGAGGGGTAAAAATCGTCAAATCGTCATTTCTATTTTTTGGTCAAAAAATCGTCAAAATGACGATAAATCGTCAAATATACCATCACTGCCCACATAGTAAAAGAGGCTAATGTCAAAAATGAAAACGGACATAATCTTCCTTTTATTAGCGGGCAATATGGCCGTGTGAGTTATGTTCTGGCACTTGATATGTCATTAGGTTTTGAGCAATCTTTTCTAATACTGGCTAAAATTTCGTTTCAATTTGGTATTGTGATTTTTTGTATTTGAACAGAGACCCACAGAATTCATATAAGTAATATTATTGTTATAGTAATGAATATATTAATTATTTTAAATAGTAAGTTCCTAATTCTACTCAAATAAAATAATCCGAACTAAAATTTGCTCTTTTAAAACAATTCGGTTATAAGCGTAAAATTGCTGTAAAATAATGCTGAAAAACAAAGTTTTTTGTAAATTTGCCTTTTAAAAATGTTAATAACCAATCATTTTGAACCATTTTTGAAATGCGTATTAAATTATAATTCGATGGCTGTGATAAAATGTCACCGCATATTTATTAGTCATTAACTTTTGTCATCAAAAGAAGCATCTAGTTTCTAAATGTTTTAACCGAAGTAAAAGTTAAGTAATTTGTCTTAAATTTGACCAACAAATCACGTTCGTCGACAAAACTTTTGAAATTATTCTCCAGCATTGAACCCATCTCTTATCTAACAATCGTGTCAAAGTGCCTCCATTCACCCCAGACAAAAATATGACTCAATTACAATGACCAAAATTGAGTATCCTGATATGGATACATCTTGTGCGTGATGTACACATTCCAATACAGCCCATATTTATGGTGTTATCATATACATTTCCACTCTTATAAGTGTCATCGTTATAAGTATACGGACATGTGAGTGTGAATGTGTTTGCTCATAAGTTTGAGTTTCAATACACGTAAATACAGACATTGTTACCCACTTGTTACACTACGTAAATATTTAAACATTCGATGACAAAATTAGTAAACTGTCAAGTAAAGCTCAACTCAACCATTCCCAACAACAATTGATGATGGTTCTGATGATGTCGATGATGGTGACAGAATATTACGCACGTCGCAGAGGAAGCGAAGGAACAAAGGTCGAAAACAGGAAAGCCTGTACTATAGGCGAAACTACTGTGGAATGAAAGATATTGCTAAAAAAAAGTAAATTTATGTTCATGAGAAGTAATATTGTATAAACAAAAACCTATTGGTACAATCTGGCAAAAAAATTTACAAAAACTACGATTAAATCAATCACTCCAAAGTCATCCAATTACATCCTTTCTTTTTACAGGGCTAACGGCAATGTTTTGATGAACAGGATATTATGTTTGGACAACGGACAACAACAACCCGACAGTGAACCGTCTGCAACGCTAGTAATGTTGTTTAATGGCAATATTGTGTACGCTCCGTTGATAAATAAAGTGACGGTAAATATACAAAATGACAGCTGCACAATTGATCGTTTTGTTGTTGTTTTTTAGTTACAGTAAAGCAAATACATATAAAAAAAAACGTAAGTCAAATAAATTGTCTGCTGTCATTTTAACAAATACTTATGTATTGAAGAAGCGGAACAAACAACCAGAACGAGTAGTGGATCTCTCAGATTGCATCAGACTATGAAGAGGCAACATGGCAATGTGTAGTTCATTTCGTATGTTGATAATGCAAGGGTTGCAATGAGAGATAAGCATAGACTATATAGTATTAGTATAAGCAATGCAACAATAGTAAACTTGAAATTCCACCAATTACATTTAAAAAAAATTTTATTAATAAGAGAATAATTTGTGCCTCCCAGCAGCTTCGTCACATATAGTACGCCAAAGCTGAGTAACACTGCGTTGTTGGGTCAAAAAAAATTTATATTAGCTGTATTGCAAATTTAATATATATAGATTTTTTGGATATTAATGTAAAATTTTTGATTTGTAAAAGATGGACCACACCCGTAGCAATTATTTGAATGCGAATTCAGTAATAAAAATTTATTATACTGACATAATATAATCGATTATATAAATTAACTAGGGCCAACCGTAGCATGATGGTATTAACACACGACTGACTTTTTCTTATTTCGTAGCAGCAACAGAAATCCATCCATCAGTAGCCGCACGTAAAAAATTATTCCGAGTGCATAAAACTTTTGCGCTCCGTAAATAACCTCGCGTTTCTCTAACCAGGTTTCGATCCATGTCCTTACAGGAGGGATTACCAGTAACATTAATTTTAACCCTAACGCTGTAACGTTCCTATGCGACATTCATCATCGTACTATTACTTGTCTGAGTGCCATTTTTTATATAAAGTAAGGTTGTTGCGGCAGTTGACATGAAGTGTGCAACATGTTGCCACTGTTAATCAGGAATGTCAGAAGTAGAGTCGTTGTGTCGTAGTAGTTAGGAGAGCTGGCTGGGGTAGGCAGTGACTACCTGTGGGGTTTGCAGCTCTGCGATGTCTAAATATCTTCAATTTGATCGATTTTGTCTTTTGCCGGTAGACAAGACGTCTCGTCCGAATTCGTGCTGTCCCTTTAAATGTGTCGCAATTTTTACGTCGAGTACATCCCCGTCCTGTCCGTCTCATCTCCTGGATGACGGTGATGTCAGCCTTATATTTGTTAAGGATACCCGCCAGTTGGATAGTGGCACCTTTTCTGTAGAGTGTCGGGATATTACAGTGTCATATCACTAAATCACTGTCCTTGTGGGGTTCCGGTCGTTCTTGTGCCTTTTTTTAACTTTGTAAAATTTCACCACTCAAGTTGACCAAATTTTGATGGCTACCAGAGTCTCCACACTCATAAAAAATAACATAAGTTTCAGAAAACACCATAGCTTTATATGTGTGAAGTTTTGGCAAATACAATAATGCGATCAGAAAATGTTTATTCAGATTGCTACAAAGTTTAATAAAACGTTCAGTACTACTCCTAATTAATAACACTGTGGTAGTCGAAAAAAATCCATATCGCTGGCTTAACATGTAAAGGCTTTAAGTCCACTTTTTTTCGAAATTGAGATTTTGATGCAGTTATGTTCATAAACTAAAAATACATCGATTAAAAAAAAAATACAGTTATCTCATTTGTAGTTGTTGTTTTGTAGTGATGAGTAAAGGCGATAAGTCCAATTTATCACATCTTTGTATAATACAGAACTTCTTCCAATGTTGCTATATCAACTTTATCGCGATGAATGGTCTGAGAATGGTCCAACCAAATAAAAACCAAAGAAAAATACAAAAACAAATTGCATTTACAGATTTCAAAAAAGTTTATTCCAAAAAAAGTTTGATTGTTTTTTGTCTCTCCTGTAAAATTGTAAAATATGGACTTAGAGCCTTTACATGTTAAGCCAGCGATATAACTTCCTAAAACAATAATCTGACTAAAAAAATCTTTGAAAAAAAATTTTGTCTGAAAGGCTCAAACTGAAAAGAAAGTATGAAAGGCTCATAATAACTCAAAAAACCAATAATGCAGTTTGATTCCTACGAAACTGTCGAGTCCGGTCGTGTAATTTAAAATTGTTGGAAAAAACTATTACAATGTAATTGTTTTTAGGATTTGTGACATGTTACATACTAGTCTTACTAATATTATACTGTACTATATGTCCTAGAGTATTTGATATGTTAAATATGTTCTAATCTAACGCCAAATTTAATGCCTGAATGAATTAGTTGTATTAAAGATACATTAAATTCTTGTATGTTCTTCTTGACAAATGCTTTTGCCACATACGCATCACATATCCTTCCAAGGCAAACTGAACGGACATTTTGTTTGCTAACATTTTTGGATTGTCTTTGGTGTTACCCCCGCTGGTATTGATGTATTTGACAACCAGCAAGCGTTTTTACGATGATGACACTCAATTATTTTAATACCGAAGAAGCAGACTGTGCTTATATTTGTGTTTGCAATACTTGGAGAGCTGAAAACAGTGTGACTATTTTTTGTGCGTGTGACAGTATTAGACTATCAAAATCTTGGCACGTGATATCATTATGAAAGGAAATCATTGAACTTATTGACGAAAATTTATTATCATTTGTGTCATTTGCACAAATCACAACACGTCAAAAACCAATATTGTACCAACTAAATCTCTGTTCAACTTAAAGAAGCGCAGAAGAAACAAGAGATTGAAGAATATTTCTGTGGAAGGGGGGAAAAAGTCAAATGTTTAAGATACTTGGTAGCAACGGGATCGCTTAAGAGCTTAAGAGAAAAAAGTGTGAAATATTTTAAAAAATATTATGTCGCAAGTGACAGAAATTTTAATATGAATAACTTTTTTAAACTAAATATTTCAATGTACTTATTTAAAAAAAAAATGTTTCAAAAGCTTTTTAGCATTGGTTTTAAATTTTTGGCATGCCGATATACATTACAGTTGCAGCAATTTTAAATATCTAGTTTATTGTTCCAAAAGTTATTAATATTAAACGCATTGGTGAAAGTGTAAATTTGGATGCTGCCTTTAAAAACTAAGCTCTTTCCTTTTGTCGTCCAATTGCATTGTTATTGTGTATCAGAATGCAAGTGGTCACAACACTAAGCTTCCGAAACTGTATAACATTAGTTTCGGATTCGATTATGATGTATTGATTTTACTTAGACGTGGTTGCACGGTAACATATGTGATGCCGAAATTATGTCTAGTAGTTTTAAAATTTTTCATCATGATAGAATTGACAAAAGTGGAGGTGGTGTTTTAATTGCAATAATTAATTTCATAGCGAATTTAGTGGATACGCCTAATGATAAGAACCTGGAGCTTCTTTGTGTAAAGGTGAAAGCTTTGAAAAAAACTATCTATGTTTTTTGTTTATATGTACCAACTTGTTCTGACATTAAGACATAACGATTATTCCATTGTAATATCGATGATTTGAATTAACCCAATGTCTCCTGGCATTATTCTGAGGATTTGTTTTCTTATTTACCCTCTACATTGACAACTAGTCTGGACACTTGTCTTTAGAATATCTCTGATTTTAGGTTGTACCAAATAAATGGGGTATTGAATTCAATTAGCCGTTTGATGGATCTTCCATTTGTTGATAACGTTGAAGGGTTTTCTTTGGATCGTATTGATTATATTTCATTACCCGAATATCGTTATCACCATACTTTTGTGATCACTATCGAGACTAATCGAAATGACATTATTCTTACAACTGTTAAGTTTTTTTGTTTCAAGCGATCTAACTAAGTGAAACTTAATTCTTGCCTTAGTGAAATTGACTGGCCTTCGCTTTTAACTACGAACCCTCTAAATTCAACATCCATGGATTTTATATTAGAAAAATTTTATCAGATCGTTGAAACTTGATTTTCTAAATGCATACCTCTGACTCGCCGTAGCTTGTTGCACAGTGATTCACCTTGGAGTACAAAGGAGTTGACAAGGCTTAAAAGCAGAAAATCTTGTCTAACATATTTAAGAGATATAAAAAAATCCGGTTCGACTTCTGATTTTGCAAATTATTCGGTCGTCATTCAGTTTTTATATTTTGAGCTTTGACATAAATTCTTTTTTTAAGTCTTTACCCTGTCTTAAGTTCTTCTGTAAACCAGGTGCTGAAAACCTGATAGCCGAGTCTTTGTTTTCCGAGCTTTGTTTGTTTAAAATTGTAAGGGCCGATGTTGAATGTAAACCACACCTAAACGTCAAGTTCTTTTCTGCATTTCACTGGACATTTCTCAATTTCAGACTAATTTAAATTGAATCATGGAAAGATACACAATCGAGCAACGCGTTAAAGTTATTTCGGCTTATAATGAAAATGGGAGTTCAAAATTCATACCGTGCACTTCGTGATTTTTTTAGCCTATTTAATCGTCAAAATATGCGTATAATCGGAAAAATCGTGCAAAAATTTGAGCAAACCGTCTGTAGGAGATGTGAAAACACCAGTGCATGCGCGCACAGCTCGTACTGCAGGAAATACTGATGCTTTTCGCGATAGTGTGGCTGAAGAGCAGTCCACCTTAACTCGTCGTCGTGCCTAATAATTGCACCTCTCACGCTCGTCGTTGATGAACATTATGCCTAAAGACTTGCATTTTCACGCTTACAAGGTGCAATTGATTTAGGAACTAAAGCCTCTGGACCATTCCAAATGTCGTCAATGGCCAGAATGGTGGCAAGAAATGGCAACTGTGGGTAAGCAATTTTCGAAGAAAATCATCTTCAGTGATGAGGCTTATTTTCACCTCAGTGGATTCGTCAAAAAGAAGAATTGCCACATTTGGGCGAATGATAATCCAAACGGGACTGTCGAAAATCAAATGCACCCACAAAGAGTGATTGTTTGGTGCGGTTTATGGGCTGGTGGCATCATCTGGACGTATTTATTTTCGAAATGAGGCCGATCGGGTTAATTGTTAATTGTGTTCGCTATCGTAAGATGATAACGAACTTTTTATGACCCGAGTTGGAAGATATGGGTCTCGCATACCATGAAGCTCGCATACCAAATTTCAGCTCGATAGCTCTTAATCTACGGCTGTAATCGTGTGGAAAGACAACAAATTCGATCTAAACCAAAAAAATATACGAAAGCGCTCTCTAGCGGCGCTTAAAAATAAAAATAAATGTCAAAAATGGATTCCCCGACCAAAAACAGTAAGATACCACAACTTTCCGGGATAAATAGCATTATTTTATGACTTTTTTATTGAATTTTTCTTGTTAGCCAGCGTTCATAAATCACCAACTTCAAATGCGCGTAAAAAAACATCTCGCACTAAACTTAAGAAATCCCTTGAGGGTTTTGTTATACATAATGTCAACTTTCATTTCCTTTTCGTTTTATCCCATTTCGATTCCAAAAGTTAAATTTTGTGTCACAGTGTTATTATTTATAATATCCGATATGATATATATTTGGACTGTATTTCCCATTAAAACTATTGCTGAGCTGCTTATGACAATAATATGCACTATTTTTATACCATCACCCTTAGTGATGAGGGTATATATCATTTGATACAAAAAAAGTGTAACGTATTAAAGGAGACGAGTTAGACCCCAAGTATCTTAAGACCAAATTCGTTTCAAGACATTTTAAGACGATTGAGCTATGTCCGTCTGTCTGGCTGGATGGCTGGTGGGCAGGATAAACGAGTAAACCTTAAAGGATTGGTATGAAAATTTACCAGTATTAATTTTTTTCAAAACGAACTAATAGGATTGTAAATGGGCAGAATAGCCCCACCCCTTCTGGTACCTCCCATACAAAATTACCTATTTTCGGATAATTAATATTTCTACCATACCTGCCAAACAGACGGTCCGAGGATATTTGAATTTGGTCAGTTTATTTATCTTGCAAATGTAGACAAACCCTAAGTAAACCGAAACCTTTGCAACACCACTTCTGGTACCTCCCATACAAATGACCGAATTGACCCTTATAGTTTTACATACATATCTTTTTTGTAAGTAAACTGAATTCGCTCAAATTTCGCTTATGATGGACTCAGGAATGAATATGGACTATATCGGTTCACGCCTTCTGGTACCTCAGATAAAAAATTACCTATTTGTGGAGAAATAATATTTTTTCCCATAACTTCCAAACAGACACTTGGGGGTATTGAAAAATGGACGTCTTATTTATATTGTGATAGGAGGCGAAACCTCAGAAAACCTAATTATTTGATACAACCCTTCTGGTACTTCTCATACAAATGACCGAACTCACTAATAGTCTTACATACATATCTTTTTGTAAGTATACCGAATTCAGTCAAATTTTGCGTAAGCTGTACTGTTATAAAAATTTAATACAGGAATGAATATGGACTATTTCGGTTCACGCCTTCTAGTACCTCCCATACAAAATGACCTATTTTTGGAAAATTGATATTTCTCCCATAACTTCCAAACTGGCACCTGGAGGACAATCAGATTTGGTCAGTTAATTTATCTTGTAATAGGAGGCATAACCTCTGAAAACCCAACTATTTTACACACCCCTTCTGATACCTCCCATATAAATAACAGATATTGCCCCTTTTACATGCATATCATTTTTGTATGTACACTAACTTCAGACAAATTTTGCCAAGGTAAGCGTTTATTAAACGTTGATTTACAAAAAAAAAATAAGACACGTTGTGCTGCCGCTAATTGTACCTTCTATGCAAATAAGTTAATTTTTTTTACGGTTTTGCTCCAGAAGCAGTCAAGTAATACATAAGTAATTTTATTTTAATTAACAATCTTTTAATTTCAATAACTCAAGACTTAAATAATATATATTATATTGGGTAATGGTATTTATCAGTTAGTTTACTTGACTGAAATTTCTGTCCTGGTTCTTATATATTGCTGTATTTCTATACTTGTTTACCAAAATATTTGAGAGATAAATAAAATGCAAAACTTCATTGACTCAATTTGAACTTCATAAGTACGCTTTCATATACAGTAATATTAATTTACGCACATATCGAATCCTCTCTTTACATAAATACATTACCACTTTATTCTCATTACAGCCTGTGAGCACTGCAGTACTCATACATACATAGCAGTTAAAGAAATATCAATTACTCGAATGCAAGAGTATGTAGGAGTGACAGTAGTACAGAATTATGTGCATTCTAGTGCAAATAAGTAGAGGGTAAAGTTGTTCTTGGCTTTTGCTTTACTGTGATATGTTACACAAAACTCTCAAATGTACTAAGTTAGAAACGTGTAAAAGTGTGTGTATGGGTGTGTCTCTGTAGTTGTTAGTTTATTGTTAGATAAGTGCATCTGTAGTTAGTTGAAGTGGAATGTTTGCTGCTGTTGTTTCTAGTTTACTGCTTGTTTTATACTTACGTACGCATCAAAATTATTCGCTTGGTACATTTTACTTCACGCACAATGCTTGGTCATATTTCAAAAATGGGGTCTTTTACCAGGGTTTCTGTCGTAAAATAAAATAAATAGTGTAATAAAGTTTTGTAGGTTAAGCTTGAAGAAAACGTTTCGAATAGATAAAGTTGGCCTTTTTTAAATTTGTTTCGGTACATGACAAATTTAAAATAAAATTTGACACGCGGCAGAAAAATGTAAAAAATACTAGTGTGGACATTGCAAAGATAATTTCAACCAGCTTCAGTTATTGTACGGGTTGTTATAGCCAATTACAATTATTAAACATATGATGCACTTTACGTATTTAAAAGTATTAATCTTATTTCCATTCAAAAAAGTCGATTTCAAAACTCATCTTGTTGGGAAATCTGGCCCATAAGAAATGTAAAAACACCGTGAGAGTCAAGTTTGGAATATTTGGTCTATTTGTTATAAAAAAATTTTGATATGCCATTATTTAAAAAATCTAAATAGCGCATTGTTGAGTAACCTAAATGGCATGCTAACACCGATGCGTCTTAGGAAGAAGGTAACAGAAGAACCAGGATATCGAAAATAACAGGGATCCCCACCTGTAAGAACGAAGACCCGAATCGGGTCACAGACATTTAGACTGTGCTGCAAATATGAAGGGAGCACTTTCGTTTTCTACTCCTTCCCGAAGGCAGCATATGTCACAAAATCACGCCAGACTTAAGCCCATTCTAGCGAACTTGATTGGACCTTTTCAGTGTGGCTGGTAAATCTACGATTTTTACTACCACAAATCCTGGAGAAGGCCCTAGAAATACAGATCGACACCTATCATATGTTTTTAGACTACAAAACTCCTTTCGACAATCCGATACGACGGAAACTATTAGATGTTATCTTCGATTTTTCCCGTTCTTTCTCAGTTTTACTCGGTTCTCGCATTTATTGCGGAAAACTTTTTGAAGTAGTAATTTTCATTACTGCGCACAACAAGACCAAGCCATTTTAATGCACTTGATCATGTCAACGTCGATAACACGCACAGATCAAGATTAATATGATTCGTTGAAAGAGAGTTTTGTCATTATATTTCCTGCTTAAAACGTATTGGCATCTATTAGAAAGCTGTATTCTGCAGTATTCTGCTTCTTATTTCAAGGCTAACGTTATTTGCTTGATTGGCGGCATACCCTAGGTATATAATGTCATATACCACTTCGATGTTGTAGTTTATAATATTCACGCTGCGTCCAGAATGAGTAGGTGTTCGTTGAGACATTCAACGTTTTTTTCTTATCTAAGTCCTCGTCTTTGGCAATTTTCGTTAAAAACTTTGTTTCAGGTAGGATCAACGCAAAGGTGCAACAGCATTTCAGGCATGCCAAACTTAACCATAGCTTAAACCTATTTCAGCTGTATCGGCTGTCGAGAGCAGCTTTCTAGTCGAAATAAATATGATATGTGTCAAAAATATATATAATAGAAGCATATGTTCATTCGGTTGGCGTTTTTAGCTTATAAAAATGCAGATTTGCTTAAATAAGTTTTCCTATGTTGGGATTTTGTATTTTTTCCCGTCACTTAATATGACCTACTTCTTAGTATGTTGCCATGAGGTGTATATAAGTATAGTGAAGTGATATGTCTCTGCTAAAAGGCTTTCGGCTCTAATTGAGCTAATAATTTATCCTCGGATGTTCATCCAAGAAAATCGTATAACTTGGGTTCCTCTTTCACATTGATAATCGAAGAGTTGTTGGTTTTGCTTCACAATTTCATGGCAAAATTAAAAAACTTCCAATGTTCTAGTCAAATCGCGAGAGACACTGTCATGTTAATGGAAAATAGCAAGTAACCTGAAGCCTAGCGGTATCATTATCCTGTTATGTGTTATAAACATCAACATTTAACCAATGTTCCCGCTATCACAAATAAGCAAAAACTTGGCAACCATAAATAGTGCTCGACTCTCAGTCACACGCATATATCGAAAAGCATGTAACATAGTTGTAATAAGTTTGGGTACAACATTTCATGAAGTATGAGTACATTATTGTTGAATTGTACTAAAAGTGAAATATTTCGCATGACAAAACTTAAACAAAACAAATGATGCACTCTCATACGCACTTGCATTTCATGAGTACATAGATTTAACATAGATACTAAATTTAAGCGCTTTTTATGAGGACACAACTTCTAAATTTGGAAATTGAGCGATGATAAAGTTTACTTGTGATATGTCAGCATTTATGAGGTTTATACGACCATTCGTGTACAACAAAGTTAACTAATGTTAGCTCCTCCTCCACCCAAAATAATATTGTACATTTCAAAAAAAGCAACAAGAACAGTTTTATTTCAATTTGAAGCAATAAACCCGCAATTGTATTGCAATCTTTCACATAAAATGTATAATATATTACAAGCTCCCTCGCAAAATAAATTGTGGTACCAAACAACCATGGCTATGAAGAAGAATCAATTGATCTCACAGTTCAGGTTTATGTTACCCAGATTTTCATATATATTTTCGAAATGACGGCAATCAAATCTAAATCCAGTTAAGTGTTGTTTAGTTGAAGTTGCAAATATCTACTTACAATATAAAATCTCCTGACTTTTTGTGGACATTGGAACTTTGCTACAAACAACGTAACATATTGTTTGTCATACACATTTTATGGGCAGCTTATTGCGGACCAAAGGCACAATAGAATATAATAAAATATCCGTATCAACCGCTTCGATATGCATGGCTGGAAATGCAGGAAGGTGGAATAATTACTTACAAAATATGAGCAGAACTTTCAGCATTTGGCTATGGAAAAAACCAAAAATATGCGCAATAGAAAAGCACGAAAAACATTAAAAAATTCCTTTAAACTGATAAAAAATTTACAATATATTTGTATTCGAAGTTAATTTTATTCACTGAAAACATTTAATTTTTAATAAAAACTCATCACAAATAGTTGAAAATTAAATAAAGTTATTTTTACACTTCATTTATAAATTTCAGACTATTAATTAATTACTTTACTGTACACAATTTATATATTGGTCTTGCTGAATTTAATGGCATACTTAATCTTTTAATGTATAATAAATATTATGTATACGCCTCCACCGTTATTTTTTCACATATTCATGATTTTCGCAATCGAAATCTTGATCAGAATGTTGAACGCTAATTGACTGTTTCTCTTTAGAAGCAAGCATTGCTTCATCCTCCTCACTGTTACTCTATTCCACAAATTTCCTAACGTCCTTAATATAGTACTGTGAAGGTTTCAGCCAACTAACCCAACAAGTAATGGATGGAACTGGTAGCCACGCAACGCTGGGTAGAGCTCATTGAAATTCTTGACGAGGGAATAGAACCTTAGTATAAACACAAAAATAATATTTTAATTAGTAAGTACCTAAGTACCAGAACATATACTTTAAAAATTACAGCCTTTTTAGAAGATATTAATTCATTAATATCAATTCTTTAACAAAAGATAGACGTCGCCAAAAGCGAAAAGTTATAGAGATTATCTTCCTATCGTAGAGAAATAAAAATACGTTGTCTATATTGCGAAAAATATATATGAGAAGTAAAAAAAATTAATAAAAAAAAACCTGAAAACCCCAAAATATGCATTTATATGCATAAGCCCCAAAAACATGCCGATACGGCTGTAATATGCATTTGCATATGCAAGTATGCGTTGCAGGGTAATATAAAAATACAGATAGTTCAAATTTTAATGTAATTTATTTGAATTTAATCAAAATCATTGAAAAGCGATCTGATAAACAATGTTTTTCGATTTGTTTTACGGCGCAAAAACAAACAATGAAGACGGTTTGCCGACACGCGAACGGGCAACGTACATCTGACCGTGCGAAAAGCAGGGGAATTCGAAATTGATCCCACAAACTTCCAACGATTGACTTTACGATTTATTGATTGTCATCACAAAATCTAATCGAATGGAGTATTAAATTCGCTTGAATTGGAAGGGACGATCGGTTGGAATAATAGGAATATGTGGGATAAGGACTTCCTCTCCTTAAAATTTGCCCTTGATGATCCTCGCTTTAATCACATTATTCATCAGTTTCTTAACGGACAACCGCGTAGCGTTGAACAATGTCGGATGATTCAGATTCCGCAACATGAGTATGATCGATGCCAACTTCAGTCGGGAAATTGGAAAAATCGAAAATAGGGTTTTTGTATGGAATTTTGTGTGCAGTTGTTACATAAAGGCTTTTCGAATGGAAAAATAGAAAATTCTTAGGGAAAAACTCGGAAAATTCCGGAAAAGTCCAAAAAAATTGTTTTTTATTACTGACAAATTTTTTGCAATTTTCGCATGATTTGATGGTTTTGAACGATGTCTAGGTGGAAAATTTCGGTTAATATTTAAATAAAAAATCCGTCGAACCCGACGGGATGTGCGGCAATCTGCTGTCGACATTGGGAATGCCAGCGTCAAATCGTTCGATGCAAGATGCATTCGATCGCGAATTTTAACGGGAGCAAGACTAAAATCTAGGTGGGCTGACCGGAAGAGTTCGAATCCATGTGCCGCTGTTAAATTCCGAGTACAAGAACGTGTACGATTCATGATGAAACTGGAGGCATTTACTTCCTAGATGATCAGGGTGGGACAGCCAAGAAATTTTTTGTTGATTCCGGCAACAATTTGGTCAAGATCTCAAATAACGTTAGCCGCTGCATCCTCTGGCATAGCTGCCACATTGTTGGAAGGCATTCGAACTGCAAATTCCGCTTTAAAACTTTCGATGAATATTATCACGGTTGAAATGCCAAAGTACACAATGACCAAGAATTTCGCCAAATCAACATTTCGGATGAATGAGCGATAACGACTAAACGAGCTTTGGAAGTAGTTGACCGAACGATAAAGGATTTACGAGGGGATTTAAAACGATTTGGTGGGGCTATGATTTTGCTCAAAATGTCTAATGCTGCTGATTTACTAAAACCATGCTTGAAAACGTCGTCAATGTCAAGAAGTTGTAATTGACCAAAAAATTAGGGGCTCATTTCAAAACCTCCCATCTTCAGCTGAATTCCCGAACAACTGCCAGCACTTGGCAATGGCCAAATTCGGGTTGATGTTTCGACTGAATTGATATCGTTCCCTGCAAATATTTGCCAGTTCACATCGTTGGAAAAGTAACTTATGACATTGCACAAAATTATAAAAATCTCGATTGGATTAATCTACGGGCAGTATGTTACTAGCAGAGAGGAATAAAGACATCAATAGCTAGAATTTCAAATTAGAAAGTTAAATCGCTTGAGATAATATATCGCAAGGCCAATCGTTGGAAGTATGTAAGATTAATATCGAATTTCACTGTTTTACGTGCGGTCAGCTGAACGTTGCCTTTTTGAGTTTTGGGGAACCGCCTTCGTTGTTTGTTTTTGCGGCTGAAAAATAAACGAAAAACTTTGTTTATCAAACATTCTCTACTGAGTTTATCTGAAGGCATAAAATTGGGGCGAGACGAAGTTCGCCGGGTCCGCTAGCTACAAATACATATAGCGTCAAATTGTCAATAAATTGCCTACAATAATCTATAACTAAATCCGAAGTTGGATTAATTTTTTTTCATCCGTTTGTACTGGAGTCTTTAGCACTAAATGTCGAGATGCATCACCTGTAGGGGTACATCATTGTAGGGTGCTAAAATTCTGAATTTCTAGGTTTTCTCCCGAGACTGCTGTTGGTTTGTTTGTAAGTTTAATATTTCAAATAGAGTTGGTAACATGCAGGCAATATCTTCTTACAAGATGAAATCTTCTTTTTCGGTTAGATTATCTTCGTTTAAAATAATTGCTACCGATATTTTATTTCAGATAATCGTTGATGTCAATTTTTGGCCTGCAAAGGCTCTAGTAAAAAAATGTATTTATCAGGATAGGCGTGACAACTTAGCATCGCTGCCTAAATCGATTAAAACGACTTTAAAAAAACTTGGGAGCTCTTTCAATATTATTTGTCAAAACTTTCGTGGTCTGAACACAAAACTTTCGAAACTGTATGTTGAAAATTATTTTCTGTATTTCTGAAACTTGGCTGAAGGCGCATATTCTTAATTCGGAAATCTTTTGCGATCATTATGTGATTACTCGTAAGGATCGTGAAGATAAAATTGGCAGTGATGTTTTAAGTCGCTATCCCATGCGATAATTCCGTAAAATGTTGATGCAGTTTGGGTATTTTAATATTAGGTGATTTTTTTAACCGATAATATCTTGGTTGCCTTTACCCGAAACTGGATATTTTACAGTCTTAACGCCATGCGACTTCTGACTTTATGAACATAATTTCCTCCCTCAGTCTCCTTCAAATCAATGGTATATGTTGGGATCAAATGATCGCAGAGCGCTTGATAGATCCTTGATAGAGTTCTATGATACCATGTGGGTTTTCATAAGAAAGTCAGTTCCCTTAAGATCTACTAGAGTTGAAAGAAGTTCTCCCCCATGAAACAACTTAAGAATGCGAAGACTCGTTAGTTTAGGAAATATAAAAAGTCGGTAGTATTTACGATTATAGCAGATATTCCAGAGCAAGATATTGTGTTTTAAATAATAATAATTGGACATTAAACAACATTTAACATCAAACAAGTAACGTGTAAATTACATAACATATTTTTAACGCATGATTCATAATTGTCTAGGAACAAAAAGGTCTCAGCAATATTTTATTTCATTGGTTGAAAAATTCTATAATCAAACGCTTAAACTGTGTACTGTTATGTATTTGCCTTAAGTTAATTGGTAATGCGTAACACAATCGTATTGCGTTTATAAAAAACTTACGTTCAGATTCCGAATATCTGTATTGAAATTGCACTAAAATTCTACTTCTTCTCGAAATTCCAAAACGTAATCAATCATATAAGTAGGACGGTTCACAATCAGTTATTACGTTATGAAGAAATATAAGACATCATATTTTCATGAAATTGTCAATTTCTTCTTAAATAATAAACATATCTTGTAAAAGCATTAAAGGTAGAATTTAAGAATTTTTCACACACTATTTATCGAAATCATGTAAGTCGACATTTCAAAATAAGCTCCTGCTCAAAATCAAGTAACAATAAACGGATATATTTTCTTTTCTTTGAATAGGCAAATTACTTTCACCTTAAATTCCATCACCATGACTGACCATTCTGTTTGTTTAACACAAAAAAGTCCCAGGTGCTGAAACGTAATCCTTCCTAACAAGAAGTGACAAATTGAACACTTTCCTTTCACGAAAGACTATTAACATAAATAGAAAAGGCTTTATCTTATTTTCCATCCATTTTAATATGGATACTGTCTTTTATGACATAAATTCCACATTTACCCCTTTTTTTCTTAGAGCATCCATTCGTTAAACAAATTTTCCACTTGAATTGTACAAAACCCAAATCCACTTTAGCTTTTAGAGTAGCAATTTTCACCCAGATTGTTTGTACATAGTTATTCGTATCGCACATAGTTTCCTCAATTTAGTCAAAGGTGTGCGATTTGATCCGCTTACAGCCAAAAAAGAATTCCCAAAGAAATGTCTGAGTAGGTTTTCTTCCTTCCCCCGCCGGAAACAAGGCAACATATTTTAGCACATAATCTGCTCTTTTGTGAAGAGCAATAGAAAGGTCAGTACAGATTTAACGCATGAATGCCAATAGATTGTTATAGAATTATAGTGTACGATAGTTTTCCTGTAATTTCCCCGCCCTTGTGGGTGAGGGTAGTAATAATAGGAAATCTTTTCAAAAAGGAGTCTCGACTTTTTAAATAAATGCCATAGCTATTACTTTTGTAAAAGCATAATGTAGCAAGCTGATTTAAGCTTCTACATTCCCACATATATAGACACACATACATATCCACATAAGCTTTAAGCAACGCAGATAACGATAGCACTACACAATCCTTTACACGTACACAGACAGCCAGTAATTGCTGTTACGGTTCGTTCATATGAAAAATCACCAGAGGGAGCCCAACAATTATGTTATCTTTGTGCTCTCATATTTTCCCGGTTATTTTGTTTTGTGAATTACCAACAGCTGTACCGAAGGTGCCAGTGGAGAGAGAGAGCGAGGAAGCATGGCTATGAATTGAACCCAAATTCAGTCGTAAACTGACACTATTAGCGCTCCAAAAATGAAATTTACGACACACTGATGGTATATAATTTCTACTTTGTTGCTTTCGCTTAGTTTTGGTTGGTAATTTGGTGTTTTCGACCTTTTGCCGCGAGCGCTCTTTATCCGGGTTGTATGTTAAACTTATCAAAATCTCATTACTGGAACAAAACACCATAACACTACAAGGGTGAGGGCGTCACACAGCGGCGTTATTTACTTTTTTGGGTCCCTGATCCCTAAGGGTGCGGACTGGGCATATTCAACAGGGTGGGAGTAACTGGAACAACAAGTGCAGATGTATTCGATATTAAATTACATGAACTTGAATTTACAGTTTATTAGATAGAAATGGTTGGTTACATTTTAGCTGCACAACAAAATTTTGTACTTAATTTTATGATTACATTATTGAAGATTTAGGGACAACTTAGTAAAGTGTATTAACTTTAAAGATAAATAAAAATAGAATTTTTATGATATGTGAAAGCTATATCAATAACACGGAGGTACAAGTTAGGAACAATTACCTGCATCTACGGAAATTAAGACAGTGAATGGATCTAATCTATTACAAAAATATATTGTGTTTTATAAAAAGCAACGCTGTTTCCAATATTATCACATTATATGTGGAGCGACACGTAGTAGGCTTTGGTGTCAAAATCCTTATTTCGTCGGTATCCTGCAAAAATGGCTCAATCTCAAATGGTTTACCATCACCCTTAGGGATGAGGGTATATATCATTTGCTACGAAAAAAGGTATGGCGCATTAAAGGAGACAAGTTAGACTTTTAAGTATCTTAAGACCAAATTAAGAAGATCGAGTAATGGCTGGCTGGTTGGCTGGATGGCTGCTGAGCAGGATAACTCGAGTAAACCTTAACTGATCGGTATGAAAATTTACCAGTATTAATATTTTTCAAAACGAACTAATGGGATTGTATATGGGCAGAATAACTCCACCCCTTCTGGTAGCTTCCATACAAATTTACCTCTTTTGGCTAATAAACATTTCTTTCAATTCTTTCAAACGGACACTGGAAAGGTAATACAAATTGCTATGTAAATTTATCTTGTAATAAGAGGCAGAACCTCTGGAAATCGTAACTATTTGACACAGCCCTTCTAGTACCTCCCATATAAATAACCGATATTGCCCCTTTTACATGCAGATCATTTTTGTATGTACACTGAATTCAGAAAATTTTGCCAAGGTAAGCTTTTATATAACGTTAATTTAGGAAAAAAATCAGACACGTTGTGCTGCCCTTCTGTTCAAATAGGTCAAATTTTTTACGTTTTTGCTCTACATGCAGACAAAATATAATACTAAGTAATTTTATTTTACCTAAAAATCTATTAATTTCAATAACTCAAGACTTAAACAATATCTTATATTGGGTGATGGTATTTATCAGTCAGACTGATCTTTCTGTACTGGTTCTTTCACCCACCAACTACACTACTGTACATGGCAAGAAACATGTTGATTACAAAAGCTGTTTGAATGAAATTTGAACAGTAATGATTCAGTTTTGTATAGATATGCTTGAATATGAAATGAGCATTTAGATTTTGGTGTGTATTTTTTTTTTTAAATTGAAGTAAATCCCTTCACGGTTGCCAACATGCTGTTGATCTTGTGTACGGGCTTCTCAAAGTTACTTCCGATTGATGATATCTGATATCAGCAATCAATTTACGTAATGGGAAACTCATTTCATCATGGGAAACTTGGAGGTCAGTATTTAATTCACTCGATTTGGCGAATAAAAATATTCACCTGATGTTTAATCTCTGTTGTGAAGTTTACACATAAAACAAAGAAAAAGTTTTTAGAAATCATTCAATTCAAATAAAAACATTAACGACCCCATTCTAATAATTATTATTATTATTAGCCTTTAAAACAACTTGACACATATATATATTTATATCTTAGTGCCTAAGTCAGAGGCCGAAATGATCAAAGATTTCCATTCGCTTCGATCTTGTGCGCACCGTCTCCAGTCAGTCCTACCAAGCAGCGTCAGTGATTCCTCCACCTGGTCCTTCCAACGTAGTCGCGGTCTCCCTCTTTTGCGCCGTCCTTCGAGGTCTTGATAGAATACCTTTCGCGCTGGAGTTTCCTCATCCATTCTCACGACATGGCCTAGCCAGCGTAATCGTTGCACTTTGATCCGCTTGACGACATCAATGTCGTGGTATAACTCGTACAGCTCATGGTTCATCCGAATCCTAAACTCGCCGTTTACGCAAATGGGTCCATATATTTTGCGGAGTATTTTTCTCTCAAACACCGCCAGATGAGCTGCATCTGCCTGTGTAAGCACCCAAGATTCGGATGCGTACAACAGGACCGGTAAAATTAGTACCTGGTACAGCTAGGGTTGCCAGGCACCGAATTCGAAAAGTCGGGAAAACCGAGACTAAAAAGCGGGATTTGTCGGGACAAATGAAAAGATCATATTACATTGGTTTTGAAATTTTTTATTAAGAAATATTACTTGAAAACTCATTGCAGGTTTATTCTGATAACAACCATTATTATAATGGATTAAAAAAACTCAAACATAACAATATTCACATATGACTTATACATACACTATAAGCTGATATTATTTTTCCCACATATACTTTGTGTTATTTATCACCAAATTGTCTAGTTTTACTACCTCGTCAGTTGTTAAAAATGACTGGAATTCCTGACAGCTATTATCAATATTCAATCTTATGATTAGTTCAGCCTTTGTAAGATCAGAAGACTTTCGGTTTCTATCTTTCGTGTATAAATTGTTTAAAATACTAAATACTTTTTCACAATGAGCGTTACTTATCGGTAATGAAAATATAAATGAGATCAATTTGAACAAATTCTAGTGATTTTCTTTGCCACATTTGGTAACACAATGTGACCATATTATGTCATTATACCATCACCCTTAGGTAGGCTTGCCAGATTTAAAATTGTAAAATTCTTGACATTCACCAAAAATTTTCTTGATTGTGAAAAAAAATCTTGACAAATAAAAACACTCGTACGTTAGATGTTTTACATATTTCTGTTTCATTTATTTTTTTATAAAAGTATAATTTCATATAAAAGTATACAAGACATTAAAAAAATCAATTGCAGATATTTCAGTCAGTTAACTGACTGATAAATACCCTTACCTTATGTATGATATTACTTAAGTCTCGAGGTATTGAAACTAATCGATTTTTAAATGAAATTACTTATGTATTAAAAATTTTCAGCTTGTGTAGCGTAAACGTTTGGAGATAGGACTCTCGGTCGTATGACCAGACTTTTACTGACATGTTGTTACACCGTTTCAAGAGTTGCAGTGCAAAAAGTGTTAATGAATTTGCCAACAAATGTTGAATTTTTATTATTCTATATTTCCGGACATATGTAATTTTGTATGGGGTTACCGAAAGAGTCTTTTACGCACAAAAATCTCTAAAAAATTCATAGTTTCTAATGGGTTGGATGAAACACTTAAGTTCCTCAAGTTTCACCAAAATGCAAAATATTAAAATTAAACTTTTTTAACGTCTTGAGGAGTTTATATTTGAATTTGTTGAAAATATATCAATTTCAGGTAATTGCCATATTTGTATACGAGGTACCAGCAAGGGCAGTACAAAGAGTCAGATTTTTGTTTGCAGGATAAAGTGGAATGAACTTTTTATGTGGGTATTTTTGGTCAAATGTTATAGGAGATAATACAGAGAGAGTGACAAACTATAAAATTTCCCAAGATTTTTTTAAACTGACCAAATTTAAGCCTTCTCCAATTGTCGGTTTGGATTTAATGTGAGAAATATAAATTTTTCAAAAATAGGTAATTTTCATTGGGAGTAATCAGGGGTCGGCCGATATAGCACATATTCATTCCAGGGTCCAATTTTTATTACATGTTTTAATTCAGTGTAGTAACAAAATGATATGTATGGGAGGTACCAAAAGGAATATGGCAAAACGTTTCGATAATCTGAGGGTTTGTCTACTATTACCCCTTACCTTAGGTTGAGGGTATAAAAAATATAGTGGGAACACTGATGTTGATATTTTTATTTTACGACATAGTGTTATTGGTAAATTTAATACTTCGAAGCATAAAATGAGAAAAATTACGATTTGACATTACGTCGATGACCTGACATTGTTTCTCTACGGCTTTCTAAAAAAGATTTTTTCCTGATCTTTAGTCGATTAATCTAAAATTTAGGATTATACGACCGGAGCTTCTGGCTGTTTGGCTGTTTAATGTTGTCAAATTACACAGTGCAACAGTGAAAAAATACAAGAACTTGAAAGCATAGGTTCGATTCTACCATCGACGGATAATAAAACCCTATACTCAGCGAGATAGGTGACCAATTTTTTTTATGGACCTCAGAAGATTATCACTATCAGTGAGTCCCTCGAAAAAAGGCGTCATCAGTTTTTGTCCAACAAATAACTCACACTTCGTGATAGCGCTAAACTATATTCGGCAATAATGTAGCTGTTAGTTATGCGCATTAACTTTATTAACTATTTATGTCGCAAATGTTGGTTTTCCCTGCCCTTTTGCAAAAAAAAAAAAAAAAAATTTAAGAAAAAATTATTATTTTTTCACTTTTTTGAACATTACTTTGAGGGAGTCCAAATTTTTCACTAACAATGTTCGCCAAAATTGTAGCCATGGTAAAATTTAAGAACTATCGTGAACATATCAATACAATCTGAACGTGTCTAGACAACCTAAATAGCTCATAAAGTCCACTATGTTACCGGCTTTTCGTACCATTACGCACGTGTTAGCCAGTTACGTGGATGAACATCAACCGATTTTAAGTTTCTCAGCGGATTTTAAAAGAAGACACTGCGGCCTTTCCAACGATATATATAGTTATATTGATTACTTGTTATATCTCTGTTTTTTGCATCGAAATTTCAAACTTTTGTGGTTTATTTACTATTTTTAAAGTTTGAAGAAGTTTGTAACCATTATTTTATAAGGCCACCCTAATTTTCACTATTTTATTCAGAAAGTGCACGCTTTCACGAGTTAAACGCATACTTGTTTGTAACAAACAAAACAGTTAACAAACAGTTAAGTTATTCATGTTTGCCGAAGGACGCTTATATTGTCAACTTATTGTATTTTACAAAAAGTTTTCATTTGTTGCATAGTGTTATTAGTGTTCAATAGGAAGGCGAAAATAAGTGATGATAGATTTTTGAAAGAATACACTAACGAAAACTGTTCACAATAATATTTCTTTCAAATGTTCATTTCATTTTTAAAAAAAAAAATTTTGCGTTATTTTTCGGTTGGTCTGTAAAAATCTTGACAAAACTAATTTTTTCTTGATTCTTGACGAGCATAAAAAATGCTTGTAAATCAAGAAAAATCAAGATCGTCTGGCAACCCTACCCTTAGGGATGAGGGTATATATCATTTGATACGACCCAAAAGTGTAACACATAGAAGGAGTGACTTTAGACCCTATGTTTCTTTGAACCAAATTCGATTCATGACTTTTTAAGTCGTTTGAGCCATGTCTGTCTGTCTGTCGGTCGGTCTGTCTGTCTGTCTGTCTGTCTGTCTGTCTGTCTGTCTGTCTGTCTGTCTGTCTGTCTGTCTGTCTGTCTGTCTGTCTGTCTGTCTGTCTGTCTGTCTGTCTGTCTGTCTGTCTGTCTGTCTGTCTGTCTGTCTGTCTGTCTGTCTGTCTGTCTGTCTGTCTGTCTGTCTGTCTGTCTGTCTGTCTGTCTGTCTGTCTGTCTGTCTGTCTGTCTGTCTGTCTGTCTGTCTGTCTGTCTGTCTGTCTGTCTGTCTGTCTGTCTGTTTTGAAATTTTGCACGAGGTATTTTTTTCTCAAAACTACTTACGGTATTGCAAATGGGCTACATGGCCCCGCCCCTTCTGGTACTTCTCATACAATACATCATTCCGCCCACTTTAGAAATCGAGTAATAATATCAATACACCCTACGAGATCGTCCCCAAATTCTATATTTAGTAAAGCTATAACAGGATAAAGTTTTGGAAAAAATTTTGAAAGCCTAGCCACGCCCCTTCTGGTACCTCCCATACAATTCTACCTTTCCGTCCACTATAGAGATGGAGAAATAATATCAATACATTAAACGTGATCGAACCCAAATTCTATTTTTAGTAAAGCTATAACAGGATAAAGTTTTGGAGAAAAAAAAGGGAAGTCTATTCACGCCCCATCTGGTACCTCCCATACACATCTGGTACCGCCCACTTTGGAAATCGATTAATATTATTAAAAGACCTAACGCGATCGTGCCTAAATTCTGTATTTGGTAAAGTTTAAGCAGGATAAAGTTTTGGAGAAAAAATCTGGAAGTCTAGACACGCCCCTTCTGGTACCTCCCATACAAATGTACAACTCCGCCCACTTTAGAAAAAGGGTAATAATATCAGTACACTCGACACGATCGTGCCCAAATTCTGTATTTTGTTATGTTATAACAGGACAAAGTTTTGGAGAAAAAATTGGAAGTCTAGCGACGCCCCTTATGGTACCTCCCATACAAATGTACCTTTCCGCCCACTTTAGGGATGTACTAATAATATCAGTACACCCAAGGCAATTGTGCCCTAATTCTGTAATTAGTAAAACTATAACAGGATAAAGTAATGGAGAATAAATCTGGAAGCCTACCCACACCCCTTCTCGTACCTCCCATACAAATGTACCACTCCGCCCACTTTAGAAATCGAGTAATAATATCAATATAATAGAAAATTATTTGTTTTACTGAGGGTAAGGGTAAATGTAAGTTGGGTTGCCCGACTGAAACTTTCTTCTTTTAATTACAAATCGGTTAATTTCAATAACTCAAGACTTAAACAATATCTTATATTGGGTGATGGTATTTATCAGTCAGTTTAACTGACTGAAATTTCTGCACTGGTTTGGTATATCTTTGGGCAATTCTCCATAAACAGCTCGAAGATTGCAGAAGTCGCTGTACAACATGTCATTGTCCACTGCATTTGATATTTGTAGAACTTTGGGAATTTCTCTAAATTTTTCCCAAGTCAATAGTGAGACTTTTAGATTAAATGCTGCTATTGGTCCAATAATTTACATTTCTTGAAAGTCGTAATGTTTTTTTAAATAATCAATTGCTGTTGTAAAAAAGATTTCCACCTCACATTCACAATTTGTTTTATCGTCCGTTGAAAGTCCTTTTATTATATAATTGGCTTGGATTCTATGATTATTATAAACTAGCTGACCGGGCAGACTTCGTCCTGCCTAAAGAAGTATTGACTTAAATGTAACTTTTTTGGGTGGAATATATCTTCGGGTGCGTTAGATTCTTTTAATATTTTCATCGAAACTTAACAAAAAGTGTTATGGTTTATTAAAGGATCATATTTTTTCAATTTAAGAAATGTATTACAATGCTTTTGATCAAACAACGTGTATGGGAGAACCAAAGGAGTGTAAATATGTTAATCAGTGGGTC
The DNA here is from genome assembly GCA_964034835.1 of Muscina levida. Classification (NCBI taxonomy): domain Eukaryota; kingdom Metazoa; phylum Arthropoda; class Insecta; order Diptera; family Muscidae; genus Muscina; species Muscina levida. Next base: position 83,581,610 of record OZ035881.1, on the reverse strand, counting down.
GTTACACCCGTGAACATGCAACATAAAGCTGTTAATGCGAAGAACATGGATTTTCTCAATTCCAGCTGCAAACTTGAATAGACTATGTTTCAGCATTATTGATTGTCATCGCAAACTCTAAAGGAACTGGAGACTGTAATCATTTAAAATCAAACGGTAAATCCGTGGGTATAACCAGCGCGATAAGTTTTGCGATCAAACATTTGCCAAAATCAAAGATATAAAAACCGATGCATGCATTAGGGAAATAAAATCCTCCACACTCATTCGTAATCTATATATGTACTAGTGGGCCCGGCAATGCTTCGCTATTGCATATTAACTTGTAATATATTTCACATTTAGGTCCACAAAGTACTTTGAAAACGGTACTTAAGCTCGACAATAATATGTTGAGTTTACTTATTTACTTATGTAACTTATTTAAAGTAACTCCTTAACGATAAAGTTAACCAATTAAGTTTTATTGTTGTAAATGCTAATAAAACGTTCATCAGCAAAGTCATATCTATAGTGCCGACATGTAGATTATGTTTTTTCTGTATGTAGGGCGAAAAACCACTTCTTCCACAAATCGGAAACAGACAGTCCTCTTTAATCAAAATTATTTATTTTGATCCGTAGTAGCGGGAACCATCTGTATACTAACTATCTCTTTGGTCATAATAAAACATTTTTGCTATGCCTTCTCCTATTGACCCCAAATGAAAATTCCGTTTAAAGCTTCATGCCTTTAGCCATAAAAACTTCTTTTGTCATGTCTTCTTCTCACACGGATCAATAATATTCCCGAATACTATCTTTGTATTGAACTCGTATTACCATTTTTTGGGATAATTCGGTCACTAATGTTTGGCTTAACAAAGTGATGGTCTCACGCGCTGTATATGTAACACCGTCTTGTTGGAACCATTTTTCCTTCAAATAATGTGCAATGACATGATAAATAAAAAAATCAATTGATCGTCCACTGGCTCTAGTTCTTCTACCAGTTGGATTTTATATGAATGTAGGCCAAGATCATTCCTCAGCATTTGCAGAGACCGAGTTGCTGAGAAAGGCGTCGGTTCGATAAATTCGAGTCCCCTGAGACACTAACGTCTACAGCGTCGATGGCTTCTATTAGCTGCTCAGATGGATAATTATATGCACCCTCAACTTCACAAAGGGCTCCATAGGTTTGGCGAACAGAACGTGCATTTTGAAAATAAATTTGCAAGATTTGCAAACGTTGTTCTGGTTTAGTTTTTACATGGTGATTTTGCAAAGTATACTAAAAGAAAGTCTATAACACTTCATTAGTATGACAGCTAGATTTACACTTATACCTATCAGAAATTCTATATGTCAAGAAAAATACCCATTGCATAGGTAATTTACAATTGTATGCTAATGTTACCTCTGATATGCTGTAAAAATTTAACCATTTTAATATAACTACAATGAATATTGCTTAATTTTTCTATCTATATGATTTATTACCGATTCGCTCTCCTGAAAAGTAATTGAAAAATACATACCTGTAAAGTAAAAAAAATTTCTATTTTAGTCTGCGCATCCTCAACTGCCTGCTGTACGGACCATTATTTGATACAGTTAAAAATTTAACTATTGAAGTGCGTGGGCAGCGCCTCGGCACTTTTAACTTATTTAGTTCGAAATAGCCTGATCATTAGGGCGAATCAATTAGTTCGCGACAAAAAAAATGTGTTAATCGTACACCAGTATTGGAATGTACGAAGAATTCTTAGAAAATTTCACTAAGAAACTATATGAAAAATTTCACTAAGAAACTATATGTCTAATATCAATTCCTAGTTCGCGCTGAGAAGCATGAAGATTTCAGGTAGAGATATTTTTTTTAGCAATGAGCAATTATTCGGTATTTTCAGACCTATGGGCCCCGGCTCTAATTTTTACCTACCATTCCGATGTTTGGAGACCAAGACGAAAATAATAGTATATTTTTGATTTTTTTATTGGGATCCCGCCCAATATACTGAAAAATGATTTTTAAAAACTTAATTTCTGTATGGCAACTCTCAGAGGCCATAACTTTTTAACCAATACATAGATTTGCTTCTGTAAAACCTCATTTAGTTTGTTGGGAAGTCAGTTTTACGCAGACGGTCTCAAAAAATATATATCTGAAGTTTTCGGTTTGTGCTCATTTAAAAACAAAAAAAAATCTCTATCTGAAATCTTCATGCTTCCCAACGCGAGCTAGGGATTGATTTTAGACACAAAGTTTATTGGTGAAATTTTCTTAAAATTCATCGTAGATTCCGATTTTGGTTACGATTTTTGCGAATAAAAAAATTGGCCCACCTTACTGTTCATATCTCTAGGCGAACAATATGCTGTGGAATTTTGACAGTTTTAACCGTTTGTTTTAAAAAGGGTGTGGAACTAATGTAACAAATCTCATCTTCATACCTCTGATAGTTCATGAGATATAGCCCTTTTAAGATGTATGGGCGATGCCACGCCCCTTTATTCAATCACAACCAAATATAGCCTGGGACTATCAACAGGTCAACAGTACCACTTTGTAAAATTTTCGTATCAATCGTTCTATTAGAAAAGCCGTAAGAGCGATTTTTGAAAAGAGGGCGTGGCACCGCCCACTTCCATCCTGGCTGTAATTAATATTGCTCCAACAACATATATACCAAATCTCATCTTCATACTTCTGATAGTTCATGAAATATAGCCTTTTTATACCATCACCCTTAGGGATGAGGGTATATATCATTTGATACGACCCAAAAGTGTAACACATAGAAGGAGTGACTTTAGACCCTAGGTTTCTTTGAACCAAATTCGATTCATGACTTTTTAAGTCGTTTGAGCCATGTCCGTCTGTCTGTCTGTCTGTCTGTCTGTCTGGTGGCTGTCCGGCTGGTTCGCAAGATAACTTTCGAAAGACGCAACCAAATGTTTTGAAATTTTGCACGAGTTATTATTTTCTTAAAACTACTTACGGTATTGCAAATGGGCTACATGGCCCCGCCCCTTCTGGTACCTCCCATACAAATACATCATTCCGCCTACTTTAGAAATCGAATAATAATATCAATACACCCTACGGGATCGTCCCCAAATGATGTATTTAGTAAAGCTATAACAGGATAAAGGTATGGAAAAAATTTTGAAAGCCTAGCCACGCCCCTTCTGGTACCTCCCATACAATTCTACCTTTCCGCCCACTATAGAGATGGGGAAATAATATCAATAAATTAAACTTGATCGTACCCAAATTCTATTTTTAGTAAAGCTATAACAGGATAAATTTTTGGAGACAAAAATTTGAAGTCTATTCACGCCCCATCTGGTACCTCCTACACACATCTGGTACCGCCCACTTTGGAAATCGATTAATATTATTAAAAGACCTAAAGCGATCGTGCCCAAATTCTGTATTTGGTAAAGTTTAAGCAGGATAAAGTTTTGGAAAAAAAATCTGGAAGTCTAGACACGCCCCTTCTCGTACCTCCCATACAAATGTACCACTCCGCCCACTTCAGAAATAGAGTAATAATATCAATACACTCTACACGATCGTGCCCAAATTCTGTATTTAGTAAAGCTATAACTGGACAAAGTTTTGGAGAAAAAATTGGAAGTCTAGCAACGCCCCTTATGGTACCTCCCATACAAATGTACCTTTCCGCCCACTTTAGGGATGAACTAATAATATCAGTACACCCAAGGCAATCGTGCCCAAATTCTGTAATTAGTAAAGCTATAACAGGATGAAGTAATGGAGAATAAATCTGGAAGCCTAACCATACCCCTTCTCGTACCTCCCATACAAATGTACCACTCCGCCCACTTTAGAAATCGAGTAATAATATCAATATAATAGAAAATTATTTGGTTTACTGAGGGTAAGGCTAAATGTAAGTTGTGTTGCCCGACTGAAACTTTCTAACTGGTTTTAATTACAAATCGGTTAATTTCAATAACTCAAGACTTAAACAATATCTTATATTGGGTGATGGTATTTATCAGTCAGTTTAACTGACTGAAATTTCTGTACTGGTTAAGTTTCAAGTTGTATGGGCGGTGCCACCCCCCTTTATCCAATTACAACCAAATGTAGTCAGGAACTATCTACAGGTCAACAGTACCTCATGGTAAAATTTTTGTATCAATCGATCTATTAGAAAAGCCGTTAGAGCGATTTTTGAAAAGGGGGCGTGGCATCGCCCACTTCCATCTAGCTGAAATTAATACTGCTCCAACAAAATATATACCAAATCTCATCTTCATACCTCTGATAGTTCATAAGATATAGCCCTATCGATTTTCAAGTTGTATGGGCGGTGCCACGCCCCTTTATCCAATTACAACCAAATGTAGTCAGGAACTATCTACAGGTCAACAGTACCTCATGGTAAAATTTTTGTATCAATCGGTCTATTAGAAAAGCCGTCTGAGCGATATTTGAAAAAAGGGGCGTGGCGCCGCCCACTTTTGGGAAAAATAAAACCTTTTAAACCATCCGGAAGCTATAGCGAACAAAACAAAAAAAAAATTTTGAAAATCGGTCCAGCCGTTTTTGAGTTTTAGCGAGACAACTGCACATCGATTCATTTTTATATATCTACTAGTGGGCCCGGCAATGCTTCGCTATTGCATATTAACTTGTAATATATTTCACATTTCTTACTATCCTAAATACTATATAAACGCTAATTTATATTTTTGTAAGTCTATAAAGTACTTTGAAGACGGTACTTAAGCTCGACAACAATATGTTGAGTTTATTACCTTATGTAACTAATTTCAAGTATCTCCTTAACATGGAAGTTAACCAATTAAGTTTTATTGTTTTAAATTCTAAATATCATAGCCTCTATGACGATAGTCATATCTATAGTGCCGACATGTAGATTAACTTTTTTCTGTATGTGGGGCGAAAACCCACTTTTTTACAAATAGGAAACAGACATTCCGCTAAAAATCAAAATTAAATTTTTATTTTTACCTGTAGTAGCGGGAACCGTCTGTATACTAACTATCTCTTAAGGCATAAAAACACTTTTGTAATGACTTCTCCGCCTATTGACCGCAAGTGAAAATTTCGTTTGAAGATTCATGCCTTTAGCCATAAGACCATCTTTTGCCATGTCTTCTACTGTCACGGATCAAGAATATTCCCGAATACTATCTTTGTATTGAACTCGTATTACCATTTTTTGAGATAATACCGTTACCAAACGTTTGGCTTAACAAAGTGATGGTCTCACGCGCTGTATGGCTTGTTACGCCGACGTGTTGGAATAATTTATTCTCCCAATGATTTGCAATGACATGAGAAATAACAAAATCAATTGATGATCCACTGGTTCTTCCACCAGTTGGATCTTATATAGATGTAGGTCAAGATCTTTCCTCAGCATTTGCAGAGACCTAGTTACCGCTCAGATGGATGATTATGTGCACCGTAAACTTGACAAAGGGCTCCATAAGTATGGCAAACAGAACGCGCATTTTGAAATAAAGTTTGAAAGATTTGTAAACGCTGTTCTTGTGCAGTCTTTGCATTGTTATTTGCCGAAGTATACTGAAAAAAAGTTCATTAGTATGACAGCTAGATTTACATTTATACCTATAAGACGTTCTATATGGCATAAAAATAAACCATATATAGGATATTTACAAATGTTTGCCAATGTTACCTCTGACATACTATAAAAATTCAAATTGTGCCCCAATCAAACAAAAGGTGTTTTCCAGTCAAACTCCAATGAATATTGTTTAATTTTTCTATCTATAGGATTTATTACCGATTCCCTCTCCTGAAAAGTAATTGGAAAATGTTAATAGTATACCAGAATCGAAATCTACGATGAATTCTAAGAAAATTTCACTAAGAAAGTATATGTCTAAAACCAATTCGTAGTTCGCGCTGAGAAGCATGAAGATTTCAGGTGGAGATATTTTGTTAGTGTATGAGCAATTATCGAAAACTTCAGACCGATGGGCCCCGGCTCTGATTTGGACCTACCATTCCGATGCTTGGAGACCATGACGAAGAGAATGGTATATTTTTGACATTGTTTGGAATCCCGTCCAATATTCTGCGCCATAACTTTTTAACCAATGCATATATTTGCTTCTGTAATACCTCACTTAGTTTGTTGGGATATATATATCTGAAGTTTTCGAGTTGTGCTCATGTAAATCCAAAATGATATATACCCTCATCCCTAAGGGTGATGGTATAAAAAATCTTAATCTGAAACCTTTATGCTTCCTAGAGCAAGTTAGGAAGTGATTTTAGACACAAAAATTATTGGTGACATTTTCTAACCATTCATCGTAGATTCCGACATTGGTATACCATTTTTGGAAAAAAAAATTAATTTTAAGGACGATCAAACTATTATTATGGCAGTTATAACTTATAGTTATAGTTAGGTATAGCTTACTGTAATTCATACTGTAACAACAACATATGAAACAAATCACATCTTCATAACTCTGATAGTTCATAAGATATAGCCTTTTTCACTTTCAAGTTGTATGGGCGGTGCCACGCTCCTTTATCCAATCACAACCAAGTACAGCCAGAGACTATCAACAGGTCGTCAGTATAACTTTTGAAAATTATCGTATATATCGGTCTATTAGAAAAGCCGTTAGAGCGATTTTTTAAAACGGGGCGTGGCACCGCCCACTTTCTTCCTGGCAGTAATTAATTCTGCTTCAACAACATATATACCAAATCTCATCTTCATACTTCTGATAGTTCATGAGATATAGCCCTTTTAATTATCAAGTTGTATAGGCGGTGCCACGCCGCTTAATCCAATCACAACCAAATGTAGCCAGGAACTATCTACAGGTCAACAGTACCACTTGCTAAAATTTTCGTATTAACCGGCTATTAGAATAGCCGTCAGACCGATTTTTGAAAAGAGGTCGTGGCACCGCCCACTTCCACCCTAGCTATAATTAATACTGCTCCAACAACATATATACCAAATCTCATCTTCATACCTCTAATAGTTCATGAAATAAAGCCTTTTTAATTTTCAAGTTGTATGGGCGGTGCCACGCCCCTTTATCCAATTACAACCAAATGTAGTCAGGAACTATCTACAGGTCAACAGTACCTCATGGTACAATTTTTGTATCAATCGATCTATTAGAAAAGCCATTAGACCGATTTTTGAAAAAGGGGCGTGGCACCGCCCACTTCCATCCTGGCTGTAATTAATACTGCTCCAACAATATATATACCAAATCTCATCTTCATACCTCTGATAGTTCATGAAATATAGCCTTTTTAATTTTCAAGTTGTATGGGCGGTGCCACGCCCCTTTATCCAATTACAACCAAATGTAGTCAGGAACTATCTACAGGGCAACAGGTTCTCATGGTAAAATTTTTGTATCAATCGGTCTATTAGAAAGGCCGTCTGAGCGATATTTGAAAAAAGGGGCGTGGCGCCGCCCACTTTTTGAAAAAATAAAACCTTTTAAACCATCCGGAAGCTATAGCGAACAAAACAAAAAAAAAATTTTGGAAATCGGTCCAGCCGTTTTCGAGTTTTAGCGAGACAACTGCACAGCAATTCATTTTTATATATAAGATATATCTATATAAAAGGCTTGGGTGACTGACTGATCACTCCCCAGCCCAAACGGCTAAATCTGGAGCCGTGAAATTTGGAATGTAGGGTCCTTTTATGACGTAGGCGCGCACTAAGACGGGATTTTTAGAAAGTCGGACTGCAAGGGGGTAAAATAGGCGTGGCACCGCCCCATATAACTCGAATTTTGAAATGGCTATATCTTTTAAACCATTATAGGTACAAAGTCGATATTTGGTACGTATATCTATCGTATAAGAAAAAATATTTTGTTTGTCGAAAGTGGGCGATGCCACGCCCCTATTTAAATAATCGTTATATAGGCCAAATAAATGGACCGATTGCAATTATATTTTCTTTGTATGGTACTGTCCATAGGGCCTCTATCATAGGCTACATGAACACATAATTAGACAAAGGGGCGTGGTACCGCCCACACAAATGGAAATTTCAAGCGGTCATATCTCATGAGCCATTAGAGGTATGAAGATGAGATTTGCTACATATATGTCTGATACAAACAGGATTACGTCTCACTGAAAAATGGGCGGTGCCACGCCGCTTTTGAAAAAATAGTTATCTAGGCGAAATAAATTGACCGATTGCAAAGAAATTTTCGCTGTGTAGTACTATCCCTAGGGTCTCTATCAAAGGATACATGAAAACATACTTAGACAAAGGGGCGTGTCACCGCCCACACAAACAAAAATTTCAATCGGTTATTTTTTGCGAGCCATTAAAGGTATGAAGATGAGATTTGCTACATATGTAAATGGTACATGGGGGATTACGTCTCGCTGGGAAATGATCAGTGCCACGCCCATATTGTAAAAATTGTTATGTTGGTCATATTTCTAGAACGATTGTAATAACATTTCTATAATCTATATATAAAAATTGCCTACTGGTTGTAGATAGGATGATGAAATTTGGGGTGGTTGGGATAAAACTGGTACTATCGCCCATACTAAACGGCTAAAGCAATAATCGTATATGGGCATATTTCCTATAGAATTAGAGGGTGTACCCCCATTTTAGTTGTGCGATACTGGGATAAAGCTATAATCACATAAATGGGGTGTTCGTTCGTCCTACGAAACGTTTGCATTTTATCTATATTGCATAAATTAATAAGAAGATTCATTGTATGTACGGGCGGAGCAACGCGAGCCGGGAAAGCTAGTCTTATATATAAAAATGAATCGATGTGCAGTTGTCTCGCTAAAACTCAAAAACGGCTGGACCGATTTTCAAAATTCTTTTTTTGTTTTGTTCGCTATAGCTTCCGGATGGTTTAAAAGGTTTTATTTTTTCAAAAAGTGGGCGGCGCCATGCCTCTTTTTTCAAATATCGCTCAGACGGCTTTTCTAATAGACCGATTGATACTAAAATTTTACCATGAGGTACTGTTGACCTGTAGATAGTTCCTGACTACATTTGGTTGTAATTGGATAAAGGGGCGTGGCACCGCCCATACAACTTGAAAATTAAAAAGGCTATATTTCATGAACTATCAGAGGTATGACGATGAGATTTGGTATATATGTTGTTGGAGCAGTATAAATTACAGCCAGGATGGAAGTGGGCGGTGCCACGCCCCCTTTCCAAATATCGCTCTAACGGCTTTTCTAATAGATCGATTGATATAAAAATTTTACCATGAGGTACTGTTGACCTGTAGATAGTTCCTGACTACATTTGGTTGTAATTGGATAAAGGGGCGTGGCACCGCCCATACAACTTGAAAATCGATAGGGCTATATCTTATGAACTATCAGAGGTATGAAGATGAGATTTTTGTATATATTTTGTTGGAGCAGTATTATTTTCAGCTAGATGGAAGTGGGCGGTGCCACGCCCTCTTTTCAAAAATCGCTCTAACGGCTTTTCTAATAGATCGATTGATACGAAAATTTTACCAAGTGGTACTGTTGACCTGTTGATAGTCCCAGGCTGTATTTGGATGTGATTGGATACAACATACAACATGAAAATCGATAGAACTATATCTTATGAACTATCAGAGGTATGAAGATTATATTTGGTGTATATGTTGTTGGAGCAGTATTAATTACATCCAGGGAGAAAGTGGGGGTGCCACGCCCCTTTTAAAAAATCGCTCTGACGGTTTTTCCAAAGACTATTGATACAAAAATTTTAGAAAGTAGTACTGTTGACCTGTTGATTGTCATTGGCTATATTTGGTTGTGATTGGATAAAGGGGCGTGGCACCGCCCATACAAGTGAAAATTAAAAGGACTATATCTCATGAACTATCAGAGGTATGAAGATGAGATTTGTTACATATGTTGTTGTTGCAGTATGGAATACAGTAAGAGTGGAAATGAGCTGTTCCACACCCTTTTTAAAACAAACAGTCAAAATTCCACAGTATATTGCTGTTCGCCTAGAGATATGAACAGTACGGTGGACCAATTATTTTATTCGCAAAAATCGTAACCAAAATCGGAATCTACGATAAATTTTAAGAAAATTTCAACAATAAACTTTGTGTCTAAAATCAATTCCTAGCTTGCGTTAGGAAGCATGAAGATTTCAGATAGAGATTTTTTTTTGTTTTTAAATGAGCACAAACCGAAAACTTCAGATATATATTTTTAGAGACCTTCTGCGTAATACTGACTTCCCAACAAACTAAATGAGGTATTACAGATTGGTTAAAAGTTATGGCCTCTCAGAGTTGGCACACAGAAATTAAGTTTTTAAAAATCATTTTTCAGAATATTGGGCGGGATCCCAATAAAAAAATCAAAAATATACTATTCTTTTCGTCTTCTTGGTCTCCAAACATCGGAATGGTAGGTAAAAATTAGAGCCGAGGACCATAGGTCTGAAGTAACTGAATGATTGCTCATTGCTATAAAAAAAATATCTCTACCTGAAATCTTCATGCTTCTCAGCGCGAACTAGGAATTGATTTTAGACATATAGTTTCTAATTGAAATTTTCTAAGAATTCTTCGTACATTCCAATACTAATATACGATTAACACGTTTTTTTGCCGCGAACTAATCGACTGGCCCTAATGATCAGGCTATTTCGAACTAAATAAGTTAAAAGGGCTGTATCAAATAATGGTCCGTACACCAGGTAGTTGAGGATGCGCAGACTAAAATAGTGATTTTTTTAATTTACTTTTCAGGTATGTTTTTTCAATTACTTTTCAGGAGAGTGAATCGGTAATAAATCATATAGATAGAAAATTTAAGCAATATTCATTGTAGTTATACTACAATGATTAAATATATCAGAGGTAACATTAGCAAACAATTGTAAATAACCTATGCATGGGGTATTTTTCTTGACATGTAGAACCTCTGATAGGTATAAATGTAAATCTAGCTGTCATACTAATGAAGTGTGATAGACTTTCTTTTAGTATACTTTGCAAAATCACCATGTAAAAACTAAACAAGAACAACGTTTACAAATCTTGCAAATTTATTTTCAAAATACACGTTCTGTTCGCCAAACTTATGGAGCCCTTTGTGAAGTTGAGGGTGCATATAATGATCCATTTGAGCAGCTAATAGAAGCCATCGACGCTGTAGACGTTAGTGTGACAGGGTACTCGAATTTATCGGATTGACGTCTTTCTTAGCAACTCGGTCTCTGCAAATGCTGAGGAAAGATCTTGGCCCACATTCATATAAAATCCAACTGGTAGAAGAACTAGAGCCAGTGGGCGATCAATTGATTTTTTTTATTTATCATGTCATTGCACATTATTTAAAGGAGAAATGGTTGCAACACGACGGTGTAAAATGCCATACAGCGCGTGAGACCATCACTTTGTTAAGCCAAACATTGGTGACCGAATTATCCCAAAAAATGGTAATACGAGTTCAATACAAAGATAGTATTCGGGAATATTATTGTTAAGTGTGAGAAGAAGACATGACAAAAGAAGTTTTTATAGCTAAAGGCATGAAGCTTCAAACGGAATTTTCATTTGCGGTCAATAGGAGAAGGCATAACAAAAATGTTTTTTATGACCAAAGAGATGGTTAGTATACAGATGGTTCCCGCTATTACGGATAAAATAAATAATTGTGATCTTAGAGGAATGTCTGTTTCCGATTTGTGGAAGAAGTGGTTTTTCGCCCTACATACAGAAAAAACTTAATCTACATGCCGGCACTATAGATATGACTTTACTAATGAACTTTTTATTAGCATTTACAACAATAAAACTTAATTGGTTACCTATTACGTTAAGGAGTTACTTTAAATTAGTTACATAACTCAATATATTATTGTCGAGCTTAAGTACCGTTTTCAAAGTACTTTGTAGACCTAAATGTGAAATATATTACAAGTAAATATGCAATAGCGAAGCATTGCCGGGCCCACTAGTAAGATATAAAAGACTTGGGTGACTGACTGATCACTCCCAGCCCAAACGGCTAAAGCTAGAACCGTGAAATTTAGAATGTAGGTTTCTTTTATAACGTAGGCGCGCACTAAGAAGGTATTTTTGGAAATTCTGACTGCAAGGGGGTAAAATGGGCGTGGAACCGGCTCATACAAGTGGAATTTTAAAATGACTATATCGTTTGAACCATTATATGTACGAAGTCGAGAATTGGTACCTATATCGGTCATAAAAGAAAAAATACTTTGTTTGTGGAAAGTGGGCGTTGACACACCCTTTTTGTAAAAATAGTAATATTGGCTAAATAAATGGACCGATTGCAATTGAATTTTCTATGTGTGATACTGTCCATAGGACCTCTATCATAGGCTACATGAAAACATAATTAGACAAAGGGGCGTAGCATCGCCCACACAAACCGAAATTTCAATCGGTCTATCTCAAGAGCCATTAAAGGTATGAATATGAGATTTTCTACAAATGTTAATGATATAAGGAGTATTATGTCTCGCTGGAAAATGGGCGGTGCCACGCCCCTTTTGAAAAAAACGATATTTGGGCGAAATAAATGGACCGACTGCAATAAAATTTTCACAGTGTAGTACTATCCGTAGGGCCTCTGTCATAGGCTAAATGAAAACATAATTTGACAAAGGGGCGTGGCACCGCCCACACAATCCATAATTTCAATCTATCATTTTTCACGAGCCATGTAAGGTATGAAGATAGGATTTGCTACATATGTTCTGATACAAAGAGGATCTCGTCTCGCTGGGAAATGGGCAGTGCCACGCCCCTTTTGAAACAATTGTTATGTCGGTCATATATATAGTTAAGAACGGATTTTTGGAAACTCGTACTTTTATGGGTTAAAAATTACCAATAGGGGATAAAAGTTGTATCATCACTGAAATCAATTGGCTAATGGTTTAATGCTTACTATAAAATTGGATTGAAGTATTTTTTTTTAAATCCAATGTTTCTGGGTAAAAAAAAATCGAAAAAGGAATAAAAATTTTACCATCGCCCAGACCAAAAGGCTAATGATGTAATCATGATAAGTTATATAGGCTTGCTCCCTATGGAATTAGAACGAAGCAAGGAGGGTTTTCGAAATTCTTACCTTTTAGGGGTAAAAAGGACTAAACGGCTAAAGGTATACGGCCTTATTCATAAAAACTTATAACGGGTTTATAAACCATTTTTAAGCAAATTTCGGGAAAACAATATTCATAAACGATTAATATTTGTGATGTATAAACAATCAAAACAAGGAAGCAATTTAATCGGCATCCTATTTAAACGCATATTTGTTTGTAAAAATCTCTTAATAAATAGTTAAGTTATTCATGTTCTCCGAGGCACACAATTTTCATTTCCTGTACTAAAATCTAAAATTCATAAGAATGTTCATTGTAAGTACGGGTGAAGCAAAGCGAGCCGGGAAAGCTAGTACATACATAAATGAATCATTTGTCAGAGCCTATTAAATATTTCAATATTCAAATCTTCAGAATTTAAAAATTTGGATAATTTTTGTATGGGAAAATTCGAAAATTGACTCATTAAATGGACCAAATGTGTCAAATGCAATGTTTAAATAGCCATCCTCGGAAGATTGTCTTTCTATTGGGTCTGGTTTATTGCAGATCGGTTTAATGGTTTTAAAGTCTATAGCGGTCATATGTAGAAACAAATGTTCACTTTTATATATATAGATATAGGTAGTAAATACTAAAAAGTCGGGATTTTCCCATGAATTACTTCAATACTCGGGACTCGGGATTTTTGCGAGAAGTCGGGAAAATCCCGCCTAATCCCGACCATCTGGCAAGCCTAGGTACAGCTGGACTTTGGTAGTTCGAGATAGGGTGGTGTTTATAAAGTGCTCGCGTAGTCCAAAGAAACACCTGTTAGCAAGCACTATTCTCCGTTTTATTTCGAGGCTGACACTGTTGTTCTTGTTCATGGCGGATCCAAGGTAGATAAATTCATCCACTACCTCAAAGCAATAGTTTTCAACGTTCACGCTGCGTCCCCAACGGGTGGACACTTTGTTCGATGATACCATTAACTTCGTCTTGTCCTCATTCACTGCCAAACCCATTTTTGCTGACTCCCTTTCAACTGATGTGAAAACAGCTGTTACCTCTCGCATCGTTCGACCGATAATGTCGATATCATCGGCATATGCGAGCAGCATGTGGCTCTTATTAAATATGGTGCCAGACATGTTAACCGCTGCTTTCCTTAACACCTTCTCCATCACTATGTTGAACAGCATACATGACAAACCGTCACCCTGTCTAAGACCTCTCGTCGTATCGAATGGTGCAGATAGATCCTTGCCAATCCGAACAGAGGATTTGGTATTCGTAAGGGTACACCGGCAGAGACGAATTATCTTCGCAGGAATACCGAACTCAGACATGGCTTCGTATAGTCGATGCCTGATGGGACTATCGAAGGCAGCTTTGTAATCGACAAAGAGGTGGTAAGTGTCGATTTGCTTCTCATGGGTTTTCTCAAGAATCTGCCGTAGTGTAAATATCTGATCCGTCGTGGATTTGCCTGGTCTAAAGCCGCACTGATAAGGTCCAGGTCAGGTTTTCCACAATTGGCTTTAGACGTTCACACAGTATGCTAGACAGGACCTTATACGCAATGGGTAAGAGGCTAATTCCACGATAGTTTTTACACTCACTACGGTCACCTTTTTTGTAGATTGGACATAGCACACTGAGATTCCAATCCTCTGGCATGCTCTCCTGAAGCCAAATGTTCTCTATGAGCTGTTGCATGCTTAAAACAAGCTCATCTCCACCCGCCTTAAACAACTCAGCTGGAAGACCATCAGCCCCAGCGGCCTTGTTGTTCTTTAGGCGGGATATGGCAGTTGTTATCTCAGCTTGGCTCGGAGGTGGACACTCGATGTTATCATCTAGGATTGGTGCACAGTCTTCATCAGCCGAGTTTTCACACATCAATAGGCTGCAGAAGTGATCTTTATATATTCTCAGTACGCTCTCGGAGTCAGTAACGAGATGACCATCCTTGTCTTTACAGGAGGGAAGACCTGTTCCATGTACCTTTCCTTTTATCTTCTGATAGAATTTTCGGGCTTCACCTCTGTTCCTGTAATCTTCAATACACACATTATTCCGCTCCTTAAGCTCTCGTTTTTTTCGCCTGAAGAGTCGAGTCGCCTCCCGCCTCTTCTCCCTATACTTTTCATGAACAGCTCGCGTTGCCATTGGCTGCAGTTTGGCCCTGTAAGCAGCATCTTGTTCCCGGGTGGCATCGCGGCATTGGTCATCGTACCAGGCATTATCGTTAAAGGGCTTCACATACCCTAGTACGGACCGCGCAGTCCTTTCCATCGAGTGGGCAATATGTTGCCATTGCGCGCTAGTATTTTCGGGAGTTGGAGCATCAAGAAGTAGTTGAGTGAGTTGGTCAGAATAGGCGTTGGCTATCTCCGCGGTCTGCAGTTTAGCGATGTCCAGCTTTCTCTGTGCCTGGTTACGCAGGGTTTTCGCTCTGCTTAGCCTAGTACGCACCTTCACTGCAGTGAGGTGGTGATCCGAGTTGATGTTCGCACCTCTGATCACTCGTACGTCTAAGACACTTGACGCGTGCCTTCCATCGATTACCACGTGATCAATTTGGTTTCTCGTTACTTGATCGGGAGATATCCACGTTGCTTTGTGAATGTTTTTGTGGTCAAATCGTGTGCTGCTAATTACCATGTTCCTTGCTGCAGAGAAATCAATCAGTCTGATTCCGTTTGGCGATGTGTCAGTATGCAGACTAAATTTTCCGACTGTTGGGCTAAAGACATTCTCCCGGCCTATTTTGGCATTAAAATCTCCCAGCACGATTTTAACATCATGGCCCGGGCTACGGTCATATGTTTCTTCAAGTTGGGCGTAGAATTCGTCTTTGACCTCGTCACTTTTCTCCTCCGTCGGAGCATGAGCACATATCAGCGTGATGTAGAAAAATTTTGCCTTTAGTCTTATGGTGGCGATTCGTTCACTGACAGGAGTAAACCTAGAGACCAGGTGTCGTAGTCTCTTGCCGACCACAAATCCACAACCAAACTCATGCTTTTCCGCGTGGCAGCTGTAGTACACGTCACACATCCTCATCCGCGAGCATCCATATCCAGTCCACCGTATTTCCTGTATAGCAGTAATGTCAGCCTTATACTCTTCGAGGACATCCGCCAGTTGAATAGAGGCACCTGGTCGGTAAAGAGTTCTAACATTCCAAGTGCATATTCTCAAATCATGGTCCTTAAAACGTTTGCGGTGGTCGTCAACATTTTGGGGGTTTCTTTTTCTCTTATTTCTCATTTTATTCACTGCCAAGCAAGCCCAGCCCACCAGGTTCTGCATTTTATTCCTACTGCCAGGAAACATTTCCGCCGCTCATTCTGAGGCAGACGCTGACCAGGAAGCCGCCCAATATGGAACAGACGCTATGGATTTTCGCAATTTAGTTTTCGGAAGATGTGGGTTGCTAACCCTCTAATAATTTGGTTACAAAAATTTGTCACTGTAAATTTGTTACAATTTTGAAACCAATTCTTGTTACGGGTATTCTGGTAATTTAGTAACAAGGAAAAGTTCACCTTGTGGTGGAATATAAATTATTGACAATTCTCAGCTAATTTTTTAATTTAAAAAACAACAAATGAAAACACAATACAGAGAAAAGTAAACATATTTTTAATTTTTAGATATATTACACATTTGACTGAGCGTAAGGAGACGACACATACCCCAGTAAAGTGGACAGTCAAAAATGTTGGACAAATACTGTGTCATGGAGAATTGGTCACAGCCGTCCCACAGGTTTCTTGGCGGTTGTTCCCTTTCCACACATTTTGCCACTACATTTTCATAGCAAAAAGGGCTAAAAGTGTTTTACCCACGACTTCAATAATTTAAATTTTTGTTACATCTCAAAATAATATTCCAAAGAGCTGAAACTACCTTGTTACCTCCTTTTTGGCAGGTAACAATTTTTGTAACAATTGTCACGGTAACAAGAATTCGGAATACCGATTTTTTGATTTTGTAACCAAAGTAGTCTATTGTAACCGTGGTGACTATTGTAACCACTTCAGAATAGACCGGTAATACTCACTATAAGGTAATATCTTTGACTTATCTACCTCAAGGTAGGGTTTTTGTATGGAAATCTCCTTGGGGGCTTAAGATAGAGGGGGTAAAATAAAAATTCCAAAAATGTATAAAACTAAAAATATTTGTTTTGTTTTTTGTATGGGAGCCCCTTAAAGGGTAAAGATGGAGAGTAGGTATGTTTGGGGTAAATATTATTAGGAACAATTTACTGGGTGTCGGTCATACATGTTACCCCTCTATGGGTGACTCAGGGCAGTTGCGGGCTTGATGTGGATTTTTTCCCCAGCAACTTTGACCACAACATTTTTTTCACAACCACATAGATAGTATGGATAAGATATTATGTCCAATTTCGAGCTTGATGTGGCTATTCAAACAATCCGAAGTATAGTTATGGCCTTTGCTCTTTTATTGCGCAGATTCAAGTAAAATGCATAATCTATCAAAATTATAGAGTAATTTTACAAAATCTCATACATGCAAAATATTTTGTTTGAACTTCATATCGTTTCCATCCTTTAGTGGTAAATACAACACACTGAGCAATTAAAATGCATCCACCATCTGACGTTTTTCCCTGTTTTAATATACCCCGCTAGATCTATTGAACTTCGCACAAATCGTGGTACCGTCACTTAACATACTGAACACGACCAGCCCGAGCTGCAAAGCGGTTGCGGAAGTAAGCATTTAATACAATATTTATCACACACTCAGAACATTTACCGTATCACAATTGGCGCCGTTGTCGTTGGTTTTTTTTCGCCACATGCACAAAGGACTTGCGGTGAAAAATCAAAATCATGTATCGCCGCAGAAAAAAACTCAGTGTATTGGGATTTCTCACGGAAACCAACACACAAATTCCCATAATTGTGTACAGGTACATTTGTGTGGATGCGTGTATGCAAGTATAAATAAAAGAATATACACACACACCCATTTGGCATGTGGTTGTTGTCTTGAAGTTGCCCCACAGTTCGCACATTATTACTACGTCGCTCGCACACATGCTCAACCTCACATTTCCCTGCTTTTAAATCAGTTACTTAATGTCTGGATTTAAGTAAACACCGCCACTGATTGGGACCTGATTTTGTCGAGCGTTTTAACTTTGTAACGTTATACTTGGATGTATGCGCGTATAACGGAAACGAAGCGGAAAATTGCGTAGCGTTTAGGGAAACGGAAATGGAGAGCACACACAGTGCACGAATGGCTGGTAGGTTGATAACATTATAAACGAAATTATATGCCACAGTTAATATCGCCATTCATTGTTTAATTTAAGTCAAAACAGGAGGGAACCAGAGAGTAAACGACTGGGGACCAGGTTACCAACTCGCACATTCATAGCTTTATTCGCCCCTTCAGCCACCCGTCTCGGCTCACTATACGATATAGCAATATGTGAGATGAAAAATTTAACATTTAAAATGTGCCAGTGACTACTGTAGTCATAGAGTACGTATTCTTATCTATAACATATCAATATGGGTTCAGTAATTTATTTAGGTCACAAAAAACTAGTTAACATTGGTGAATTTGAGTATACATAATACTCAATATACTCAAACTAATGACAACTTTTAAAATAAGCACAAGGTTAAATTGCCCTAATATAACACACTGTCCAGAACCGTAAATATTGTAAAGATGGCTTAGTCAAAACGGTAATTTCATTTGACATCACAGCCATCCAGCAGATGAGATGGAAAGGATATCTATTACAGCTGCCATGCGGAAAAACTCGAATCTGGATGTGAATTTGTATCTTGCTAGAGACTCAATCCCCTCGCGTTTCAATCCCGTTAATGACAGAATAGCCACAATCCGAAATATAGGCGTAATATTTCTACATCACCCTGATTGCACATGCCCCTACTGATGATGTAGACGATTCTACGAGCCCCTAGAGGACAAATACGACCGCTGCTCTGGCTATGACATTAAAAATTATCCCGGGAGATTTTAATGCAAAAATAGGAAGGGTAAATGCTGTTGGTTCATAGCAATGTAGCGTTTTAGGAACAGGATGCTGCTCACAAGGTAATGCTACAGCCAATTGTAACCCGGGAAGTTAGAGAACGGCACAATGAGACAGTAAAACAAGCCAACAAAGGCTTCAGATGAAGGAACGGGAAAGCAAAGATACTTGTATAGAAAGGTACAGGGATGGATGTGAAGCCCGAAAAATCTACCAGAAAGTAAGTAAAGTAAAAAATCACGGTACTTGGCTTCCCTCCTTTAAGGGCAAGGATGGAAATCAGTTAACAGATACGCAAACTGTATTGCTTATATGGGGAGAATACTTCTTAGAATTGCTGTTGCGGAAGGCAGCACACGCAAATGTATCACTCTACTTGTTGACGACGGCTTTAAAGCTACCTTCAACAGCCCGATACGTCGGAAATTACTTGAAGCCATGGTTGAGTTTGGTATTCTAGCGAAGCTTATACACCTTTGCAGAATGACCCCTCATACCGTGTGACCTCTTCAACATAGTGATGTATATGTTAATGAAGAAAACTGCTGTAGACCCGAGTGCCACGATATTCAATAAACGCCACATGATACTTGTGTACACTGATGACGTTAACATCATCGGCCGAAAACTGCGGGATGTGACTGCAACCTTCTCCGGTATACAGAATTAAACAGGTAAAATGGGATGGGAATGTGATGCAAGGTAACGCTTCTGACCGGTTTAACTTGGTAAACCCAGGGTGATCCTTGTCAACTACACATCAAGGATACTCACAGAACTCCGTATTCCTGGTACTACTGCGGACGGAGTACCTCCACGTGATATCGCCTGGAAACGTGCCTTTTACACTCGTCAGAGCACGGCTAACTGTGAGGGGCGAAGCCTAAAACCCAGGCACGTCGGCTCACGTCACACAGAATGGGCGGCTGTAATAAAATCCTGGCAGGAGGAGAAAACTGCAACGTGGTGCGCTGGGATTGCAACCCGACACCGACGTTTACACTATTGCAATGAAAAGAATTAAGAAAATAATAAAATGTTGATGACCACCGCAAACGAATTAAGGACCAAGATGAGGGATATGCACATGGAATGTTAGAACACTGTATAGACCTCCTCCAACTGACGAAAGTACTCGAAGGATACAAGACTGACATAACCGCTTTACAGGAAATCCCGTGGACAGGATACGGCTGCTCGCGCATTAAGTACGAGTTTAGATGTGGATTTGTGGTTGGTAAGAGATTACCACACCTAGTGTCAAGGCTAAAACCGGTGTGTGAACGAACAGCCACTATAAGAGTCAAGACAAATTTTTTCCTTATAACACTCATATGAGCCCATGCTACGGCAGAGGAGAAAAGCGATGAGAACAAAGACTAGTTCTACTAGAGCCTAAAAAATGTATATAACCCTAGCCTAGTCATGACATTAAAATTGTGCTAGGTGATTTTAATGCTTAGATATGCGGGGGACCGCATTTGAGGAAAATTCAGTCTGCACACCGATCAATTGACGAGGAATCGGATAGATCACGTGGTAGTCGATGGAAGGCACGCATTGAGTGTTCTTGACGTGATCAGGGGCGCAAACTTTGTCTCTGATCACTACCTTAAAGCAATTAAGGTACTCACAAGGCTAAGCATGGCGAAAAACGTACTTAACCAGGCACAACAAAAGCTGGACTGCGGACCACAGAGGTAGGGGATGCCTACTCCAACGACCTTACTCAACTATTACGGAAGGCTACAATCCCTGATAATATTACCTCGCAGTGGCAATATATAGTCGACTTCATAGAACGGACTGCGAGAAGCGTATTTGGGTACTCAAAGCCGTCTCAAGAAGATGGCTGGTACATTGATGAATGTGGCAATGCTTTCGGCGACGGACATACAAAACCTGGGAATATTTGAGAAAAAGGTACTCCGTAAATATAAGGAACTATAGAATCCAACGACTACGATGCTTGGAACATGTTGCCAGAATTGATGTAGATGCATCAGCGAGAAAAGTGTTCGAAGGCGAACCTGAAGAACGCCACAGATCAGGGAGACCCAAACTTCGTTGGAAGGACCAAGTGGTATGCGAAGTGCCAACATCTGGTAGGACTAACTGAACCAAGTTTTTAAGTGAAATGGGTCACTTAAGTAAGTCTGTAAGTAACTCTCTCGAGGTGAACAAGTACCAGCTATAACAGGTACTTATTCTACATGTCTCTATATAAGGCGCAGAATCCTGGTGAGTGATACAAGCGGATGAATCGGTTCTAGCAGTAGTCGATTAAAAAGTACTCCTTAAAATATATAGACCCATCATCGTTAACGAAGAGTATCGACGTCGTATGAATCATGAGCTGAACGAGAAGAGGGCGAACAAAACTCCGATCGAAGCTCATATAATATAAGTACTTTCCTATGTGCGGCTTATAATCTAAATATACGATTGCAAGGAAGTGCCAACCATGTAAGATTGATCTCTTGCAGGTCTTGAATCAGTTTTACGAAAATATGTCTGGTCTACTAATTACTAAGGATGATTCCTTTTTGCAAAATAATATGCAATGTCATCAAAACCGCAAAGAGGATGGACCTGGAGTCGAGAGTCACGAATATAATGACATCATTATCTTAAGGTATAACCTATAGACAGACTCTCCTACTCTTTTGGAGTATATTTGCATGAACTATCCGCTTGTTCGGCAAATATCAATTGTCTGTTTGTAACTAGTTATATAACGGACTATTAACAGCGGTCGTTATTTTAGTATTAATAAATAATTCATAGGAGCGGTCATTGTCCTCTTTGTGCATTACCAGTAGATATTTAAATGAAACATAGAATTTAAAGTTTGCGATATAAGAAAAAACTTGTTGCCTCTCGCTGGAATTCGCACAGTTTGTGTTCTTTTTGCTTATTGTGTTAGTCGTTCAGGGAAACTCTTAGGAAAAAGGCATAAATTCTATAACGTGAGTTATAAGGTAATTTAACTTTTAAAGTGTGTTATCATAATGAGCAAACGGATTAGAAAAAGATTATTTAATAGGGAAAATTAATATTATAAAGAAACATTTATTACCAAAGTTCACCAGACATTATGTTGGTAAAAAGAACCAGTAAAATAAAGTGACACTGGTAATGCAGAAGGTAGCAGATTGTACCCCTCCTATGACAACCCCATGTTAAAGTAAACTGTCTAACACATGGGAAGTAGATTGGAGCTTCGTTAGAACCCGCTCCTGGCCATTTGAGAAACATTAAAAAAACGTTCATCAAAACCTGTTGATAAATTAAATTTGTGACAGATTTCAAATTTGGGCTTCGTCAATAACAACTCGCAGAGTTCAGCGAACTAGAAGAATCGCTGTATGGGATATTCGCTCTGAAAATTGAATTGCTCGTAAAAAACTTAATTCAGCTGACCTAGAAAAACTGGGAGATACGTATATTTTTTTTAACTATATTTTCAGAATCTGGTCAGTTGAATCATAGGTAAAAATCGTGGCGTACAGTGTAATACCAAAAAATCATAAACATTAAAAACATTCACATCCATAACCGTGTGACTATCGATGCGCAATGAAAAATTATTGTGACCTAACAAATTACAGTCATCATTTTACACTGAAATCATCTGCAAGGTCGTACCCTCATTAGTACTGTGGACTATTCTGGACTTTGCTGTTATTAACTTGGAATTGCCAACAGCAAACTTTTGACACGGTTCCTACTATCCGCCATCAAAGCGCGAGTCTTTTGCTTAATTTATCTGCGCTCTGTGCAACAGCAACATTGTCGTCATCTTCTTTGCACTGATAAACGACAAGCATTACATCTCCACGCGAACAAGCTTGATCTCACACACCAACCCAAATCTTCTAAAGTGCGAAAATAAACTCTTCAGAGTTCCTCTCGGTCTCATCGCTGACCTTCTCTTGGTTATTTTTCTCCAAATTGAAAAATACATCTCTGAACTTCTGCAACAATTAAAATGTTTTTATACCATCACTGTGCGACTCCAGCACATCGAAACTCCTCCAACCAGGAGATAAATATTATTTATACGTGAATTATCACGTCGGGGTCAACAAAATGTGCGACTCCAGCACATCGAACAACTCCTCCAACCAGGAGATAAATATTAATACGTGAATTATCACGTCGTGGTCACCAAAATGTGCAACTCAGACACATCGATGACTACTCCTACGTACGTACGGCCACTTCGAACCACTCCTTCAACCAGGAGATAAATGAAACTCTCTTCACTGCGGTTCTTAAATGAATGACATTTATTCAAAGATATTTTCTCTCTTATATACTAAATACACAGTTTATAATCTTTAGGAAAGGCATTTTCTACCTACTGTACGATCACACACATTTTCTAATCATGACCCTTGCCGACATGTGGTGTGTACAGTAAATACACAAAACGCTATGCCAGTCATTAGTGTGAGCCATAAACACACATAATTTATGACTGGTTTATCTATGTGGGAAATTTCCCTCGTTCTAAAACTATCAATTCTTTTGCTGATAAGTTCTAGTATTTACTTAATGTGTTTACCATATTAAACATTCTCCCCTCCTTAAAAGATCCTGATCTTTTAATACATAATTAAGTAGATACCTCTGAATAAATAAAAACTTAATCTAATTAATACTTAAAAACTACTTAACCTAAAACTATATACTTAAATCTACTATTACCACCAGTCGGGCACTTTGGGATGTGGTCTTTCCTTCTATATTTCCCAGGATCCGGCGGCCAAAGGATTGGACTTTCCTGGACATCCACGGTAGCATCTGGTATCCAATTTGAAGTCCATTTGAACAAGATTCTTTTAGCTGCTGCTGCACCATCCTTCACAGCTGCAACCCGCTCTCTTCGTTCCCCGGCGATGGGAACACGTCTTCTTGCTCTTCGTCCCTCGGCGGTGGAAACTATCTTACGTCGTCTGTCATCTTTCAAAGCGCAATTCAAAAACAATGACTTAAATTGCTTGCGATGTAAGTTCTGTTTGTCTTCGTTGGCATGAAATAAATCAGCTACTATACGTACTTCGGAATCTTCATTGGCATGGACGTCGTGAGATAGAACGTCGACATCGGCATTCATTTCTTCGTCAATTATAACCACAGAATCGACGGTCATGAATTTATTCGAGTCGATTTCACGAATTTCTTTGTCACCATTATTATCCGACTCATTTTTACTCGATGCTTCCATCATGAATGCATTGATCTGCAAAGTATTAGTCAACTTTGCGTTTTCCATTTTAAGAGCGATGTTTTCTTCCTTAAACAGCGACAGTTCCCACTCTTGGCACCCATTAAGTTTTTGAATGCTCTCATTCTCATTTCGAAGTTTTTCAATATTTTGTTGTGCTGCGAAGAGCAAGGACGTTTGATCAGCCAATTCATTCTGCACATCCTCTTTGAGCTTTGTCATATCCTGCAGGTTTTTGTTCAATGACGACACCATTGACTCTGCTGTTTGCTTTAAATATTGCTCATGTTGCAATTGCTTTTTTAGCGATACTTCCAATTTTTCGTAAACTTGCAATTGAGTGTAAACTGCATCTAACTTCTCCTGATTAGATTTGTTGCATAACTGCTCCTTTCGAAGTTTGGCCTCTGTTTCAGCCAATTCGTCTCTCAGACCTTGCAGTTCAACTTTTGCAGCATCCTTTTCTTCAGTTAACTGGCTCGTTAACCGTTTATTATCCAATTCTAGTTCTTCGCATTTTCGGTACGTCCAGAACCTGTCGTTCGAACAATCAAAATATTTTTTCCGGAATATTTTTCGCTCGTTTTCTGTATGTTCCCATTTCATACGTTCCTCAACGAGTTTATCTTTTAAACTGGTTATCTCTTGCTTCAGAGATACCAGTTCTTCCTCCTTAATAGCAAGATTCCTTCTTGATCTGCTGGTGGTAGGAAGGTATTTCCCTTCATCAAAAGGTTTAAGTTGCCTGGCTTGGACAACATCTTCCAGCATCAAAACTTCTTCCTGGTCTCTCTCAGCTTCCCGTTCTATGGCTATACGAACTTCTTCCTTCTGTTTTTCAAGTGTCTGGCGCAGAACAGGATCAGTAGCGAACTCCTCCATGGACTCTCTTAGTTCGAGAGTTACTTGGAACATCTTTAATTGATGTCGTCTGCCCTCTTCAAGCATCTGGCGCAGAACAGGATCTTTCACTTCTACAAATGCTGCTGGAGTTTTCCTTCCATCCATTTTGCAGTCTTATAATGTAGAATTTAATTTTATGTTTGTAAAATTTAATTGTTGACGTGAACGATCACGTCGGGGTCACCAAAATGTGCGACTATGGCACATTGATGACTACTCGTACAGGATATAGATAATTATACGTGAATAATCACGTCGGGGTCACCAAAATGTGCAACTCAGACACATCGATGACTACTCCTACGTACGTACGGCCACTTCGAACCACTCCTTCAACCAGGAGATAAATGAAACTCTCTTCACTGCGGTTCTTAAATGAATGACATTTATTCAAAGATATTTTCTCTCTTATATACTAAATACACAGTTTATAATCTTTAGGAAAGGCATTTTCTACCTACTGTACGATCACACACATTTTCTAATCATGACCCTTGCCGACATGTGGTGTGTACAGTAAATACACAAAACGCTATGCCAGTCATTAGTGTGAGCCATAAACACACATAATTTATGACTGGTTTATCTATGTGGGAAATTTCCCTCGTTCTAAAACTATCAATTCTTTTGCTGATAAGTTCTAGTATTTACTTAATGTGTTTACCATATTAAACAATCACCCTTAGGGATGGGGGTATATATCATTTGATACGAAAAATAGTGTAACGTATTGAAGGAGACGAGCTAGACCCCAAGTATCTTAAGACCAAATTCGTTTCAGGACTTTTTAAGACGCTATTTCTGTCTGTCTGGCTGGATGGCTGGTCAGCAGGATAACTGGAGTAAACCTTACCGGATCGGTATGAAAATTTTCCAGTATTAATATTTTTCAAAACGAACTTATGGGATTGAAAA
The DNA here is from genome assembly GCA_964034835.1 of Muscina levida. NCBI lineage: Eukaryota > Metazoa > Arthropoda > Insecta > Diptera > Muscidae > Muscina > Muscina levida. The sequence goes on along the minus strand of OZ035881.1, from coordinate 83,555,416 downwards.
TGGGTACAATAGCCCCTTCTGGTACCACCCATACAAAATTACCTATTTTTGGATAATTTATATTTCTTTCATAACTTCCAAACGGACGATCGTAGGATATTTAAATTTGGTTATTTATTTATCTTGAAAAAGTAGACAAACCCTAAGAAAACCGAAACCTTTTCCAAACCCCTTCTGTTACCTCCCATACAAATGACCTAATTGACCCTTATGGTTTTACATATATATCTTTTTTGTAAGTAAACTGAATTTACTCAAATTTTGAGTATGATATTCGCTTATGAAAATGGGACTCGGGAATGAATATGGTACCTCCCATACAAAATTACCTATTTTTGGAAAATTAATATTTCTCCTATAACTTCCAAACGGAAGGGGGGTAATGAAAATTGGTCGATTAATTTATGTTATTATAGGAGGCAAAACCCCAGAAAAACTAACTATTTGACACATCCCTTCTGGTACCTCCCATGCAAATGACCGAACTCACCCCCATAGTCTTACAAACATATCTTTTTTTTTTAGTACACTGAATTCAGTCAAAGTATGCTTAAGTTGTATGTATGAAAATTTGAGTAAGGAATGAATAAGGACTGTATCAGTTCACCCCTTTTGGTACCCGCTATCAAAATTAAATTTTTTTAAAAATTGATATTTCTCACTTAAATTACAAAACGGCACCTATACCTCCAACACAGATAAGTAAAGTTTTGGGTGATTTTGCACCACAAGCAGGGGAAAAATTATACATAAGTAATTTTATTTTAATTAAAAATCTATTAATTTCAATAACTCAAGACTTAAACAATATCTTATATTGGGTGATGGTATTCATCAGTCACTTTACCTGACTGAAATTTCTGTACTGGTTTACTTTATATTTGCTATTAAACAATTTTCTTTCCTTGATCATGTACTCACACTAACTTTTCCCAAAGTATGATTGTTAGTTCATGGTTTTAAAAATGCAATTACTTAGTAAAAATTCTTATTTACTTCCGCAACTAATTAATTATTTTTTTTCGTTACATGACGATAAATTCATTCACTTGTAAGTCATTTGTGCACCTGGCAGCAACAACAACAATTGACATAATTAATGTGAAAAGGACGCATAAAATTAATAATCTGACATTTCTTAACAGTTGCAAGTTAAAAATTTATTAATAAAAACGGAAGTACACATAAGAAATCTCACATACACATGTATACATCATAAAGTAAGTGGCATACACGAACTCACGCTTGTGTATGTGTTTGTGCCGAACGATACACACACCAATATACAAATATTTAATAATGGCTTACACATATGCACGGAGTTAAGTATAAAAGCTTGGAACAGGATACGTTTAAATTATCTAAGAAATATGGATACAGATACATGCACATGAGTATAAAGAACATTAATATATGTTGATGTTAGTGTAGTCATACATATATGCATAATAAATATCACATATATGAATGCGTACAGTAATATCTGCAATAAATTGTAACAAATGAATAGGAAGAAGATTAAAACACATTGGGCGAATTTAAAATGTAAAACAATTGGGTGCGTATGAATCGACGAGAACGACAACGACTACGGATGGAGCTGTTGATGATCCTGATAATAATTACGACAGCGCTGATGGTAATGATAATGGTTACCAACATGCAGAGGAAAAAAACAACAACGCTAGCAACAACAATGATGCTGCTAATGGTGAACAGGATATTGTTGATATGACTGACAGGGGAAGGAGGAAAACTGAAACAATGGAAGTATTTTTTATATTGTTTATGTGCGTTCATACTATGCGAACGCGAAACAAGCACCAATGTTTTTTTATATCGTACGCAACGTTCTGAATGCAAAATATTCTCTCTTAGTTGCACATGTCGTAAGGGAGCCGTGTAATTTATAATATATGAAGAAAATAATAATATGAGTAAATTGCGGTTTGCAAGGTGTGTGTGGCTAGAAACGAGGGTCCAAAAAACATTTAGTTAAAGGAGATACTTGGGCATACAATCAGTTTCAATTTGTTTCGGTTGTGATTTATATGACGCGCGTAGGTCATTATTATTAAAATGAATAAAACGGTTTTGCTAACTTTTAGAGATTCACTTAACTTTGTGAGAATAGATTGGGCATAGTTCACATAGGTCAACAATGTATTTTTTATAAAACATAAACAATTTTGGGCAAACATTTTAATGACTCAAATAACATGTAACAAATTAAATAATAAATTATATGTAATATTAGATGTAAGAGTTGTAAATAAATCAATCTTCTGTGATTTAAATTCAATTCTGTTCTAGTTATTTTCACCAAAAAAAGAATTGAGTGAAATTTGAATAAATTCAAATGAATTTGTCAAAACTAAACTACATTCGAATTTAAGGTAATTCACTATTTCCAGAGTTTCTCGAGCAATGCCACTGGAATTCTGTCCAATGGTAGCACATGCGAAAGACGCAATGTTAAGTAATCTAAATGATATTCTACCACTAATACTTCTTATAAAATAGATAACGGAAATTACCGAAGTTTAACACAACTGCCCTTTTGGTGGTCTCGTAAGCCAAACCAACTAAGATCGGGTTGATGTGCTCATAAGCCACTCACCTCAAAAAACTAAAAATTTATAAAAACACGAAGTAAAGAAATGGTGAAGTATCGCCTCAGCTACATTATAAACACCTGACGAAAATACTAGAGATGTATTTTATGAGCGACTCGGATAAATATATGACCTCTACCCTAGTTATGACATTAAAATTATACAGCAGGCGGTTAAATTCATTAACACCTCCGATAGCGGATTCAGACCGACTAGCTTTGCCTTGGTAAGAAATATAGTAGGGAGTTAAACGAGGCTTCTACACAAAGATATCCAAAAGACAACTTGAATGTGAATGATTGATTTTCTAATCCGGTGTCGCTTAGGAGTGGATGAGCATGAAAGAGCACCATTAACGGTCTACTATCTTCCAAACCAATCTATATATATAAAAAATTGTTGCAAGTGTGTTGTGCCTTTATAACTCACGAACGGCTGCACCGATTTGCATAAATTTTTTTGTATGCGTTTGGGTGGAGCCCCGGTTGGTTTATATTTACAATTTGGTCTAATTGGACAAAGGGGCGTGGCACCGCCCATACAACTTGAAAAGCAAAAAGGCTGTATCTCATGAACTATCAGAGGTATGAAGATGAGATTTGGTATATATGTTGTTGGAGCAGTATTAATTACAGCCAAGGTGGAAGTGGGCGGTGCCCCCTTTTCAAAAATCGATCTAACGGCTTCTCTAATAGACCGATTGATACGAAAATTTTACCAAATGGTACTGTTGACCTGTTGATAGTCCCTGGCTATAATAGGTTGTGATTGGATAAAAGGGCGTGGCACCGCTAATACAACTTGAAAATCAAAAGGGCTATATCTCATGAAGTATCAGAGGTATGAAGATGAGATTTTAAAATAAACAGTTATAACTGTAAAAATTCCACAGTATGTTGCAGTTCGCCTAGAGATATGAACAGTAAGGCGGGCCAGTTTTTTTATTCGCAAAAATTGTAACCAAATCAACGATGAATTGTTAGAAAATGTCACCAATAAACTTTGTGTGTAATATCAATTCCTAGCTCGCGCTGGGAAAGCTTAATTTAGTGCAGAAAACTTAAATTTTGATAGAAGTGTCTTAAAGCTGAAGTCTGTACGCTCTCAATAATCAAGGGGCAACGAACGTCACTTCCAAAAGAAGCGCAAAACGGAGTAAATAAACGAAAAATCCTTTTATCTTAAAAAAAGTTGCTAGGATTTTGATTCATGCGCATTTTTAATGTACAATTGACTCCCAACAAAACCCCATTTACCGTGTTTGTTGCCATTTTAGGTCAACCAATTCGTCATTCAGGCGAGGTGTGTAAAGTGTGATAGACTTTCATTGAGAATTCTTTGAAAAATCACCATGTAAAGACTACACAAGAACAACGTTTACAAATCTTGCAAATTTATTTTCAAAATGCGCGTTCTGTTTGCCCTTTGTGAAGTTTATGGTGCATATACTCATCCATCTGAGCAGCTAATAGAAGCCATCGACGCTGTAGACGTAAGTGTGACAGGGGACTCGAATTTATCGAACCGACGCCGATCTCAGCAACTCGGTCTCTGCAAATGCTGAGGAAAGATCTTGGCCTATATTCATATATTCAACTGGTAGAAGAACTAAAACCAGTGGACTATCAATTGATTTTTTTTATTTATCATGTCATTGCACATTATTTAAAGGAGAAATGGTTCCAACACGACGGCGTAAAATGCCATACAGCGCGTGAGATCATCACTTTGTAAAGCCAAACGTTGGTGACCGAATTATCTCATAGAATGGTAATACGAGTTCAATACAAAGATAGAATTCGGAAATATTCTTGATCCATGTGAGAAGAAGACATGGCAAAAGAGGTTTTTATGGCTAAAGGCATGAAGGTTCAAACGAAATTTTCATTTTCGGTCAATAGGCGGAGAAGGCATGTCAAAAGTGTTTTCTACGCCCAAAGAGATAGTTAGTATACAGACGGTTACCGCTACTACATTGAATTTTGATCTTTAACGGAATGTCTGTTTCCGATTTGTAAAAGATATGACTTTGCTGATGAACTTTTTACTATCGTCATAGAGCCTATGATATTTAGAATTTAAAACAACAACACTTAATTTGTTAACTTTCATGTTAAGGAGTTGCTTGAAATTAGTTACATAAGTTAATAAACTTAACATATCATTATCGAGCTTAAGCACCATTTTCAAAGTACTTTGTAGACCTAAATGTGAAATATATTACAAGTTAAAATGCAATAGCGAAGCATTGCCGGGCCCACTAGTTAGTTATATAAAATAAAATGTAATTACCTATACAATAAAAAAGAAGAAAAATTAAATAAAGGGTTTTCCAATAGATCCTTGATAATTTTGAATTTAATTTGTGAATGCACTAATTCACTGATCAGCTAACTGTTACCATCCTTTTTTTCAGTAAACTCAACATTTTCATCATGGTAAAGTACATGAACGAACAACGTATGCAAATTATAAAAATGTACTACCGAAATTTAGAGTCGTTGACCGCAACTTTAAAAGCGTTAACTCCAATTTTCGGTCGTTATTTATGCCCTAGTAGACAAGCAATAACAAGTTTAGTACAAAAATTGTAGTCAACATATCCATTGTGTGATGCAGTTGTACCAGTGAGACAAAGGGTTGGCCGATGTGACTAAAATGTCGCTGCCGTTCAGGCGTCCGTAGCAAACGATCCAAATCAGTCGATTCCGCGGCGTTCTTAAGAACTAGGCATTGGCAAGACCACTTTATGGGGAATTTTGCTTACTGATCTTGGTTTTCACCCACACAATATTAAGCTGCCTTAAGAATTGAAGTCGGTGGACCATTTGACGGGACGTACGTTCTCCGATTGGGCTCTGGAGAAGCTGCGCCAAGATGATGAATTTCATCGCAAAATCATCATCAGTGACGAAACTCATTTTTGGCTCATTGGGTTCGTCAGTAAGCAAAATATGCATTCATGAGTCACCACTTCATCTACACAAAATAACTGTTTGGTGCGCATTGCATCGCCGCCGGCATGCGTCATTGGCCATATTTCTCGCCGACAATAACGATCGTCACGTTACTGTGAATGGCGCTCGTTATCGCGCCATGATTACTGATTATTTTTGGCCCGAATTGGAAAACATGGACTTGGACGACATGTGGTTTTAACAGGACGGTGCCACAAGCCACACAGCACACGTTACAATCGATTTATTGAAGAGTAAGTTTGGTGAGCTTGTTAACTCAAGAAATGGACCAGTCAATTTGCCACCTCGTTCGTGTGATTTAACGCCTCTAGAATTTTTTCTCTAAGGCTACGTCAAATCATTAGTTTATGCCAAAAAACCGACGACGTTGCAAAAACTCAGATCCAACATCGAACGCGAAATAGCAGCAGTTACCACCCGAATCGACCGCTGCCGACGTGCCCGCGGTGGCCATAAGAATGAAGTTGAGTTATATTCATAAATGTTTTGATTGTATTTCTTTTCAATCATAAAGTTTTAGAAATATCTCAAATGGTTTGCGTTTTATTTGAAAAAAGAGTTGTCAAGTCCTTATTGGAAAACCTAACATTGAATAAAAAAAAAGTGATTTGAATTTCTTATTGTACAACAAATGGTGCCCCACCCTGTTTTCTACACATTACTGATCCTGCTAACTTCCAAACCAATCAAGATATCGCGAAAAAGGTTTAAGTTCGATAAAATAAAAAAAATCCAAAGAATACACATAACTGATTTGTTCGGTGCAGCGACGATATACTAAAATATATCCAAACGCCACCGACATTATTTTTGACGCGCAAGTGCGACATTTCTTGGCTCACCAATTAACTGTATCTAATATGGTGTAGATAAAACTAGATTAATATCCAGAAACATAATGCCCATCCTTTGAACGAATTATCTCTTATAGAGAACAAACTTATTTAACGTACCCCCGTAGTCACCACAGATATTAGCAAATTGCGTATTTCCAATGAAACGAAACGGTGAATGCGAACGAAACACAATGTTCCTGTGTATCATCATTAACTGAAGCTAAAGAAATAAACCACAAATGGCTCTTAAAGTAACTCAAAAAGGAGGTATCTGTTATGTCTCCCATGATGCTACTGATGGCTGTGGATAAGAATCGAGAGGTTAACTCTATGCACATGCAGTCGCACATGTGGCAGCGGTAAGTAATTTGCATACCGGATCAATCTTGAAAAATTAATGGTTTTTCATACAGACATAGGTTTAACATAGACGTACCGCAAAAGAGGAATACACGGCCGCCAATGGAGGAGAAAATAAGAAAACACGAAACAACGCACCAGCATATACATATATGAATAAAAAGAAATGAAAAATCCAAACAGGAAGAAGAAATTGTGCGCTCTAAAATGTCGCACCCCTGCACAGTGGCTGCAGTAAGTACAATAAACATTTTCGTACAACAATAACACCCTACGCCGTTGGCTCTGAATTTCAACGGAATATGGCATGCAACAAATCGAGAAGAATTTCACCCATGCTTGTACGCCCATATAAACACACACACGCATTACAGATTTAACCAGCAATGTGACATTAAACAGCAGGTATCACACCCTCATCACAACGGCGATCCGCAGTGGTACATAGACCACAGACAAGGATGAAGGAAATCATGTTGGAACTGGTGTGTGACGTGATGTTGATGCTGTTGTTTGGTACCGCACGAAACCTGGAGTACCTATGCTATAGATGTCCACAGCGGACGATGGGGGTTTATTATAGTTGTCTTTACTTCCTTATCTACATCTTTGTAAATATTAATCCTTGCACATGTACAACTGCAATGGCGGGGGTGGTGACGGTTGCAAGTCATTCTGATGATGTTGGCAACATACTGCAATCGCGATAACGATTACGAGCACAACAATACATTCGACTGACTTACTTGCTTACATATACAATATACATTGATGACAATATCAGCCACAACATGCCACATTTTAAAAATTCTTCGGGCACACACCCGTATGAGGAATGTATGAATACAACTAGAGGATTTTCAACGGAACAGGCTTCGATGATTATTCGCACACGTGGTTATTGGTCTTAAAAAGTCCGTTATAGCTAATTTTATTCCAAATTTCTCTATATAGAAAAATAAAAGCACTTGCACTGGCAACAATTTGCAAACTTTATTGATAAAAGAATGAAAGTAACTCTTGGTAATAAAAAAACCCCTTCAAACGAATCATACCTTATGAAAACGTGCATAAGCAGGAGCGTAGGCAGTTAAACAGGGTAAGCGTTTTTCTATCAGTCAATTCACCTAGATTAAGAAGGATGCTGAAGGGAATTATATCAATATTTATAAGTTTTGACGTATCTACCATCAATCCAGCCAGACAGACGAACACACTCCAAAGACTCGTAAATACATAGAAAGTTTTTTTATGTAGACGCTAAAAATACAATTTGTAGGACTATATCTGTATTTCACTACTCGATAAATTACACAGTGAGACAAAACAGATTGAAATTGATATATCTGGGAAATTAAACTATATATTTTTCTTGTAGGGGCAGCTGGGTACAACAAGATATTTCTGAAATTACTCTAACACCCCCAAAATCTTGAGTTACGGATAAAAAAAAACAACTTTTCGTACCTTTACGCACTTTTAAGCCAGTAAAGTGGTGGAATATCAACCGAATTTAAGTTTCTCAGCGGGTTGGATGAGAAGAGGCTGAGGTCTTTCTAACGATATATATGGGTATTTCCTGGCGTTGCGGACGCACGTTTTTTTCTTATTTTGTAGTTATCTCGAAAACTTAAAATATTTTGAAGATTATGTTCATATTAAAAAATGTAGATTTTGAACAGTACTATAATGTTCTTTTAATGAAACTTTACTTAAAATGTATTCAAAATTATGACTAAAATAAAGTGCGTAATGGACACACACAAATTTCCACAGAAACTTGAAGTGCCTATGAAAGTTTGTGGAATTTTGCGAAATTTTTTATGTTGTCAGTACATTCTCCTTTGTAAAATAAAGAAGACATGTTGGGGTTTTATAAACAACTTACATCACACTTAAAAAACATTTACCTTTTATGCTACTTCAATCTAAATGTATGTTGCGGACACACGTAACGGACACACGCATATTTCTATGGATAACACAGAGCAACAAAAAAAACAATACCTTGAAATTATACTGTTTTTCTGGTAGGTGCAGCTGAGCACTACAAAATTTTTACTTACGGGTAAAAAACCTGTTTTTCGTACTTTTACGCACTTATTAGCCAGTTACGCGGATAAATATGAACCGATTTTAAATTTTTCAGCGGATTTGGAAAGAAGAGACTCTCCAACGATATATAAAGTTTGTTTTGTTAAAGTTCAATAAATTCATTATACTCGTATGATTACAAAAACAACAAGTTAAAAATATAGCAATTTTTACTATAAAATCGTCCGTCCTTCCCTGGAAATATTCATCTATATATATAAAAAATTGTTGCAAGTGTGTTGTAACTTTATAACTCACGAACGGCTGGACCATTCGGTCCAATTGAACAAAGGGGCGTGGCACCGCCCATACAACTTGAAAATCAAAAGGGCTATATCTCATGAACTATCAGAGGTATGAAGATGAGATTTGGTATATATGTTGTTGGAGCAGTATTAATTACAGCCAAGGTGGAAGTGGGCGGTGCCACGCCCCCTTTTCAAAAATCGCTCTAACGGCTTTTATAATAGACCGATTGATACGAAAATTTTACCAAATGGTACTGTTGACCTGTTGATAGTCCCTGGCTATAATATGTTGTGATTGGATAAAGGGGCGTGGCACCGCTAATACAACTTGAAAATCAAAAGGGCTATATCTCATGAACTATCATAGGTATGAAGATGAGATTTGGTATATATGTTGTTGGAGCAGTATTAATTACAGTCAGCGTGGAAGTGGGGGGTGCCACGCCCCCTTTTCAAAACCGCTCTGCAGGCTTTCCCAATAGACAGATTGATACGAAAATTTTACCAAGTGGTACTGATGACCTGCAGATAGTCCCTGGCTATATTTGGGTGTGATTGGATAAAGGGGCGTGGCACCGCCCATACAACATGAAAATAAAAAGGGCTATATCCCATGAACTATAAGAGGTATGAAGATGAGATTTGTTACATATGTTGTTGTTGCAGTATAAATTTTAAAATAAACAGTTATAACTGTCAAAATTCCACAGTATATTGCAGTTCGCCTAGAGATATGAACAGTAAGGTGGACCAGTTTTTTTATTCGCAAAAATTGTAACCAAATCTACGATGAATTGTTAGAAAATGTCACCAATAAACTTTGTGTGTAATATCAATTCCTAGCTCGCGCTGGGAAAGCTTAATTTAGTGCAGAAACCTTAAATTTTGATAGAAGTGTCTTAAAGCTGAAGTCTGTACGCTTTCAATAATCATGGGGCAACGAACGTCACTTCTAAAAGAAGCGCAAAACGGAGTAAATAAACGAAAAATCCTTTTATCTTAAAAAAAGTATCAGCTAGGATTTTGATTCATGTGGATTTTTAATGTACGATTGACCCCCAACAAAACCCCATTTACCGTTTTTGTTGCCATTTTAGGTCAACCAATTCGTCATTCAGGCGAGGTGTGTGAAGTGTGATAGACTTTCATTAAGACTTTCTTCATCCATCTGAGCAGCTAATAGAAGCCATCAACGCTGTAGACGTAAGTGTGACAGGGGGCTCGAATTTATCGAACCGACGCCGTTCTCAGCAACTCGGTCTCTGCAAATGCTGAGGAAAGATCTTGGCCTATATTCATATATCCAACTGGTAGAAGAACTAAAACCAGTGGACGATCAATTGATTTTTTTATTTATCATGTCATTGCACATTATTTGAAGGAGAAATGGTTCCAACACGACGGCGTAAAATGTCATACAGCGCGTGAGATAATCACTTTGTAAAGCCAAACGTTGGTGACCGAATTATCCCATAGAATGGTAATACGTGTTCAATACAAAGATAGTATTCGGAAATGTTCTTGATCTATGTGAGAAGAAGACATGGCAAAAGAGGTTTTTATGGCTAAAGGCATGAAGCTTCAAACGAAATTTTCATTTTCGGTCAATAGGCGGAGAAGGCATGCCAAAAGGGTTTTTTACGCCCAAAGAGATAGTTAGTATACAGACGGTTACCGCTACTACATTGAATTTTGATCTTTAACGGAATGTCTGTTTCCGATTTGTAAAAGATATAACTTTGCTGATGAACTTTTTACTATCGTCATAGAGCCTATGATATTTAGAATTTAAAACAACAACACTTAATTTGTTAACTTTCATGTTAAGGAGTTGCTTGAAATTAGTTACATAAGTTAATAAACTCAACATATCATTATCGAGCTTAAGTACCGTTTTCAAAGTACTTTGTAGACCTAAATGTGAAATATATTACAAGTTAAAATGCAATAGCGAAGCATTGCCGGGCCCACTAGTATAGTTATATAATTAATTTTTGACATCTTTCTGCGTCCCGAAATCACAAACTTTTTGGATTCTTTTCACTAGCTTATAAGCAACTTTCTGAGTAGTCAAGGCAATCGGCAGTCGGTATGTAAAAACTAAAAAAAGCTTACGTTTCTGGTTTAAACTGTAGAATGCGAGAAGCTCTCCTATATCTTATAAATTGGATGTAAATTGAATATAAGATATTTCTGTAAGAATTATTAGTACCTTTTGAGTTTAAGACAAAGTCGTTACTATATTACCCTCGTGCCTGTTTTCGCGCATAACATGTATGGGCTTGTGGTAATTGTACCCCGATGACAATTAACATCTCGAAAACATACTCCTCTGATTAAAGTGCGATGCGACAGGACCAAAGAATTGCGGTTGCGACTCATCTATTCCCTTAATTCAGATTGTGGAGAGACGATTTCTGCTTTTGATGTTAAGGACAATGATCTTTAAAATACATAGTGTGCGCTATGTTTATAAAAAAATACAAAATCTACTGTACGATGGTATAATTGAGAGTTTTCGACACACAACATGGGTACAATGATATAAAACACGATATAATATCTCTATGATTTCATGGTGAAGTCATGGGGCAAAGAACGACACCTCTTAAAAAAGCACAAAACGGAGATAAAAACAAAATAATCCCCTTATCTAAACAAGTATCAGCTAGGTTTTTGATTAAAGTGGATTTTTAATGTCCAATTGATTCGCAGCCTTAGGAAGTAGGTAACAGAAGTTACTGAAGCTCAACACAGGCTCTCTTAGTGGCTTCGGCAGCCCCAAGTAACTAGGATCGGGCGCCGTGGCCTAATAAGCCACTCTCCGTAAACAAAACAATTATTATGAAAACTCGAAGAAAAGAAAAAACAAGAACCACCCCAAATGTTGACGACCCCCGCAAACGATATAAGAACCATGATTTTAGGATATGCACCTGGAAAGTCCGAACTCTATACAGGGATGGTGCCTCTATCCAACTGGCGGATGTCCTCGACAAATACAAGGCTGTTTTGTCTTACCGCCATACAGGAAATGAGATGGACGGGACAGGGATGCACACGACGAAAGAACTGTGACATCTTTTACAGCTGCCATGCGGAAAGACACGGCAAGTGACTTCGACACCTGGTCTTGGTTCAGCAGTCGGAAAATTCAGTCTACACAACAACACCTCCGATAACAGATTCAGACTGGTTAGTTTCGCGTCGGCAAGAAAAATGGTTGTGAGTGAAACCATATTCCCGCATAAAGATATCCACAAGGCAACCTGGATATCTCCCGATCAAAATACAAGATATCAGATTGATCACGTGGTAATTGATGGAAGGCATGGCTCAAGCGTTATGGACGTGCGTGTGAAGCGCGGTGCATATATTGACTCGGATCACCTTCTAGTTGCAGCCAAGGTACGCACACGATTAAGTAGAGCTAAAAACACTCGTAATCAAACGCAAAGGAAGCTAGACATCACAAAGCTGCATACCACCGAGATAGCCAATGCCTTCACCAACCAACTCTCTCTCTCTCTCCAAACATACCCCCCTAGTTATGATGTTCCCGACTCACAGTGGCAGCCTATGACCACTGCCGCAACGACCGTACTGGGTTATGAAACAAAACGCACAGTCAAGCCCTGGTACGTTGATGAATGTCGCATACAAGGCAAAATTGTAGCCAATGGCGACGCGTGCGGTGACGGATCGTAATTAAGAGAAAAGGAGGGAGATAAAACGCCTGTTCAGGCGGTAAAAGTGTCTGTGTTAGAAAAGAGAGAGCCAGGATATCGAAAACTACAGGGATAGAGGTGAGGCCTGAAAGTTCTACCAAAAGGTAAAAAGTAAAGGATTTGGAACAGGGCTCTCTACGCTTAAGGACAGAGGCGGAAATCTGGCCACGGACACTCAGAGTGTGCTGCAAATGTGGAGGTAACACTTTCAATCTCTATACGTTCCCGAAGGCAGCATAAGTGACGAAATCACCGAGGCAAAACGAGATCAGCACGGCAAATGCACGGCTTAAAAATAATAAAGCTGCAGTAGCCGATGGACTACCGGCAGAGCATTTTAAAGCCGGCGGCGATGAGCTGGTAACATGCATGCACCAACTCATAAACACGATTTGGCTCAGGGAGTGCATGTCCGATGATCGGACTTTGAGGGTCCTATGTCCCGTGCTTAAGAAAGACGATCCAAGTGTGTGTACCATCTATCGCGGGATTAGCCTTTTACCCAACGCATACAAGGTCCTGTCTAGTGTGGTATGTAAAAGACTAAAGCCCATTCTGGCGAACCTGATTCGACCTCATCAGTGTGGCCTTAGACATTTTAAATCTACGATCGGCCAGATATAAACACTACGACAAATCCTGCAGAAGACCCAAGAAATGCTGATTGACACCTACCATCTGTTCGTCGATTACAAAGCTGCATTCGATAGTCCGATAGGACAGAAATTGTTGGCTGATGCTATGGCTGAGTTTGGTATCCCCGCGAAGCTAATTCGACTTTGCGGAATGATACTGACTGACACGAAGTCTTCAGTGAAAATTGGCAAAAATCGTTCCGAGCCATTTTCTACCAAGCGAGGCTTTAGACAAGGCGATAGCCTGTCCTGCGATCTCTTTAACATCGTAATGGAGATGATCATGCGGAAGGCTGCAGTAAACAGGAATGGTACCACTTTCCACAGAAGTCACATGTTGCTCGCGTATGCTGATGATATAGATATCATTGGACTTGGATTGCGAGATGTTACTGCGGCTTTTCCGAGCATTGAAAAACAGTCGACTGAAGTGGGTCTGGTGATAAACGAGGACAAAACCATGTTATTTGTTTCAACGAACAAAGAGTCCACTCGTCTGGGACGCTGCGTGAACGTTGAGAACTGTAACTTCGAAGAGGTAGATTATTCTGTTTACCTTGCTACTTCTATGCGCTAAACAAGCGATTTCACGACAAAGGGCTCTCTCGAATATCAAAGATCCAGCTTTACCAGACTCTGATCCTACATGTCATGTTCTACAGCGCAGAATCCTGGGTAATGACACAAGCGGATCAATCTATTCTGGGAGTCTTCGAGAGAAAAATACTACGCAAAATATTTAGACCCATCATAGTTAACGGCGAGTACCGTCGTCGAATGAATCATGAACTGTATGAGCTGTACAACAACATCGACGTAGTCAAGGGCGTTCAAATAGACCAAATGCGCTGGTTTGGACGCGTTGTACGAATGGACGAAAACGCTCCGGCTCGAAAAGTCTTCGGCAATAAACTCGATGTACGGCGCAGGAGGAGGCAACCAAAACTCCGATACATGGATTAGGTGAAAGAGCTGTTAATTGGGCTTGGTGTGACGAACTATCTACGGAGCGCAAAAGACCGAAGCGCTTTGAATACTTTTCTACGTGGGGCTACTGATGGATAAATTTCTGTTGTTGCTGCCATTAAAGAATAAGAAAAAGAAATGATTCACAACAAAAACCCATTTTTCGTTTTTGTTACCATTTTACGTCAACTTTACGTCAAATTTTTCTTTTTCAACAACCGATAATATGTACAGCTAGTTATTAGAGCGCACTCACCTCTGTGCCTTCGCATATTTGTATTTAAGAGCATTTTGGCATTATTTCTACCTACACTTACGAAATTTGCGTTCAGCATTTCACATCTGTACAATGAAAACAAAAGTCTTTTATGCAAATGCCACAGAAATTGTTGACTTTCGTCCTTTGTCAACGTGTTGCACATGTTCCCTGAAAATGCAGTTGCACACATTAACATTTGCAGAATAAGACCATCAACAGCACCAACTCGACAGGAATGTACAATTTGTATTATCAAATGGTACCATAGTTGTGGAGAAAAATACGTACACTTTCAGGCACCGTAATGTTGAAAATAGTGCAAAGCTATGTATGATAGATGTAATGAGTCTTAGTAAGTGTTAAATTCATTGTGTATAAGGTCAAATAATTTGGGTTCATACAAACATTTCTATAAAGTTACTACATATAAATCAAACGCGATAGTTCTAACCCAAATTCTACACGAACGACGACTTAAACGTCAAGTCAAACTAAATCGTTAGTGTTTTCATACCAAGTTGCGTTTCTCTGTCCCAAAGGTTCGGTCATTTGTCATCACCAGGGCAACCGGAAATATGCTACAGTATTTTTTTTAACAACAAGATATTGACAAATGGGTAATGTATTTACATGTTTCATAGTCCTACATGTGCTTTGAGACCTATTTGTTAGAGCATATTTTGACAAATTTTACCCATAAAGTCATATTTCGGCTAATTTTGGTTTAAGGAGCATAATTTTATAAAAACCTCCTTTTTTAAGCATAATTTATATTTTTTAGGCCATATTTTTTCAAAAATACCCCCTTTTTAAGCGTATTTTATGTTTTTCACATTATTTTTTTGTTCGTAAAAACAAGTGTCTTTGCAACTTTGGTTTTTTAAAATGTAACAGCCAAATCTTACACAACTATGAAATGTTAAACGTTTATTAATCGCTTTCTTATTCAAAAAGTAATCAAAACATAAAAAAGAGGTGCTTTTCATGCCTTAAGCTAATCCGACAAAAGCAGCAAAACTAAAGGCGGTTGTAGAAAAGTTTCCTGACTTACGAGCTGATGGTGGGTTCCTCTATTCTAAAATCTGCCCAAAGTTATTGCAGCAGATCGCAGATTTCAAGTGAAGCAACATGTGGAAAGCTGCATACATATTCAACTAAGTCATAGAAGTAAAAATAAGCAGACCAAACAACTATTTTTGCCAGAATGTTCCGGTAGACTCTCAAAAGAAGATGATTTTCAAGAAAAACTGTGCCGAGCTTTTG
This sequence comes from Muscina levida, assembly GCA_964034835.1. Classification (NCBI taxonomy): domain Eukaryota; kingdom Metazoa; phylum Arthropoda; class Insecta; order Diptera; family Muscidae; genus Muscina; species Muscina levida. Next base: position 83,539,434 of record OZ035881.1, on the reverse strand, counting down.
TGTCTGCTGACATTCCACTTTACAAAATGAGAAATCAAAATATAAGAACACAATTTGAGGAATACACGGACTACCAAGTGCCATCCGCAACAGTTCTTCGAACTAAACATTAAAAAATGTATACAACTAATGCATGGACAATATACGAGCAAAACTAAAAAATCAATTTATATGGATCTCAATCGATGAAACTACCCAGCAGCGAAAAAGACGAGGCATTGTAAAAATATGCCTGCAAACATGCCTTCAAAGGCAGTTTGTTGACATTCAAATACGCCTTCCTTTTCCAGGCATGTATACAGGCTATAATAAGTCCTTCACTAAGCCTAACAAAAAATTCCATACCCATGCACATTTCGCTTCTCAAATGAGACCTGTAATGAGGCCTCTTACTAGGGTGAGAAAAGATCCCGCAGACATGCCTCTTTCCCTTCTAAAAACTGGCCTGTGAGCAGCCCTACTGTGTACCCCACAAAATACTATAGATGTGCACAAAGGGCATGCAAACTTTCTTGCCTTAAACAGGCCTGTTGACAGTCCTATTAGTAGAAGGCAGAATTGACGTTCATAGCCATGCACTTGTCACTTCTTCGATTAGCCCTGTATACAGGCCTCTAAAGGGAAGGAAAGACAGATGCTGTTGTTTATGAAAACCACATGTTTGTTATTTGTCGTACAACAACTATATCACGTGATAGCCGAGTAGGTAGCATGCCCAACTGAGGTCGCGAGTTCGATTCCCGCTGCTGGAGTTTAAAAAAAATAGTTATTACAAATTGTAATAAATATTGTTATAAAAATTTATAAAAAGTAGGAAATCATTTAATATTGAAATAATTCGCATATGTTTTTTTTTTTATTTAAGTCCTTCTATAAATGCTCTTTTGCGGGCCTGCAAGCTGGTCTGCAGTAGCAATGCCTCATAGAAGGCCCTTGTTATTAGGACTCCAAGCAGGACATACTAGGCATGCCTACTGAAACGCCTTCAATGAGAAAGGGAATGTGCAGGCCTTGCCTGCCTATGACACCCTATGTTAATTTGAAATGAAGACTGCATTTGAAGGGTAGGGCTTCTGACTGCCTTTGCAGGCCAGTAGGAAGGCATGCGAAGCCCCATTTTTTGCTGCTGGGTATAGATGCAACAGGCAAAAATGTGGCAAAAATTTTAGTAGGTGTATTAAGGCTATTGCAACTGAGAAATTTTTACTACATACCGCAGCCTTGGAAAGGGCTAATTACTCAACAATTGCTCGACTGTGGGACGACGCCATCAAAAATCTGGACGTCAACTTCAATAAGAATAATGTTTTGCTTTTTGTGACGGACGCAGCTCCATACATGGTAAAGGCTGCAAAAGCTATAGTGGCATTTTATCCGAAAGTGACGCATGTGACATGTATTGCTCATGGTGTCCATCGATTGTGTGAATGTATTAGGAATTTATATGAAAACGTAAATAAAACTATTGCTCATGTAAAGAAGGAACTTTTTAAACAAACATTTTACAGGTCCTAAGTGCATTAAACAATGAGGATGCACAATCCATTAAAACTGGAAAGGATGTCTTGACAGACCCCCAAACTAGATCTGACTTGATTTATATTGCTTCAAATTATGGTGTTATTGCAAAACATATTAAAAATTTGTTAAATACATTCATATGATATTTTTTTAATTGTTCCTTAAATAATAATACTTAAATATTTATTTCTATTTTATTTTACTTACTCAACATTTGTGTATGTAAATTAACCAAAAATACTTACTAAGTCTGAATTTATAATATTATTTTTTTTTTAATTTTTAAGCTGTTTTTTTTACTTTAAATAAAAATATTTCTATATCATATGAAAACAATTGTGTGACTTTAATTTTTAAGAGCATGTTTTTTTTGGTCATATTTTGCCATTTTTTAGGTCATATTTTATGCGCATAAAACACGATTTTTAGGGCATAATTCCGGTTGCCCTGGTCATCACTATCGAGCGAGCTGTATTCGCTGACTTAACAAATATTATATCTGAGACATATATATGTATATTCTGATGAAAAAACTTTGAAGACACGAGTTAAAATTTTTCATAATCCTTTCTATCACTTTTAATAAAACCCAAGTATTTTTGATATTTGATGTATTTCTGAAAAATATCTCTTCTTCTCGGAACATAAAAACTCTTGGACTAAATGATTGTAGTTTGTGGAAATTGACATGGCGTCAACTTGATTCAAAAAGGACGTAAATTTAATATTTAAAATTGTACATAGAGTGCGTCCTATGACCACATACATAGACAAGGACTTGTGTAAGTGTATTATGCTGATATTTGTATGGTTCGAATCCTGGCACCAGTCATCTACATTGTTCATTCATTGCCGGCCCCCTCGATTTTGAATGCAAAAAGCGCGAGAAGCTATCCCATACCTCATTCATGGTGTGTAAAGGTAAATTAATTTTTTTTAAGTTATATATGAATTTACGATATGTACTGTTTTACATACATATAAAATGAATTATTTTAAAAATATCGTCAAATATACAACAAATTTCATTCAACTTTCAGTTTGATTCGCTAGTGTCCATAAACCATATTAAAATGTCAGAAATGTAAAATGGTACTGAATATAGTACTTATGTGCTCCACTTCATCCCAACATCCCCACACTTGCTTACACTGCAATTGCATGAACATCCTGTGATCCTTTCGCAGAGGCAAGTCGTCGTTAGGTTTGTTATTCATGTTCGTATTTTTTGTGGCGGCATTGGTGGTGATGTTGAAATTACTTTTACGCATATAAATTTGGTGTTAAATTCTTTTGGTTACACTTTTTTTCATCCTCTCAGGATATTTTCCGGACTGAAAATGTTTGCGTTGGGTGCACATGCATGTGGGTGTGTGGTAAAGTGTCGACTTGTAATAAGATTAACCTTAAGTCTTAACGCTGTTCACATGGTTACGTTCGCGCTTATGTAAATCGTAATATTTTACTTATACTCTGACAGTCGCGTAAGGGCGAGCTGCTAAAATTTAAATTTGCATTTAAAAAGAAACTTGCAAGCAAAGATTATTTACTTAATGTTAATGTAGTGAGAATGGTTTAAAATTATTCGAAATTAAATCGAATACATTACTTTTGTTCAATTCATTCGCTCGAAAAAATAGCAAATACCACATATGTTTATACTCTGTTAAATAAGAGATCATACAAATTCTTAAATGGCTTTCGCAATTAGTAACACCAACATTTTATAGAAAGAGATTAATTAAGTCAGCCTACCAAATCGGGTAAAGGACTCACCAGTAAAAACAATCGGGTGAAATGACTGATAATTAACATCACGACTTTCGGTCGTATGGCCAGATAAGACGAATAGTAAAACAATACAAATGGTTACAGTCCTCAAATGTAAAATGGGCATATAGTAATTTTTATGGGGGTACCAAAAAGGTTTAACTGGGATTCAAAAATAAATTCTCTAATTAATTCCCTCAAAAATCTCAAAAGAATTCATAATTTCTAATGGGTGGGGTCAACCCGGTTTCTTAGGTTTCACTTGTAAAAACAAAATATTAAGAGTAAAATATTCTTAACGAAGTATGGAAGCAGAGGCGCAACGTGTCCGATTTAATTCGAAAATCATATTTTAATGAACGTTTACCTTCTACACAATTTTGCCATTTATAGTTACAAGATAATTTAACTGACAAAATTCAAATATCCTGCAGTTCGAAAGTTATGGCTGAAAATATTAATTTTCCAAAAATAGGTTATTTTGAATGGGAGGTTCGATAATTGGATTGTCAAGGTGTACTTAGAAAAAAAAATGTACGTAAAACTATGAGGGTAAATTCGGTCATTAGTTTTGGAAAATATTTATACTGGTAAATTTTTATACGGATCAGTTAAAGTTTACTCGAATTATCGTTCACACCAACCATCCAGCCAGGTAGCGAGCCAGACAGACGGGCATAGCTCAATCGTCTGAAAAAGTCCTGAAACGAATTTGGTCTTAAGATACTTGGGGTCTAACTCGTCACCTTAAATGCGCTACTCTTTTTTTCCTATCAAATGATATATATATATATACTAGTGGGCCCGGCAATGCTTCACTATTGCATATTAACTTGTAATATATTTCACATTTAGGTCTACAAAGTACTTTAAAATGGTACTTAAGCTCGACAATAATATGTTGAGTTTTTTAACTTATGTAACTAATTTCAAGTAACTCCTTAACATGGAAGTTAACAAATTAAGTTTTATTGTTTTAAATTCTATATATGATAGGCTCTATGATGATAGTAAAAAGTTCATCATCAAAGTCATATCTATAGTTTCGACATGTAGATTAAGTTTTGTCTGTATGTAGGGAGAAAAAACACTTCTTTCACAAATCGGAAACAGAAATTCCTCTAAAGATCAACATTAAATTTTTATATTTATCTGCAGTAGCGGGAACCATCTGTATACTAACTATGTCTTTGGGGGTAAAAATCACTTTTGTTATGCCTTCTCCTTCTATTGACCGCAAATGAAAATTTCGTTTGCAGCTTCATGCCTTTATCCATAAAAACCTCCTTTGCCATGCCTTCTTCTCATACGGACCAAGAATATACCCGAATACTCTCTATATATTGAACTCGTATTACCATTTTTTGAGACAATTCGGTCACCAACGTTTGGCTTAACAAACTGTTGATCTCACGCGCTGCATGGCATATTACGCCGTCGTGTTGGAACCATTTCTCCTTCAAATAATGTGCAATGACATGATAAATAAAAAAATCAATTGATCGTCCACTTGTTCTAGTTCTTCCACCAGTTGGATTTTATATGAATGTAGACTAAGATCTTTCCTCAGCATTTGTAGAGACCGAGTTGCTGAGAACGGTGTCGGTTCGATAAATTCGAGTCCCCTGTCACACTTACCTCTACAGCGTCGATGGCTTCTATTTGCTGCTTAGATGGATGATTATATGCATCCTTAACTTCACAAAGGGCTCCATAAGTTCGGCGAACAAAAAGCGCATTTTATCTATAGGATTTATTACCGATTCGCTCTCCTGGAAAGTAATTAAAAAATACATATCTGTAAAGTAAATTAAAAAAAAATCACTGTTTTAGTCTGCGCAGCTACCATGTGTCCTAAATTGCCTGGTGTACGGACCATTATTTGATACAGTTAAAAAGTTAAATATTGAAGTGCGTGGGCAGAGCCTCGGCACTTTTTACTTATTAAGTTCCAATTAGCATGTTCATTAGGGCGAATCAATTTTTTCGCGTCGAAAAAAACGTGGTAATCGTATACCAATATCGGAATTTACGATGAATTCTTAGAAAATTTCACTAAGAAACAATATGTATAAAATCAATTCCTAGTTCGCGCTGAGGAGCATGAAGATTTCAGGTAGACATATTTTTTTAACAATGAGCAACTATTGAAACCTTCAGACCTATGGCCCGGCTCTAATTTTTTCCTACTATTCCGATGCTTGGAGACCAAGACGAAGAGAATGGAATATTTTTGCTTCTTTAAACTTCATTCTGTTTGTTAGGAAATCAGTTTTACGCAGAAGTTTTCGGTTTGTGCTAATTTAAAAACAAAAAAATCTGTATCAAAAATCTTCCTGCTTCCCAGCGCGAGCTAATAATTGATTTTAGACACAAATTTTATTGGTGAGATTTTCTAACAATTCATCGTACATTCCGATTTTGGTTACGATTTTTGCAAATAAAAATATGGCCCACCGTACTATTCATATCTCTAGGCGAACTGCAATATACTGTGGAATTTTGACAGTTATAACTACTTATTTTAAAAGGGGTGTGGAACAGCCCACTTCCACTCTTACTGTAATTCATACTGCAACAATAACATATGTAACAAATTAAATCTTCATACCTCTGATAGTTCATGAGATATAGCCTTTTTTACTTTCAAGTTGTATAGGCGGTGCCACGCCCGTTTATCCAATCACAACTAAGTACAGCCAGAGACTAACAACATGTCATCAGTACCACTTTCTAAAATTATCTTATAAATCAGTCTATTATAAAAGCCGTCAGAGAGATTTTTGAAAAAGGGGCGAGCCACCGCCTTCTTCCTACCTGGCAGTTATTAATATTGCTCCAACAACATATATACCAAATCTCATCTTTATACCTCTGATAGATAATGAGATATAGCCCTTTTGATTTTCAAGTTGTGTGGGCGGTGCCACGCCCCTTTATCCAATCACAACCAATTATAGCCAGGGACTATCAACAGGTCAACAGTACCACTTGACAGTACTGCTCCAAGTGCATACATACTGCTCCAACAACATATATACCAAATCTCATCTTCATACCTCTGATAGTTCATGAGTTATAGCCCTTATTATTTTCAAGTTGTATAAGCGGTGCCACGCCCCTTTATCCAATCACAACCAAATATAGCCAGGGACTATCTACAGGTCAATAGTACCACTTGGTAAAATTCGTATCAATCTGTTTATAAGAAAAGCCGTCAGAGCGATTTTTGAAAAGGGGTCGAGGCACCCCCACTTCCACCTTGGATGTAATTAATACTGCTCCAACAACATATATATCAAATCTCATCTTCATGCATCTGATAGTTTATGAAATATAGCCCTTTTGATTTCCAAGTTGTATGGGCGGAACCACGTCCCTTTATCCAATTGGACCGAATTGTAAATCTAAACCACCCGGGGCGCCACCCAAACGCATACAAAAAAATGTATGCAAATCGGTCCAGCCGTTTAGGAGGAGTTCAGTCACAACACACGTACAGTAGAATTATATATATATAGAAACTAGTGAGCCCGGCAATGCTTCGCTATTGCATATTAACTTGTAATATATTTTACATTTAGGTCTACAAAGTACTTTAAAACGGTTCTTAAGCTCGACAATAATATGTTGAGTTTATTAGTTTATGTTACTAATCTCAAGTAACTCCTTAACATGGAAGTTAACTAATTAACTTTTATTGTTTTAAATTCTAAATATGATAGGCTCTATGACGATAGTAAAAAGTTCATCATCAAAGTCGTATCTACAGTTTCGACATGTAGATTGAGTTTTGTCTGTATGTAGGGAGAAAAAACACTTCTTTCACAAATCGAAAACAGAAATTCCTCTAAAGATCAAAATTCAATTTTTATATTTATCTGTAATAGCGGGAACCGTCTATATACTAACTATGTCTTTGGGCGTAAAAATCACTTTTGTTATGCCTTCTCCTCCTAGTGACCGCAAATGAAAATTTCATTTGAAGCTTCAAGCCTTTAGCCATAAAAACCTCCTAAACCTTCCAAATAGCCTGTTCATTAGGGCGGATCAATATTTTCGATCGAAATCCACGATCATCGATACCTAGTTCGCGCTGAGAAGCATGAAGATTTCAGGTAGACATTTTTTTTTAACAATGAGCAACTATTGAAACCTTCAGACCTATGGGCGCCGGCTCTAAATTTTACCTACTATTCCGATGCTTGGAGACCAAGACGAAGAGAATGGTATATTTTTGACATTGTTTTCTGTATGCCAACACTCAGAGGCCATAACTTGTTAACCAATACATAGATTTGCTTCTGTTATACTTCATTTAGTTTTTTTGGAAGTCAGTTTTACGCAGGAGTTTTCGGTTTGTGCTCATTTAAAAACAAAAGAAATTTCTATCTGAAATCTGTCTGCTTATTAGCGCGAGCTAGGAATTGATTTTAGACACAAATTTTATTGGTGAAATTTTCTAACAATTCATCGTACATTCCGATTTTGGTTTTGGATTTTTGCGAATAAAAAAATTGGCCCACCTTACTGTTCATATCTCTAGGCGAACTGCAATATACTGTGGAATTTTGACAGTTATAACTACTTATTTTAAAAGGGTGTGGCGCAGCCCACTTCCACCCTTACTGTAATTCATACTGCAACAATAACATATGTAACAAATTAAATCTTCATACCTCTGTTAGTTCATGAGATATAGCCTTTTTATACCATCACCCTTAGGGATGAGGGTATATATCATTTGATACGACCCAAAAGTGTAACACATAGAAGGAGTGACTTTAGGCCCTAGGTTTCTTTGAACCAAATTCGATTCATGACTTTTTAAGTCGTTTGAGCCATGTCCGTCTGTCTGTCTGTCTGTCTGTCTGGTGGCTGTCCGGCTGGTTCGCACGATAACTTTCGAAAGACGCAACCAAATGTTTTGAAATTTTGCACGAGTTATTATTTTCTCAAAACTACTTACGGTATTGCAAATGGGCTACATGGCCCCGCCCCTTTTGGTACCTCCCATACAAATACATCATTCCGCCCACTTTAGAAATCGAGTAATAATATCAATACACCCAACGGGATCGTCCCCAAATTCTGTATTTAGTAAAGCTATAATAGGATAAAGTTTTGGAAAAAATTTTGAAAGCCTCGCCACGCCCCTTCTGGTACCTCCTATACAAATCTACCTTACCGCCCACTATAGAGATGGAGAAATAATATCAATAAAACAAACGTGATCGTACCCAAATTCTATTTTTAGTAAAGCTATAACAGGATAAAGTTTTGGAGAACAAAATTGGAAGTCTAACCACGCCCCATCTAGTACCTCCCATACAAATCTGGTACCGCCCACTTTATAAATCGATTAATATTATTAAAAGGCCTAACGCGATCGTGCCCAAATTCTGTAGTTGGTAAAGCTCAAGAAGGAAAAAGTTTTGGAGAAAACATCTGGAAGTCGAGCGACGCCCCTTATGGTACCTCCCATACAAATGTACCTTTCCGCCCACTTTAGGGATGTAGTAATAATATCAGTACACCCAACGCAATCGTGCCCAAATTCCGTATTTAGTAAAGCTATAACAGGATAAAGTTTTGGAAAAAATTTTGAAAGCCTAGCCACGCCCCTTCTGGTAGCTCCCATACAAATCTACCTTTCCACCCACTATAGAGATGGAGAAATAATATCAATAAATCAAGCGTGATCGTACCCAAAATCTATTTTTAGTAAAGCTATAACAGGATAAAGTTTTGGAGAAAAAAATTGGAAGTATATCCACGCCCCATCTGGTACCTCCCATACAAAACTGGTACCGCCCACTTTAGAAATCGATTAATATTATTAAAAGAACTAACGCGATCGTGCCCAAATTCTGTATTTGGTAAAGCTCAAGAAGGATAAAGTTTTAGAGAAAAAGTCTGGAAGCCTAAACACACCCCTTCACGTACCTCCCATACAAATGTACCACTCCGCCCACTTTCGAAATCGAGTAATAATATCAATATAATAGAAAATTATTTGTTTTACTGAGGGTAAGGGTAAATGTAAGTTGGGTTGCCCGACTGAAACTTTCTAACTGGTTTTAATTACAAATCGGTTAATTTCAATAACTCAAGTCTTAAACAATATCTTATATTGGGTGATGGTATTTATCAGTCAGTTTAACTGACCGAAATTTCTGTACTGGTTTACTTTCAAGTTGTATAGGCGGTGCCACGCCCCTTTATCCAATCACAACTAAGTACAGCCAGAGACTAACAACATGTCATCAGTACCACTTTCTAAAATTATCTTATACCTCCACCTTGGCTGTAATTAATACTGCTCCAACAACATATATATCAAATCTCATCTTCATACATCTGATAGTTTATGAAATATAGCCCTTTTGATTTCCAAGTTGTATGGGCGGAACCACGTCCCTTTATCCAATTGGACCGAATTGTAAATTTAATCCACCCGGGGCGCCACCCAAACGCATACAAAAAAATGTATGCAAATCGGTCCAGCAGTTTAGGAGGAGTTCAGTCACAACACACGTACAGTAGAATTATATATATATAGAAATAACTTAATTAAAGAGTCTAGTTTTATTATTAAGTAACGACTCTATAATGATTTTTTAGTCTCATGTGAACTAAAAGTGTCTCTTAATATTCATATGTATTTGGTGCTTTTGTGTGTTATTATTACTACTTTTAACAAAATTTTAATCAAATTTATATAACTTTAGCTACAGGGAAGAGCGAATATATAATATTCGCTAGACTTCTTTAGAAAAAATAAGTTTTGGAGCTGTTAACCCTATAAAGCCATGTCCGTCTGGCTGGCTGGTTAAATGGTTAAGATGATAATTGGAGTACTTCTTATCAATTTTAAAAGAAATTTACCAGTGGCATAATAATCACTAGTTGCGGTGTTTGTTGGAAAATTTGCGAAGTAGCCCCGCCCCCTCAAGTGCTTCCCATACAAAAAGACCTATTTTACTAAAAACACTATTCTTTCACTAACTTCATGTTGGATATCTCTACGAAGCTAAAATTTGGCTGGTAGTATTATTTTATAGCGTTTAGTATATACTGTAATAATGGGTCCGCTTGGCCCGCCCCTTCCGGAGACTCCCATACAAATTAGCATAACCTTTTATTCATTATTGTATCCAAAAACCACAATTTTATCCTAACGTTTGCACATCTTAGTTTTTTTTACTATTATAATGTGGTAACAAAACCACAAAAACATATTAATATTCCATTAAAAATCAAATTTATAACTTAAAAAATAATTTGCTTAACATAATTATGCAGTAAGAGGCATTTTTCGTAATTTGTCTCGCATTCCTGTGCATATGGATTTATAAATCATAAATAACTTAATTAAAGAGTCTATGGGCTTGTAAGTTTTATTATTAAGTAACGACTCCATAACGATTTTTTAGTCTCATGTGAACTAAAAATGTCTCTTATTGCATAAATATTTTAAGCAAAATTATTTTTTAAGATTATCGGTTCAGATTTAGATATAGCCCTCATATATGTATATGTGTGTGTTGTACGATATATACTATTTTTACAGAGTTTGTGAAGTTTGATTTAAATACAAGTATTGCATATCATTGGAAAGGGAATAACATAAAGTTTAATAATATACAAAAATTAATTAAAAGCACATTTTATTTTGGGCATGATTCTGAGTCAAATATAAAATTTGGTCAAAACGTATTTTTTGGAGAAATAATATCTTGTATAAAAAATATATTATGAGCTTTCTCGTTGGCGCTTTGCGATTTGAGAATTTTCAAATACAAAAATGTGGTTTTTAAAAATGGGGTATTTTTCACTTCCCTTGCCGGGGAACCATTTTGCTGAACTGATTCAATTTTGGTATTAGATGCATTTGCAAAAACATTTCTATGAGAAATAATATAGAAATTGCCACCTCCCTACTATCTTACAATATTGTCAATATACACAGTTCAACATTTTTCAGCTCATTGATTTGGGACTCAATTCTGAGAACTGCATGTGAAAAGTTACTTGCCATACTAATTTAATATCGATTTGAAGTTAGTAAGTATCATATAGGGGAATTGTTCACGTTTTAGGCTCTTTTGGTTGACATTAAATGCAACAACAAAAATCAAGGAAATAATTAATAAATATTACTGCCATGCGCGTGGCAACGTACATTAACATATTAGCATTCATTTTTAAAGAAAAAGTCAATTTCTTTTATTTTCGTGCTAATAAATGATTTGTTTGTTTTCGTTTAATGTGAGAGCGAATGCATGTGTATATCTAGCGCCCATGGGCTACCTTACGCCCAGTGTTGCCAAGTCTTAAACATTGAAAAGCACTATGAACCATTCAAAAAAGGGTTAATTCACGTAAAAAACTACCTCAAAACGGGTGAAAAACCACATCGCTTTTAAATGATTTTTTAACTCAAAATTATATGTTTAAATTTACATACGTAGTCTTTATTGTGAGATTACTTGGTTATATTCATATACTACGTACATAATTTTATATTAATAAAGAACAATAAAAATAATATGTATGAAACATATGAATTATATAACATTCTTCTCAGCAGTTGTTTGTACATTTGGAAAATTTTTCAAAATACAAGGCCTTCACTCTCGTCTTCGCAATCATTCGGCCACAAAACAGTTTCAATAAAATAATTAGATTTTTCATAGCTTTCATTTGAATTGATTTTGCTATAAACACTTGAAGGAAGTTTATAATTATTGCAGCAAGATTTTTCTATATTAATTCCATATTTTATTTTCACACAGCTAATTGAAGTGAATGGCACACGCAACGAGCCAAGACAAGGTTCTTTAAATTATACTTGAGTTTTATCTTTTGGTACAAACCGTTATTAGCACCAGTCATCACTGCACTAAATATTTAAAATCAAATTTAAAAATATTTAGGAGTCGCTTCAACGCCATAAGTAATTCATCAGCCGTACCTCCATTTAAATCAATTGGACCTAAAAAAGTGCTAATAAAAGCATTCTTTTTCGACAGATATGTCCTATCCTTCATCTAATATAGGACTGAAGGCATTGCCTTTCATATCTGCTGCAAGCTTTTCCATGAAGAAAGGAGCTATTACATTTGTTATTATGTTGGAACATTTAGTGCGATGCAATTTAAATGGTACAATTATGCTTGATTTAACAGTGATGGTACACAGAAAAAATAACTTTGTGTAACTATACCCAAGAGATGAAACGCACCAAAAGCACTGGGAATAAATTCCAAAAGCACCATAATTATTTTTCTTTCGGGTAACGGGTATGAAAAAACAAAAAGGGTTTGGGAGAGTCGAAAAAGCACCAAAATGGCAACACTGCTTACGCCATTGGCTGCTTTAGAAGCATATAGAATTGAGGACGTGTTTTTATTTTGATGTTTCAAGAAAAGCACAGTGATAAAAATCGATCGATTGCAAAAGAATTCGTTGGATATAAGAAAAATGATTTCTGTAAACTCAATTCCATATATCAAATACGCCATGAAGCTGTGAAGCTTTAATAGTTTGTAACATAACCACTATTGAAATAATTAGATTTCCGGCTTATTAGTTTCCTAACTATACACCCACCCAAATACAAATTTGTATTTCCCTATATGTTATGTACTTAAATTCTGGACATGTTCAAAGCTAAATTTATTTCTACAGCGTCTGGTCTGATAAGCTAACTACTTCATTTCATATTATAACTAATCTTCATTTGGGCATTTTAATTACGGTCATTGATGTTCTCAGGAGATTTTGCCACTCATGCCATAATTTTCAATTCGCATTTAACTGACCGGCAAATGAAATGTTTTAATCCCTATTAATTGAATTTGTATAAGTGCAAAGGGGATGGCTGATTTTTCATAGTAGTTACGTCTAGTATCCAAAAAAATATGTGTGCCACTTAATGAATAGCACACAATGAATTTCTGCGTTAAATTTTACAATGAACTCAATTAACATTCCTACAGAATTCTAAATTCATGTCTGGCTGTACATACTGCTCTTGTAAGTTGTATAATTTACCGGAGGTACGGAGTAGTACGGAGAAGTCAAGGTAAAATGAACAAGTAAACAGCTGGTAGCGTTAAAGAAAAATTTAAACACATTTATGTAAACATAAATTAGTCAGAGACGTGTTGTTCATGGCAATAATTTGCTGTGTATTAGGTTGGTAGTAGCTCTATTACATAGATCTGTACCTACAGATAAAAAAAAGTGACAGAACAGCTTGCATTCATTCGGTTATTACTTTTACTCACAATGTGTAGATTTTCTTAGTAAAATAGTCTTAGTGTCTAAACTTTTGACAATATGGTGAGAAAACATTCCTAATGGATCTTGTTTTGCATATATATATTTGGATTATTTTAAAATATAGAAATTTTCCTGGTTTCGGGTTCACTTTCACAAGTTTTATTGTAACAAATATTTAATGTATCTTTTGAAGAAGTATGTTACATGACTATCTTAGTCGATTAACATATGTCTGTCTGTTAGGCAGGCATGATAACTCTAGTAAATATTTATGATGCGCTTAAACAGTTAAATTTGTCCTACACCACTCCTTAACAAAACACAAGTTACAAATATCTATTTATAAGGTCTTACTTGCATATCTTTGGTTAAAGTGCATA
>OZ035881.1:83501625-83525273 GCA_964034835.1 Muscina levida | reverse complement strand
GTTACTTTTTTATATACTTACTTACTTACTTAGCTGGTACTTCTATGCAATCCCAGTGGATTATATACCGCACGTAGAATAATATTATAAGCGCCTCGATCTTCTGCGCTTCTTCTCCAGTTAGTGACACCGAGTTCTGTAAGGTTCTCAGTAACCTGGTCTTTCCAACGGTGTTTTGGTCGCCCTCTTCTGCGCCGTCCATCGAGTTCATTGTCAAAGACTTTTCAAGCATTTTCGTCCATGCGTTCAACATGACCTAGCCAACGCAACCGTTGCACCTTAATGCGTTTGACCACGTCAATGTCAGTGTACAGCTCCTACAGCTCATGATTCATACGACGCCGATACTCTCCGTTAACGATGATGGGCCCATATATTTTACGGAGTATTTTTCTCTCGAATATCGCCAGAACCGATTCATCCGCTTGTGTCATAACCCAGGATTCTGACCCATACATTAAGACAGGTAGAACCAGTAACTGCTATAGCTGGAGTTTTGTTCGTCGAGAGAGGGCTCTGTCATTGAATCGCTTGCTTAGTCCGTAGTAGCATTTATTTGCAAGCAGGATTCTTCTCCGGATTTCTAGGCTGACATTATTTTCTTTGTTGATGGCGGAGCCTTGGTAGACAAATTATCTACCACCTCGAAATTATAGTTGTCAACGTTCACACAGTTTCCCAAACGAGTAGATTCTTTGTTCGTTGAAACTAATAACTTTGTTTTGTCCTCGTTCACCGTAAGGCCCATTTTCGCTGATTCCTTTTGTATACCTGAGAAGGCTGCAGTCACATCCGGCAGTTTTCGACCGATGATGTCTACGTCATCAGCGTACGCGTGTAGAATGTGGCTTTTGTTGAATATACTGCCACTCGTGTTTACTGCAGCTTTTCTCATTATCATCTCCATCACAATGTTGAAGAGATCGCACGACAGGCCGTCGCCTTGTTTTAGGCCTCGTCTGGTATAGAATGGCTCCGTAAGGTCCTTGCCAATCTTCACTGAAGACTTCGTGTCAGTCAGCGTCATTCCGCAAAGTCGTATCAGCTTCGCTGGAATACCAAACTCAGCCATGGCTTCAAGTAATTTCTGCCGTATTGGGCTGTCGAAGGCAGCTTTATAGTCGACAAAAAGATGGTACGTATCGATCTGTTTCTCTTGGGTCTTTTCCAGGATTTGCCGAAGTGTGAAAATCTGGTCAGTTGTTGATTTTCCAGGTCTAAAGCTGATAAGGCCCGATCAGGTTGGATAACACTGGCTTTAGTCTTTCACATAGCACACTCGACTGGACCTTATATGGGATGGGTAAAAGGCTGATCCCGCGGTAGTTGGAGCACACACTTAGATTACCTTTTTTCAGCACAGGACATAATACGCTTACATTCCAATCGTCGGGCATGCACTCTTTAAGCCAAACCGTGCGCAGGAGATGGTGCATGCTCGTTATCAACTCCTCGCCACCGGACTTGAAGAGCTCTGCGGGCAGACCGTCGGCACCGGCTGCTTTGTTGTTTTTTAGCCGCGATATTGCTCTTCTTCAAATCAGCTTGACTTGGTGGTGGGCAATCTAAGCCGTCGTCGACAATTGGCGTGATAACTTCACGTGCGCTGCCTTCTGGAACCAGCAGTTGCTGGAAGTGTTCTCTCCATACGTGCAGCACACTCTGCGTATCCATGACCAGATTTCCATCACTGTCCTTACAGGTGGGGAGGCCATTACCGTATCCATTTGCTCTTATTTTCTGGTAAAATTTTCGGGTTTCACCTCTATCCCTGTAGCGCTCTATATCCTCGTTCTCCCGTTCCTTCATCTGACGTTTTTTTCGCCTAAATAGCTATCTCGCCCGTTTTACTTTCTCCTTATGCTGTTCCCTAACAGCACGGGTTACAATTGGCTGTTACGTTGCCCTATAAGCAGCATCCTGTTCCTCAGACGCTATGCGACATTCTTCATCGTACCAGGATTCGTCTGAGCGCCGCTTTTCATATCCTAGCACGGTTGTTGCGGCGGTTGCCATGGAATGCGCAATATGCTGCCACTGTGTATCGGGAACGTCAGAAGTAGAGGCGTTGTGTCGTAAAAGTTGGGAGAGCTGGTTGGAGTAGGCAGTAGCTATCTCTGGGGTTTGCAGCTTCGCGATGTCCAGCTTTCTTTGTGTTTGGTTACGTGCGTTTTTCGCTCTGCTCAATCTTGTGCGAACCTTGGCTGCAACCAGGTAATGCCGAGCCAATATTAGCACCACGGATCACACGCACGTCCATGACACTAGATGCATGCCTGCCATCAATTACCACATGATCAATTTGATTTTTGGTGTTTTGATCGGGGGATAGCCAAGTTGCCATGTGGATATCTTTGTGCTGGAATCTGGTTCCACTAACTACCATGTTCCTTCCCGCTGCGAAGCTAACTAGCCTAAACCCGTTGTCTGACGTGTCGGTATACAGGCTGAATTTACCGATCGATGGACCAAGAACATCTTTCCTTCCTATTTTAGCATTAAAGTCTCCCAGAACAATTTTAATGTCGTGGCCAGGGCTGCGGTCGTATGTTTCCTCTAGGCGCTCGTAAAATGCATCTTTAATCTCATCGTCTTTATCTTCCGTCGGGGCGTGTACACAAATCAGCGTGATGTAAAAATATTTCGCCCGGATGCGAATGGTGGCTATTCGGTCACTTACAGGGTTAAACCGCGAGACCAGGTGTCGAAGTCTCTTGCCGACTATAAAACCACTTCCAAACTCGTGTCTTTCTGCATGGCAGCTGTAAAAGATGTCACAGTTCTTTCGTCGTGTGCATCCCTGTCCCGTCCATCTCATTTCCTGTATGGCGGTGATGTCAGCCTTGTATTTGTCGAGGACATCCGCCAGTTGGATAGAGGCACCATCTCTGTAAAGAGTTCGGACATTCCGGGTGCATATCCTTAAATCATGGTCCTTATATCGTTTGCGGGGGTCGTCAACATTTGGGGGGGTTCTTGTTTTATTTATTCTCCGTGTTTTCATAATAAATTTTGTTTAAGGAGAGTGGCTTATTAGGCCAGCGCTCCCGATCCTAGTTTCTTGGGGCTGCCACAGCCACTAGGAGAGCCTGTGTTGAGCTTCAGTAACTTCTGTTACCTACTTCCTAAGATGCATCGGTGGTAGCATGCCGATTAGGTTACTCAACGTTTCGCCTCCTAACTCTAGCTAACTTCTAAGCGGTTGCTTTAAAGTCATTGCCCGGGGAATACTTGGTCTAAGACCGGAAGTAGTTAGCTGCTTGAACAGTGCCGCAAAGGAATCGATCCTGGTCACTCCCAAGTGAGTGACAATCAGTAACTTTCAGCCTCTGGGCAAAGTCCCATGTTTTTATATTGTTAAATAAATTTCAAGCAAGGATTTAAAATACGTATAAATTTCTTCAGTTTTTGGTAATTTATTTGAGTATCCGACAGAAGGAAGGAGTGAATTGCAAACAATTCCATCAAACCTTCCATAAGGTAAAATAGGCTAGCAGAATTTTATCTTTATTTTCATTCAACATTGCTAGGGATTGGGAAGTAAGACCTTCTGCCCCAGTCTCCCTTCTTAAACAAGAAATGTTAAAGAACGCTCAACCCAAAATTGTTGGTACTATAATGCACAATTATAAGTTCTATCACACTGTGGTCAGTAGTATTAGGAATGTTGTTCATCAGCACATAAACTGTTTATTATTTTTATCCAACGGTTTTGTCTGGGTAGACATAGGCCTTGTCCAGTTATTTGCATTTACATAAGGATAAAAATGTTTTGTAGTCAACACTTTTTTCCACTCATGCGAAATATTAAAATCGTCCTTAGAGTGTTTTTTCCCACTCATTGTCTATAGACATGTTTGTTATGTTTGCTATGCTCTCATATTGTTGGTAAATGTACTTTATTCTCGATTCAATAGTACTTGAACATATTAAACAAACAATGGAAAAGGCTGTCTCTTCCTGTCGTGCACACTGGGTTAAACCAGTAACAGTAAGAACTTAATGCTCCAATCAATGAATCATAGACTATGAGAGCGAATGAGTAAGTGAAGAAACGCATTATCCATAAGCACACACAAACTCGCACACACACACTCTTATATACTCAAGCTATTCCCACATGTATAGTTTTTATTTTGCTCCACTAGGATGTGTGCGAATGAGTGTGAGGGTCTTAATATGTCCGTATATGGCTCATTGTGGCATAGTACGAGAATGTGATATACTCGCATAACGCTGTGTTAGTAAATATGATTGCTCCCTTGTGTGTCCTCGTATTAGTGTTTCGTGTTTGTATGTGTGTGACCGTGCGTGCATTGCTGTTCATTATGAATTATATTCCAATAAGGATCATTTAGTATTCCATGGATGTAATTTATGCAAGTTGCCATTTAATTGAATCATTATTTCAGGATTCTCTGTTTCAGTTTGCTCCTCTTAGTTTAACAGCGTTGGCTGTGTAGTTGATGATTATACATTGATGTTGGTGCAAGCACTCCTCCCTTTTCATGTTGAGCTTGAGTTAATGACCAGATTGTTTGGCCAACATTATTTTAAAAATGTTATAATAAATGACTTTATATCTATGGAAACTTTTTTAAATAATTTTAGCATGATATTTGTATGAAGTGCACATTTTGTAATTAATATTTTTGTAAAAAGGTCCATTAGCAAGTGCTTAAGTGAAGGGCGTTTTAAATATTTGCAGCAAAAAATTATTATTGATATTTGGCTAATTGGCGAAAACAGTCCAGAAATGTCTGTTTTATTAAATGTAGCGTCAGACTGTTTACAATTGTCGATAGATATGGTATATCTATATGGTATGGTTGGCCACATTGCCAGTTACCCTTTTTGAGGTTAAGAAACGATTCTATTTCGTATCACATTGCGCGTGTATCAGAGTTGATTTTTGAAAATACATTCTAAAGTTGTTTATGTTGCTAAGAATTGTCATCCACTTATTACATTTACAGTTAAATCAATACAGCTGATCGAACAATCAATAAATCTAGGTGAACGCTATTAGCGCACATAATACAAAAACAAAAGGTCACATCTGTTTTTTGGTTCGGTCATGTAGTCTGAGAGTACCTTTACTGACTGAATACGAATTCCTGACAAATCTTGCAATAAAAAAAATAATATTCTGGCTATAAAGATTTATATTCAATCTTTCGGTTCTGCGAAATATTTCTCTCTCGTAGACACCCAGAATAGATTGATCCGTTTGTGTCCTTACCCCGGTTTCTGGTTTTTTGGTTATTGGTTTTTTGTTCGTCAAAGAAGGGCTTTGTCATTATGCCGATTTCTTAGCGCATAATAGTAGCGGTTTGCGAATAATACTCGTCTCCTGATTTCTTGAGCCAAGGTAGACAAAATCATCTACCACATCAATGTCATAGCTGTCAACGTTCAAGCAGCGTCTCAAAGGAGTAGACACTTTGTTCGTGAAAACATATAATAATTTCTAACCAGACCCACTTCTGTCGACAGCTTCTCAATGCTTGAAAAGGCCGCAGTAACACCTGATGATGCAATCTGGCGCTATGTTACTACAGCTGACAATCCAGCTGATATAGTCTCTAGAGGCTTTGATGTATTAGAGTTGAAGAATTCAATTTGGTTCTCTGGACCGCAATTTCTAACAAAGAAAGCAAATTTTTGGCCAAATAATTTTCGTTGTAGTTGGTCACCGGATTCTCTAGCGTTGGAAAAGAAGAAAACAAGATCAGCTCTCCTCAGTACGGAAGTGCGATTTGAACATATTTTACTAAATATAATTAAAAAATTTTCATCCTACAAAAAGGTTTTACGCATTGCAGCTTACATTTTAAGTTCTATACGATGTACAAGAAAGAATTAAATTTTGCGTTTTTGAAAATAGTGGATATTATACAAAGTATTGAATTAAAGAAGAATAGGGATCAGTTATCTAAAATGTCGATTTCAAATCAACGCCATATTCAAAAGTTGAATTCGTTTATACAACAGTATAGTCTTGATGGATTAAATGTTTCGCTATTACGAGTCGGAGGTCGATTAAGTAATGCTCCGATACCCAATGAAGAAAACTTTTGTTGTCTAAAGAATCACATTTCATTAGGCTATATTTTGCAGATTTGCACAAATGTAATTGTCATGCAGGGGCAAAGGTTTTAATTTCGCTCTAGCGGGAAAGAATGTGGGTAAGTAAGCCAGTTAGCTCGAAAGGTCGTTAACAGTTTTTTAACTGATTTCGGCTTAAACCCAAATTAAGTTCCATCATAATGTGTGATTTGCCTCGCGATAGATTGAAGAGCTGTCGTCTAATTTAGGTACGTAGTGTTGACTTGTGCAGCCCTGTACTTACAGCTTTAAAAATAAGAGGAAGGTCACCTGTTAAGACTTATGTGGCGGTATTTGTATGTTTTGCTTCAAAAGCACTACATTTAGAAGCGTTGTCAAATTTACAGACCGATACCGAAACGGAAAAAACGCTGCCTAATACATGTATGTTGGTTTTCAAAAATTTTAGATTGACTGATGTCTGTAACACACCAACATACTCGTCTATTAGCGTGTCTGTCATACTTCATATAAAAATTATGTGCGCTTTGTGACGTTGATGTGCGCGTATCGTGTAATTACGGAAAGTATTTGTGAAAAAAGGCGTCTTATAATAACGTGAGTTTGTGGGAAGGGTTTATAGAAGAATACAGTTGTGGCAGATAAAATCTTATTTGTGCCACATCAAACAAATAAAATTTAAAAAAGCCGCTACAACTTGTTTAATTGTCTACAGACATTTTCGCCTGTGTAATAGCCGCTTAAAGCATTTTAAGTTAACTTAAACTATTCTAAGTCAGTTTGCTTCAATTTATATCCTTTAAAATCTCAGGATTATCAGTCCATCCAAACTGAAGTTATTTGAAAATTTGAACTTGAAAGTGTAATACGTAAGATTCCTGTAAAACTTCCGTTTTACACTTAGTATGGAAATAAGGTACCGGTTCTTCCCAAATTAAATTCAATTTAACAATTGAACGCTTCATGTAGGAGGTGAAGGCACTTCAAGTTAGTCATATGAATATCAATGGTGTCTCACCCATTTCAAGGTGAGATCCCCATCTATTTAAAATGATATTCCAACTGTATCTTGGTGATTTCCTACCTATTATACAGTTATCATGAAATAAGCACCTTCTTGAGATCGGACACATAGTTTAGGAGATAACTGCACTTAAAGTTGTTCATATGAATATCGACGGCTTCCCAGCCATTGCAAGGTGAGATCTATAGTGACTTCCCTCTATTGTACGGTGATCACAAATCGTTTTTGCGATTGGATGCTTAGTTTAGGAAATAACGACCAGTGGAAGTTTTTTATATGAATTTACTGGCTCCCATTTTAAAATGAGTCGTCTAGCAGCAATTTCCAAACAACTGTTCATATTGCATAAGGAAATTACAAAGAAAGCATCCTTTGAGATTTTTCCAAAGAATGTTATATAAGCATAAACAACCTTCTACGCTGATATGCCTAGAACAAACCTGATAATGCTCGGTATAAAACGTCATTTTTGAAAAACCGGTAAACTGACATAAAAAAACCGGTTAAACCGGGTATTCGAAATTGGCATTTTTGAAGAAACCGTCATACGGTTTCGGAGAAAAAAACCGGTTATACGGCTTTCGGTTTCGGTTTCGGTTTTGAACACTCTCGTTACAATAGTCACCACGGTTACAATAGACTACTTTGTTTACAAAAACCGTATTCCGAATCCTTGTCACCGTGACAATAGTTACAGCTGTTTTAAATAATTTTTTGAGTTGTAACAAACATATAGTAGCCAAAGATGTGGAAATATAACGACTGCCAAGAAACCTAGGACAGCAGTGCCTAAATCAGCATGAAACAGTTTTTGTCCAATATTTTCGACTGTCCACTTAACTGGGAAACGTATCGGCCCGTTAAGCTCATTCAAATTTGAATAAATATCTAAAAAGTTAAAATAAATTAAAATTTTTCTGCATTGTGTTTTCTTTTTTTGTTTCTAACATTCAATAATCAGCTGTGAAGTGTCACTAAATTACATTTCACCACAAGGTGAACTTTCTTTGTTACGAAATTGCCAGAATACCCGTAGCAGAATTGTTAACAAAATTGTAAATAATTTATGGTGAAAAATTTTTGTAACCAAATTATTAGAGTAGGGCCGTTAATAGGTTCGTTCGCAGAAGAGGCTTACCGAAAAAGATATGATGCGACAACGGGACAAATTTTGTCATGACCGCAAAACTTTGGGCAAGAAGGGCCGAACGAAAATTCAACAAGTAAGTACATAACGCGGGACGACCTTTCACTTTATCCCTCTACGAGCACCGCACTTTGGAGGTCTTTGGGAAGCGGCGGTGAAGTCGGTAAAATATCTGATGCTCTGAACAATAGGTCAAGTCGTCCTAAATAACGGGGAGCTGACAACGGTGTTGGTAGACGTCGAGGCGGTGCTCAGTTCCAGACCAATAGCCGCCGCAAGCGAGGATCCAAACAATGGAACGGCCCTAACTCCAGGGCACTTGTTAATAGGGTGCTCGCTTAAAGCGCTGCCAGGCGTAGGAGAATTAGGCACCTTAAAGCGGTTTCGGCTACTATCATCGCTCAAGGAACACTTTTGAGATGCGTGGCGGCAGGACTATGTCAGAGGCCTTAAAGCTCGGAACAAATAGACCTGCCCAAAAGACAACCTTAAAGTTGGAGAGGTCGTAATAATCTACGAGGACAATCTTCCTCCGCAGAAGTAGCTCGTTGGCAACGACGGCAAAATACGCGTCGCCAGCGTAAAAACCGCCAACGGTTTATATAGAGACGCCCAATTCACAAGTTGGCAGTATTACTAAAAGATGACTTGCAAGACAAGTAAATTAAAGTAAAAATTGTGTCTTGCAATGGGGCCGGTGTTGCCGAAATCAACATGCTTTCGGTAATGAATTGAATTTAGCTTGAAATTATATTCAATTGTATTTTTAAAGGAATTTATTGTTATAATTATACCAGTAGAATGTATCGTTATATTTGTATATTTATTTGCATTAATTGGATTAATGTTTATACAGCGTGAAATAATACGTATACGTCAGTATTGTATTTAGGTATCATCTTTAATTTGAAACGGTTAACGCGACAGTTGCATTTAAGTCAAAACCACTTACGCGACATTCGCATTTAGGACAACTCGGGTAACAAAACAACGTCGAATCCCAGATTGATCTTTAATAGCCTTTTTACACCAAAAAAGCATTCCGCATTTTGAGCTGAAGATGTGAAAGAAGATGCAGGTTTTACACTGCAGTTTCGCATATTGTCAGCTGTTGTCTAGCTCACACATTTTTCCATTTGCCTTGTAAAACTGCAATATTTTCCTGCCACAAACCTATTAACATTGTTACGGAGGCAGTATTCCACGAAGCGCGAATAGTTTTAACTAATTGAAATAACCATTTATAAATATTTTGGCAAAATGTAAATTTTTTGTCCGTCCATGTTGTTTGGCATTTTTTCCGATAAATGTAAACAAACAACGAAAATGGTTATTGCCGGATCAACATTACTGAGAAAAGCGGAAATATGTTAAATGCGTTCCGGTGTAAAAAGGCTATAATTTTCTGGTATTCGCTTTACAAAACTTTGAGACAACTGACGTCTGTTGACTTAATTTCCCTTTGCACCCCATGAATGAGGTATGGGATAGCTTCTCGCGTTGTTGTGAATTAACACGCTTTCTATTTTTAGATTCACAACGGCACCTACTTGTTTATCGACGATTGCGAACGTCACTGTTTGAGAAGCTCTTACTAGACACGCCGATTGACTCGACACTTAATACTGCGAAGTTGCTGTCAACAACATTCGAGGGGAGCCGACAATGAAAGAAACAATTTTTTTTTTAAGATGACTGGAGCCAGGTTTGAACCTGCGATCTCCCGCATGGTAGTCGCGTGTTCTAACCACTATGCCACGGCCGGTTCCGACTGACGTCTGTTGCACATATTAAAAATTAAATTAAATTTTGTTACAAATTTAAATAAAACACACTAAAATCATAAACAACAAAACCATTTAAGCAAAAATTATTGCTTAACATCGGGCATGCATTAATTTAGCCAAATCGTGTTTATGAGCTGATTTAGGCACATTACCAGCTCATCGCCGCAGCTCTTTAAAAACTCTACCGACATTGCATCGGCACCAGCAGCTTTTTGGTGGTTTTTACTCGTAAAATTGCCGTGCTGATCTCTTTTTGACTCCCTGGTAGACAATATGACGACAATCCGTCGTCAATGATTGACGTGATTCCATCACTTATTCTGCCTTCGGAAACAAGAAGGGTACCCTGTTCCAAAACCTTAGCTTTTTACATTTTGGTAGATCGATTACTACTCGATCAATCTGGTTTATTGTCTTTTAATCAGGGGATATTAACATTGACTGGATATTATTTTGCGGAAAACTAGTTACACTCATTGTCATGTTTCAAAGCCAAACTAACCAGTCTGATTGTGTTATCGGAGGTTTTTTTATATAGACTTACTTTTCCCTTCCTTCATTAAAATCTGTTAATAAATGCAGTAATGGTGGGAAGAGTTCCCAAGTGACCAATAAAAACATTTAAGTGTTCGACATGTTAGTCTGAAACCGCGGTTTAGTTAAAACAATGTTTTTTACGAACCTTCCCCAATCGAACGAGGGGCCCTCATCCCCATAATGTGGAGATAACGTACACACTGCGGACCGGTCCGTAGTGGAGAGCAAACAATATATAATGTTCAAATTCGGCGCCACATTTGATGAACTTAACATAATTTCCCTTTACACCCCATGAATGAAGTATGGGTGAGCTTCTCGCGTTGTTGTGAATAAACACGCTTTCTATGTTTAGATTCACAACTAACGGCATCTACTTGGTTATAGACGAATCCAAACGTCACTGTTTGAGAAGCTCTTACTAGACACGCCGATTGACTCGACACTAATACTGCGAAGTTGCTGTCGACAATGAAAGAATAATTTTTTTTTACTTTTTTTTTAAGATGACTGGAGCCAGGAGTTGAACCTGTGATCTCCCGCATGGTAGTCGCTTGATTTAACCACTATGCCACGGCCGGTCCCCACATTTGATGAGACCTATTTTAAAACCCGCATCTCTCTGATTTATATGATTGTATTAGTTTTTTCTGTTTTCAATGTTTGAATTTATTAATTGATTTTAAATTTGATGATAAATTTGAATTATTTAACAAAAAACAGTCAATTGTTACGACACCCCTGCACTACAAATAGCATAAAAAACATTGTATCGCCTACAAAATTGTTATTCTTACAATATTTGGTATTTGCTTACCATCACAAACTTTGACGTTGGTAATATACTAACTAAAATTGAATTTATAGTTCACATACCCATCTTTTGTGTTAATGCTTTTTACCTTTGTCATTCGGCATGTTCTTACATGACATCGTTTGTGTTAGTTTTCTGAAAACTTTTTCATATTCATTGTTATTGGATAATTTCAAAAAGAGAAACTGTATATATGTCAAGGAACACACTATCATAAATTCTCCTTCATGTAAATAAAAATAGGTTGTAAACGACACTCTTGCTTAGAATGGCCTTATTGTATGGCATTCCCGATAGAGTAATAGGAACCTGATATAAAAACACACAAAATCTCATCATAATGGTCCCAGCTTAGTAAGTATGAATCACGATAACGATGTAGTTATTTATGCATGTTCCTACACAGGCCAACGTACGACATAGATCGAAATCTTAGAATACCTTAGCACACGTGTAATCAATGCCTCTTATTTATTTAGACATTAGCGTTGAAAGATGAGTCATATATTTGCTGCTGGTGGAAGGTATACAGCATGTTGGTGGTCGTTAAATCTAAAAGCTTTCAATAATGGGCTAATATATGACAACATGGTGGCATTATTTCTGTTTCTTTTTGTGTAATGTTTTCGTAATAAATCATTGAAAAGTACAATTAAAGGCAACCCCTGTTATGTGAGAAGATTTTCGAAATCAATGCAGTGTCTTGCTTACAAGTTCATCATTCGCAAAATACTAAAATGAAGCAGACATTAGAAGGTGACAAGCTAATATTTGGGGGGGCATAACGTGATAAGTAATCCAGTTATGATAGTGATGTTATGGTAATACTATGACCAAATGAATGAAACTGAATCCAGTGTGAAAAAAAATTTACATAGTCAGTTGAAATGCTAAAAACGTAACTAATAAGAATATTTATAATCGAATTTACTATGATGTATTTGATCATAATGTTAAATCCTATCATCATCCTATCAAATCTATCAAAACATTCTCCTACTACAATGATAGCGATTATTACAGGGAAACCATTTTTTTACCCAAATTGAGTATAACAGATAAGTCTATAACAAACAAAAAAAATCCTTTGCATTTCCAGTAAAAATAAACTTTTTACTTCGATATTTTGCTCAGTGAAATTTTAAACGACCTTACATTATTCAAAAAGTAGAACTTTCTGACCCACGGATAACACAAACATTTTAAGCAAATTTGCGATTTTCGCATATAGAATATTAAGCATGTTACATACTTTCTTTCTGAGAAACCGAGTCGTCTAATTAAAACTCGGTGGAAGCTGCATGAAAAAGATAGCTACTAGAAAAACGCCACGGGGGAATCCTGTCCCCTTTTCATTGGGTCCTGTGCTAAACGGTGTACTTAAATGAGGATGGTACAAAAATTGTGGCATTTGCGGACGATGTGGTCATCTTGATAGGTGGTGTCAATACACTTTAAGCGTGCCGGATCTCAATAGGTAAAAGTTGGGGATTCAGCCCAAAGGTCAAAGTTTTGCTGTATACCAAGGTAGTCCAGGCTTAAATAATTGTAATTTGTAAATTGTCGTTGATGCTATTTTCGCATGGGTGTGTTCGGCTTGTCGATTCTTTCGTGGAGCTTTTAAGACTTAAGGTCTTTGCTGATATGGACACAGCAAAGCGTGCTAAACCATTTTTATCTATCGAAATAGCTAACCGCCCTGTCAGTTGTCGCATAATCAATTTCACAAAACTCTTGTTAAACAAACTCTTTTGCCAATAGTGAATGATCTTCAGCCGAATTATGAAACAATAGTAATAATTTACCCAATTGTGAAAATTTCAAGTGCCAATAATACGCTAACCGAAATTTTAATATTTTTTACCTAACACACGTTGATAATATATATTGAAATGGAGATGTTGTTTTAAGGTTGATCCACTTTGATATTTTTAGTGGTTCATGAGTTGCGTTGCGGACGCACGTTTTTTTTCTTATTTTGTAGTTTTCTCGAAAAGTTAAAACATTTTGAAGATTACGTTCATATTAAAAAATGTAGATGTATAATGTTCTTTAAATGAAACTTTACTTAAAATGTTGTTTTCAAAATTATGACTAACACAAAGTGCATTTCGGACACACACAATTTTCCACAGTAACTTGAAGTGTCTATGAAAATTTGTGAAATTTAGCAAAATTTCTTACGTGATCATTATATTTCTTTTTGCAAAATAAATAAGACATGTTGGGGTTTTATAAACAACTTACTTCACATTTAAAATACTTTTACCTTTTATGCTACTTCAATCTAAATGCGCGTTGCGGACACACGCATTTTTCTATGGATAACACAGGGCGACAAAAAAATAAATACCTGGGAAATTATACTATTTCGCTTGTAGGTGCTGCTGAGCACTAATTTCTAATTTCCCAAAACCCCCAACATCTTGAGTTACGGGTAAAAAACCGGGTTTTCGAACTTTTTCGCACTAATAAGCCAGTAGCGCGGATAAATATAAACCGATTTTAAGTTTCTTAGCGGATATGGAAAGAAGAGACTTTCCAACGATAATATAATTTGTTTTGTTAAAGTTCAACAAATTCACGCTATGATTACAAAAGCAAAAAGTAAAAAATATAGCAATTATTTACTATGAAATCGTCCGTCCTTCCGCTGGAAATACCCATATGGAAAAATATTGCAAGGTACCCGGTAGGTGTCGCTGCAATCGTCCGTTTTAGCGGTTTGTTTGTTCGCACTTAATAGGGTGCAGCACTTCCCTACCAATCTTCTCTAATTTTCACATCATTCTAATCCTAATTTTAATATGTGAACTGTGCCTGTCACGTTCCATACAAAGTGAATAGTAATAAACACTTATTTCGATTTATATCTGCGAAACTGTTGATTATGCAGAGATATGATACATAAATAGATAAAATTAATTGTAATTCTTATTTTTGGAAATTTGTAACAGCAAAATTGGACTAGTCGCTCTTGAGGTATGTCCAATCAAAGCCCCCCAAATGTAGCTCCTGGAGCTTTGAAACTTTAAGCTACCCATGTGCACGGGTAAATATACTCCATCGTACTCTAGTACTATCGTAAAATCTGCAAAGACTTATCATTTTGTGGGGGTAGCACAGACAAAAATTCAACACTGATTTTTACGACCACCCTAGTGCGTACTGAACGAAGTATAGACCTGGCCGCAATGTGAAATTGTTCACGTTCGCATAATATTATGATAGTACGATAATTTAAGTGTATACAAAGCTACACTTTAGATGACATTTAATGCAGTTTGAATTTGTATTTGTACACCAGCTACAACTTACTTACTTACTTACTTACAAAAGAGGCCCATTACAACTTACGAACGTGGTTCAAAAATTAAAGGCCTGAAGTATTAAAGAATTCCATACGCTTCGGTCTTCTGCGTGCGTTCTCCAGTTAGTCCTACCAGATGGTGGCACGTCGCCTACCACTTGGTCCCTCCAACGATGTTTGGGTCTGCCGGCTCTACGTCGTCCTTTAGGTACGTCTTCAAATACCTTTCTCGCTGGTGCATTTACCTCCATCCTGGCAACATGTCCCAGCCATCGTCTTTGGATTCTGACTCTTTTAGCTACGTCGAAGTCGCGGTAAAGCTCACACAGCTCATGATTCATCCGATGGCGAAACTCTTCGTCGACACAGATATTTCCATATATTTTTCAGAGTACTTTTCTCTCGAATACTCCCAGGTTTTGCATGTTCGTTGTCGTAAGCACCCACGATTCGGCGGCATACAACGGAACGGTTAAAATAAATACCTGGTATTTCTTAGTATCTCGCGATAAGGTGGTGTTTCAAAAGTGCTGCCGAATTCCGTAAAAACATCTATTGGCGAGCACTATTCTCCGCTTAATTTCTTGGCTGACATTATTTTTCTTGTTGACGGAAGATCCAAGGTATGTAGACTCAGCTACGAGTACAAAACAATAATTTTCAACGTTGACGGCACATCCCCATCGAGAGGACTGTTTCTTCATCGAAATCATTATTTTTTTTGTCCTCTTTAATAATTAAACCCATTTTTGCTGACTCTTTTTTTAGTGATGAGAAAACTGCAGTAACACCTTCTCCATAACTAAATAAAATAGTGTACAGGAAAAGCTATTGCCCTGCCTGATACCTCTTTCCATGTTGAATGGTTCAGAGTGATCCTTACAAATCTTAGCCGAGGATTTGGTGTTTTCCAAGGTACATCTGCAAAGTCGAATTAGTTTTGCAGGAATACCAAACTTAGACATGGCCTCATATAGCCTATTCCTTATCGGAGAGTCGAAGGCATCATTGTAGCCGACAAGGAGCTGCTTTTCACGAGTTTTTTCCAGGATTTGTCGTAAAGTGAATATTTGATCCATCGTAGATTTACCAGTTCTAAAGCCGCACTGATAAGATGTAATAAGTTTTTCTACAATTGGCTTTAGACGTTGACACAATATGCTCGAAAGGACCTTGTGCTCAATTGGTAATAGGCTTATTCCACGGTAGTTCTTACACTCACTACGATCTCCTGTCTTGTATATGGTACATAACAGACTGAGACTTTAATCCCCAGACATGCTCTCCTTTAGCTAGATGTTTTCCATGAGCTGATGCATGCCCTTAATCAACACCTCTCCACCTGCCTCAAACAATTCAGCCGAGAGATTGTTATTTTTAAGGCGGGATATTGCCACGCGTATCTCGTTCTGGCTCGGAGGTGGACAGTTAATACCATCTTCATGGATTGGAGCGGTGTCTTCTGGAGTGGTTTCCGTATCCAGCAGATTTCTGAAATGTTCTCTCCATATCTTCAGAACGCTATCCGGGTCCCTCACTAGCTGGCCATCGCTGTCCTTGCAGGAGGGCAATCGTGATCCACGCATTCTCTCCCTAACTATATGCTAGAATTTTCGGGCTTCCCCTCTAATTCGGAGCAACTTTGTGCACTCATCCTGTCTTTTCTTTAGATCCTTCTTTTTTCGTGATGCCTCTCGTCTCTTCTTCCTGTGCCGTTCACAAACAGCTCGCGTTGCTATTGACTGCAGTTTCGCCCTGTATGCAGCATCCGTCTCTTTCGTGACATTGCGACATTCATCATCATACCAGGCATCTTCTTGAGACGGTTTGGAGTACCCAAGTTCGCTTCTCGCAGTCCGTTCTATGATGTCGGCTATATATTGCCACTGCGAGGTAATATTTTCAGCGGTAGTTGAGTTATGTGGTTGAAGTAGGCGTCCGCTATCTCTGTGGTCGGCAGTTTACAGATGTCCAGCTTTCCTTGTGCCTGGTTACGTACGTTTTTCGTCATGCTTTTCCTTGTGCGTACCTTAACTGCGGTAAGGTAGTGATGAGTCAATATTCGCACCCCTGATCACTCGTACGTCCAGAACACTCGTTGCGTGCCTTCCATCGACTACCACATGATGTATCTGATTCCTCGTCAATTGACCTGGAGATAGCCATGTTGCCTTATGAATATTTTTATGGTCAAATCTGGTGCTGTTAACTACCATATTTTTTGCTGGAGAGAAATCAATCAGTCTGATGCCATTGTTCGACGTTTCGGTGTGCAGACAGAATTTTCCGATGGTAGGCTCAAATGCGGTCTCCCTGCCTATTTTAACATAAAAATCGCCTAGTAAAATTTTGACGTCATGTCTCGAGCTATGGTCATATACATTTTCTAGGCTCGCGTTGAACTTGTCTTTGTCCTCATCGCATTGTTCTTCTGTCGGAGCATGGGCACATATGAGTCCAAAACCGGTACAATAATCCAGTGAATGGCGAACGCTACTGGCAAATGGTTCGTGTTTTTTTTTTGTTCCTCATGTCATTGTAAATCATTTGGAGGTGGAATGTTTCCATAAAACCATTACAGTATTGAGCCGAACGTTTGGTGACAGAAGTATTTCAAGAGATGAACCTATGAATTGACCATCTGGTTCGTGTGATTTGACACCTTAGGTCTCTTTTTTGTGGGGTACGTTAAATCTCTGGTTTATTTAGAAAATCCATCGATTGATCATTTAGAAGCCAACATTCGATGCGCAATTGACGAACTTAAACCGGGTATGCTCGAAAAAGTAGTGCGCAATAGGCCCAGTCGCGGAAGCCCTATGCCAGAAATTGTTTTAAAACATTAAATGCAATTAAACTTGTGAACTAATAAAGTCCAAATTTTAATCATACAATTGAATTTGTTGTTTTATTTTTGAAAATAGGTTTATGCTAAAATAGTATTATGAAATAATTTTTCGCACTTCATTCTTAAATAATTCAAACAATGTACATAAAACATTTCAATTCATTTGGATATTTTTCAAGAATTTCGTCTTTCGAATAGTCAAAATTTTTTCCTAAGCTCTTTAACCACTACACCTTTAATGATTTACTCTACTTACCTTTATTTTATTCTATGCCACAGTACGGTCCATGTTATTCTCAGACAAAACAAAATGCAAAGAATGACCAACTTTGTTTTCCTATTCCGCCATTAAAATCATGCATGGTTGGATTAAGTAAATACATGGGCATACAAATTACATACAAAGATCATCCATGTCGCTTCCCATGCTCACATGTCCTACAGACAACACATAATGACCACATTCTCATGCAACAATATCCATAGAGTGGTAGGGCAAGAACTCATGGTTACAGCCTCAAGTAACCACTGGTTTTGTATTCGCCCCCAAATGGTCAATCTGGTGGACTCACCTGAGAGCAGGTTGAAGAATGATGATGACGATGCTGACGATATTTAGAGTAATGTTGACTTTGATGTTTACTGTCGACTACAAGAGTAACAAAAACAACAACACTGCATTACATAATAACATACAAGGCTGTGTAGACATATATATATATATTATATAAATATACTATATACGTACTACTGCATATAAGCATTGTAAAAGATTGTTGTGTACAAATAAGGACATAGTAGTTGTTTATCCTTTGGCTGAGTTTTCACATATGATTTGTTGCTCCCTCTATCAAGTGTTCTTTCATTCTCAGTGTTTCATTTTCTATGTTGTTGCCTTGTTCACCTTTATTCCAGATTATTATACGATGAATTCATCCATTTATATTACAATGTACTACAAACATATTTCTTCGAAAGGTATCAGCATTTGAGTATTAGAGAAAAACGTGTACAACACTATGTTCGGGGGGATTTGTAAAACGTCGTAATTTAAACTAAGTAACATGTCAGAATGCAATGTTACATGTAAAAACAAATTTATGGCAAATATTTAACCCAGTAGAAAAATTTCGAAAATAAAAGTATAAAGAGTCACAGAAAGGCTACTACCGGAAACGATCAATAGACATAAATCAAGAATTTTCACAAGGGAGAACATATTAAGATAAAATCAAAGTAATTGTTTTTTTTTGTTTTGCTTGTCACTTTTACTTTTGACGAAACAAAATAAAAAGACAAATTAAATAAAATTGCACCTAAAGCTGCTAAACATCCGGTATGTTCATGACCGATGGCAAATTGTATAACACAAAAATTATTCGTTTTAAAGTTTTAAATGTTTGCAGAAAATTTTATATACAGATTTTAATTTACATGGGGTGTGTATCTTGTACAGCAACCATGATTAGTGTGGCTACAGTATTTCTGGCTCTATGAAAACAATCCAAAACTCAGTCACGAAAATTTCCCCAAAAATTTTGAAAAATCCAATATCCAATAACACTATGACACAATTTGATGGTCATTGTCTCGGGGGTGAACCAAACCAATATCAAACGATAGCATTTGACCTCAGTAACAAAACCCTAAACTCCATTTTGCCCCACTACGTCACAAATTTTTTTTACAGTGGTTTGAAGTTCGATTTTTTGGTCAAAAGTTAAATCAATGAATATGAAAAATCATCTGTAAAAGTACGTTTGGGGTATTTCATGTCTTCGGGGACCTATATTAAAACAATCAGGGGAATATTTTCTCGGAACATTTTAACCCTCTAGCTCCCTCCCGTATGGGACATTTTTGGCCCAATTTTGAAAAACTGTTTAAAAGTCAACTTTGGACGGAGGTCATGGATTAGAATCTTCGATAGAAATATTCTCCGGAAAATTTCACTAAGAGTCACCGAAGACAAATAACCTCTACGAATCAAAGGTTCCAAAATAAAATCAAAATGACATGTTAATGAAATAATAAAAAGTCTATTTTTGAGCAAACAGTGCAACGCACTTTTTTGGGAGTGAACTAAACCTATATCAAACGATAGCATTTGACCTCAGTAATAAAACCCTAAACTCTATTTTGATCCACTATGTCACAATTTTTGTAAACAGTGGGTTAAAGTTAGATTTTTTTAGACAAAAGTCAAATAAAGAAAATGAAAAATCATGTATAAAAATAGGTTTGGGATAGTTCATGTTTGCGGAGACATACATTAAAATTTTCAGAGGAACATTTCATCAGGACTCCTTCTATGTGTTACACTTTTGGGTCGTATCAAATGATATATACCCTCATCCCTAAGGGTGATGGTATAAAATCCCCAAAATTTATGGGAAATTTTTCATATAATATATATGCTTGATTAACCTCGTCTTATGGCATTTGATTATAATCTTATTTAGTTAAAATTTCATTCTCACTCATATTTAGGTTGGTTAAAGTACGTATGAGTTAATTTGATTATTTTCCACATATTTTAACTATTGGCGTTTATTTTAATAACGAGTAAAAGGATGTACTTTATTTATCGCATTCAACATCTTTAATGCTCCATATATAAGAGACAAAGCTTAACTTGCGCACAGCAGAATGAGTTAAGAATGGATTTTTAGGAGCAGCTTATTAAAATGTAGTTCGATATAAATCGGTTCTGTAAATGGAATGATCAACAAATATTTTGAAATTATATACATTAGATCTTCCTACAACACGATTTTACTTTTTAAAGGCTGGTACTAAAAATTCACACAAAAATTTGTTAATCTATAATATTTGTTTGCTACATTATGCGTCAAAGTATTTTAAAAGTTTGTTTTTAATATTTCAAATATTTTCCATATATTTTCTTTCCAAACATTTTATTTTGAACTAATTGGCATGTTCATTATTTCATATGAACTTCAAACTTTTCGTGCGAACAAAATAATTTGTATGGGATTTTGAAGCAAAATAATTTGTATGGGATTTGACATTTCGGAACGATAATTACGGAAAAATTTTCTTTTGTTGTTTTTACGAAAGAGAAACATTCACATGCCCCACCATCAAAATGTAATAAATTAAAATACAATGCTAAATAATCTGGCACTGATTGATTTCAGTTGGTATTTAAATATAGGTAGATCTCGCTTAACACGGTGGTTCCGTGATACAAGAATTTAGTACAAAAAGGAGGGTTACGTTCCTGGATCTCCAAAAATACAACAAAATCCGTTTTCTTTTGACTTATTATAACATTCATTTGTAGTTATATTTAAAAAAATAAACTGAAACTTATTTTCTTCAATTAAATAAACTTAACTTCTCATAAATTAAAAAAAGTACAATAAATAAAAATGAATTAACTCAAAGAATTCAAAATTTACCAAAATACAAAATGCTTTTAAAATTTGTGAATCGTATCCGTGTGGTTTTTTGTTTGAAAAAAATCATTTGTTTTTGACTGTTCGTCTGACAGTTTTTTGTAAAGATCCATGTATAGTAACATACACTTTTCAAGTTCCCTTTTAAACTTTATTCGCCTTTCAGCAGAAGGATCGGTGTTCAAAAAAAAAACGACTCCAATTTTTTGGTTATACTGGTTGGAATCAGTGTAATACCATTAGTTCAAATATCGATTTAGAACTAACACATCTCAGTTAATATTTCAATGTTTATTTTTCATAAATGCATTTTATAGCAAACAAAATTCTGCTAAATATTTTTCCCTGAACCGTGTTAGAACGAGGCCATTTAGCGTGTTAAAGGAAAAATTTCCCCAAAAAGTAAACTGTGTTAGAGCGAAACCGTGTTATAAATAGCACGTGTTAACTTGTATTTGCATAATCAATGTAGCACCACTTTTATCATATTAACACAAGCATATATAAACAAAAGTAAATTGGGGAATCCTCAAATAAGCTTAAGCAGTTTCGTAGGGATAGAATAAAAAATTAATTAATAAATGCGATTGAATCAAAATCCTGTGTTTTGTGCTTTTTTAAAAAGTGACTTTCTTTGTCCCGTTTTATCGAGTTGTATCACATTGGAACCGTACGGACTTCGGCTTTTATACACTTCTGTCTGAATTAATCTTTTCGGCACAAAAGTTAATTTTGGGAAAAAAAACTTAAAATCTCTTATTTTTATTTTTCTCAAATATATAAATATTACTATGAACCGATTTAAAGAAACTTGCTTACATATATACGATATCTCATTTAAATTAAGAGATATTTAAGAAAATAAAAAAATTGTGTCATATTAGTACGAGATTGATTTAGTATTTTTATACCATCACCCTTAGGGATGAGGGTATATATCATTTTATACGACAAAAAGTGTAACGCATCATAGGAGGCGAGTTATACCCCAAGTACCTTAAGACCAAATTCGTTTTACTACTTTTTAAGACGATTGAGCTATGCCCGTCTGTCTGGCTGGCTGGCTGGTAAGCAGGATAACTCGAATAAACCTTTACTGATCGCTATGAAAATTTACCAGCATTAATATTTTCCACAACGAAGCAATGGGATTTTAAATGGGCAGAAAACCTGTTTATCTATCTTGAGATAAGAGGCAAAACCTCAGAAAACCTAAACAGATGGCACACCCCTTCTGGGACCTGCCATACAAATAATTCAGACAAATTTTGCAAAGGTAAGCGTTCATTGACCGTTGATTTACGAAAAAAAATCAGACACGTTGTGCTGCCCGTAATTGTACCTCCTATGTGATTTTGCTCCACAAGCATGCAAAAAATAATACAATAGTAATTTTATTTTAATTAGAAATCTGTTAATTTCAGTAACTCAAGACTTTTAATACTACCTGACTGAAATTTCTGTATTGTTTTAAATTTGAGTCGCTGAAAATATGGCAAGTCATACAAATATTGCCAAAATCTGTATACATTCTAAATTCTGTAGGTGCATACGATGCAAACTCATTAATAACATTATTTCAGATACTACCTCTTGTGAAACACTGGAGGATGTAGGTTAACATCATGAGTTTTTAAACAATTCGATTTTGGCCAATATATGTTTATTTTCTATAAGCCTTTAACAAATTTCCTTATTTTGACAGATGATGTAACATATTATCGTATTGGTCTATTTAAAAGAAAACCACACTATTTCGCCTTCTTGTAAACACAAAATGTTATTTAATTAGAAGTTTAAAACTGCTATATTTTGGTATATGTGCAAAATGTGCAAAATGCATGGTGACCTTCGCCGATTTGATTTCTTTTTTACAGAAAACTTTCTTAAAACTTTTCCACCTTGTTTATATTGTTTTGTTTAATCGGATAGTAATTGTGAGCAGGAAACTGAATTAAAGTGTTAAAATAGTGCCGCTTTAAATTTACTAGCAGTAGAGCCAAATATAAAGTTTTTGCTTATATTTTCACATAGTTTGATTCTTAGCATTATTTACATTAGTTGAGGTCAGTTTTATTAAAAAAATTATTTTTTATATCGACTTTGACAAATTTTACAAATAACGTTAGGGAATAAAAAAAAATTTTAAATCGGTCAAGAATTGCGGCCTGAAATTTCCCATGTCACCAAAGCCTCGAAATTCGCAGTCTATCTACAAACATCTATGATTGGCGCTACTCCCAGACTTGTGCTGCCTTAAGGGGAAAAATAGTATTTTATTGAATTATCCTCTCAATTTGTGCAACACTTTCGGCATGTATATGATATTTAGCTCATTATCTTATATATGGAAGCCATGTTCTATAATCAAAAACTTTAATATTTTGGTAGAGGGGAATGGGTTAGGGGGTATGCAGCTCTTCGATGTCTAGTTTTCTTTGCGTTTGATTTTTTCCATTTGTTTTCTTGTATTAAAATCAGCGCAGTATGAAGAAGCGGCGCTTTAATGTATATTGTTGTCATTTACAGTACATGACTATACTGCGAAACAATATTCCTGCTTCTACTACCAACATTTTAGATATAATGCAAGTGGTTTCCAATATAGGGAATTAATAACTTTAAAAGACTAAGCATTATTCAAAATAAACATTTAAAAAGAAAAACAATCCACTGCATTTCCTCTTCAT
>OZ035881.1:83461249-83501425 GCA_964034835.1 Muscina levida | reverse complement strand
AGTACTGCTGAAGTCAGTTAAAACATCTATTGGCGAGCACTTTTCACCGCTTGATATCTTGTCTGACATTATTTTTCTCGTTAACGAAAGATCCGCGATGGGTAAATTCATCTACTATCTCAAAACAATAATTGTCAACGTTCACTGTGCGTCCCCAGCGAGGGGACTCTTTGTTCGTCGAAAACATTATAAATATACTAGCTGACCCGGCAAACGTTGTTCTGCCATACAACTTCTGACTCGGCGAACTTCGTCTCGCTCCAAGTTAACGCCTCCAGAGTAATATTAAAATACATATAGTTCAAATTTTAATGTGACTAATTTGAATTTAATCGAAATCAGTGAAGAGCGGTCTGATAAACAATGTTTTTCGATTTGTTTTCCGGCGCTAAAACAAACAATGAAGACACGCGAAAAACTGAGAAATTCGAGGTTGATCTCACAAACTTCCAATGATTGGCCTTGCGATTTATTGATTGTCATCGCAAAAGCCAATCGAATGGGGAATTGAATTTGCTAGAATTGGAAGGGAAAATCGGTTGGAATAATAGAAATTCGAGGTAAAAAGACTTCCTCTCCTTTGAAAAAAATTGACGGAAACGTCATCAATCCAGTTGAAAC
Source organism: Muscina levida (assembly GCA_964034835.1). NCBI lineage: Eukaryota > Metazoa > Arthropoda > Insecta > Diptera > Muscidae > Muscina > Muscina levida. The sequence continues at coordinate 83,500,804 of OZ035881.1, read as the reverse complement.
ATCAACAGGAATTTGGCCATTACAAAGCGCCAGTAGATATTTTGAAAATGCAATAGCCGATGGGTCGTTTTGCAACGTGACTCTCATGTTCGTGGTTTATATCAACTTCTTGTTATTCCGCCACAAAGACATTAATTTCATCAGCAGTAGTAGATTTTAAGATGGCGGGAAGCGTTTGATGAAAATCTCATGACAGAAATATTATAGCCCCATCAAATCGTTTCGAATCACCTCATAAATCCTTCATCTTTCGTACAACTGCCTCCAAAGCTCGTTGACGCGCGATAGTGCATTTATCCCAAATGATAAGTTGCGATCGATACGCATCAAAATTATTTGAGCTAACCTTTTTATTCGTTTCTTTTCCTGATGACTTGTAAACAAACCTGTCGTTGTTTTGACCATCTTTAAATTGTGGTGATATTCACCCTCTCCACGGCAGAACATCATTGAAGTGCATCATATGACCGATGAGTCTCCCGACGCTTGAGAACAATATCGTGTGATTCCACATTCTCACCCTACAATAGCTGTGAAGCCGTCGATATTCATATCAACAACTTTAAATGCAGTTATCTCCTAACAAAAATTTTCGATCGCAAAAAGGATACAGTTCGCATTAGGAGGCATTAGTCGAGTAAATAAGTCTCCCAAAGAACAACCATGTCCTATTCGAAAAATCCAAATTTTTCGAGTTTTCCACCAAGAATTTATCTATTTTTCCATTCGGAAAGTTATGTCGGAATAATAATCTAAAATTTTTCGCAGTCACATCGTCCAAAACTATCAAATCATACGACAAAAAACTAAATTTCGTCGAATAAAAAATTACAGTACAACTTCGACAGTCCGGACATGCGCCAGTCCGGACACTCCAATAATTCGGACGCTTCTACATTTCGGACAAAATAAAATTTTTACCTCTACAATCCGGACAATTTTTTTTATGGAAAAAAAATTCGGGGGTTTCCCGTTTTTACTTTGTTTGTTTTATTATTCTTACCTTTGTTTACATTTCGCACTATCATTTCTTCAGTTTCGGTGCATTCTTTCGCAAGCGTGTTTGTCTAATTTCATACCAAGCGCCATGTCTTTAAATAATAAACGCAAACATAAAACACTAATTTTAAAGGAAAAGTGTGAAATTTTACAAAGTCTTGATGAGAGAAAAACTATTAGGCAGGTTGCCGAAAAATTTCATGTTTCTAAATTCCTAAAATTTCAAGTTTATAATGCAGACGAATCTGCTGCTTTCTGGAGAGTGTTGCCTGGTAACACATGGGTGCATACGAAGGAAAAATCATGCCAAGCTCAAATGCTGCCGGAACACATAAACTGCCTCTTTTGGCAATTGGGAAATCTGGTAATCCAAGAGCCTTTAAAGGTTGTAAAATCTAGTGGTATATAAAGCAACTAATAAAGGATGGATGTCTACGTCCCTTTTTATCAACTGGTTCATAAACCATTTTATTCCGGAAGTAAAAGAATATCTAACACAGGTTAACAGGCCACTCGAAGCATTATTGATATTAGATAATGCTCCTTCACATCCTAAAACGGGTGAAATTAATTTTGATCAAAATTTCAAAGTTATGTTTTTACCACCAAATTGTACAGCAATATTACAGCCTATGGATTAAAATTTAATACAAAATGTAAAGGTTACTTACAGAAAGCAATAATTGCAATATATTTTATCAGAAAATGCTGACACGTCGATGTGGTTAAAACTTTAAAAATGTTTAGCCTTAAAGATGCGGTTTATTTCTTGGATTTAGCATGGCAAAGCACTAGTGAAAACAATATTCAGAAAAGCTGGTCTGCATTGTGGCCAAGAACTGCATCGTGTTGGGATGATGAAGATTTGATACCTCTTCAGGTACTGCGTGAAGAACTGCAGTCTGATAGCATCGCTGATGGCATAAAATCCATTCAAAATTTAACTGGAGCTATCGAATTCAGTAATGACCTAACTGAAAAAGAAAAAAACTAATACAACATGCTAAACAAAAAGAATCGCCAGTGCTGATTACGGACTCTGAAGACGACTTTGTAGAAATGGCTGCTAAAACAAAGATATCTACTGCAGATGCAAAGAAATCATTTTCAGTTTGTATTCAGTGGGCTGAGGAGAATAATATAGATTTGCAGGATATTCTTTTGTTGAAGAGGATTGAGCAAAACGCACAAATCATTCGTCTCAACAAAGTTAGTCAGCTCAAAATAACTTCTTTTTTCAATAAATAATAATATGTATGTATTTAATATAATAATTTAATGAAATAATTTAATGTAATAATTTAATGAATTAATTTAATGTAATAATTTAATTAATTAATTTAATGCAATAATTTGATGTTTTTTTAATAAATCATAGTACATATGTATGTATTTAAGTCACTTAGATTATTTTAATAATTTTCACTACTATAGTCCAGACAACTCGATAATCCGAACATGCCCAAAATTATATGTGTCCGGACTGTCGAAGTTGTACTGTACAAATTTTCGAATTTTTCTGGAATTTTCCAACAAAATTTTTATATTTTTCCATTTGAAAAGTCATTTGCAATTATTGCACACAAAAAAGCTATTTTCGGTTATTCCAATTTCCCAAAATTTTCTCCCACTTAAACCTTCCCCGGCAATTGCGAACAGCTGAAAAAAATTTCAGCAAAATCGGTCCAGCCGTTCTCAATTGATATATTACTATATGAACAACTATAACACCATTTTTATATAAATATAGAGACATTATTTATCTCGTTAATTTTTCCAACCAACATCAAAATCATGCGAAAACTGCAAAATTTCGTCGATAAAAATATCAAATTTTTTGCGCATTTCGGAATTTTTCGAGTTTTTCCCTAATAATTTTCTATTTTTGCATTCGAAAAGCCATTTCGTAACAATTGCACTCAAATTTCCCGGCTTTTCCTAAGGATTTTCCCAAAATTTTGACGCATAAAAAATTCCTCCCAATATTGAAAAAAAATAGAGCAAACTGGGCCAACGCTCTCTCTTGATAAATTACTATAAATTTTTCACACTATTTTTATATTTAAATATTTCACAATAATCCGAAATTTTTCAGCAACACAACGAATTTTGCACCTTTACGTCGTCTGAAATCATTAAATCAAGCGATACAATGGAAGATTTCGTCGAAGGCATCATCTTTCGATTTTTTCTGGAATTTTCCGAGTTTTCCAGTTTTTTTTTCCATTCGAAAAATTTACATCGCCCAAAATTACCAAAACATACGATAAGAAGCAAAATTTTTTCGAATAAAAAAATAAATTTTTTTGGCATTTTCCATAATTTTCCAACTAAAATGTTATATTTTTCCATTCGAAAACCGACAAAAATTTAATTTTCGATTATCGAAAAAAATCTAATTTTCCGATTTTTTCGGAATTTTACGAGTTTTCCACCGACAATTTATCTATTTTTCCATTCGAAAAGTCGTTTCGAATAATTATACAAAATTCGATCGTTCAAAACTATCAAATCGTACGACAAAAAGCAAAATTTCATCGAAAAATAGTATTGAAATTTTTCGAATTTTTCCGGAATTTTCCGAATTTTCCAAAAAAAATTTTATTTTTCCATTCGAAAAACCATTCGTAACAATTGCACACAAAATTCCATACAAAAAAGCAATTTTCGGTTTTTGCAATTTTCCGGCTTTTCCGGAGGAATTTCCCAAAATTTTCTTTTACATAAACCTTCTCCTGGCAATTACGAACAACTGAAAAAAAATTTCAGCAAAATCGGTCCAACCGTTCTCAATTGATGAATTACTATACATTTTTGCCACCATTTTTATATATATAGATATCTTGTCATACCTACCATGCCTCCGTTCGTGCGCGTGGTGAAGTATAAACAAACTATTCAACGTAGTATGTTAAAATTTAGATAAGAATAGCCGAACAGTAAGATCCGGAAAATGTATATTCTCAAAATATTTGTACAGTGTGTCTAAAAATGAAGGATTAAAAATTCGGATGTTTTTTTTTTTTAACTTTTGTTTTACCATATTTACCATTACGTCAATAATTATATTCATAAAAAATTGCAATTCGCTTTAAACTCAAACCTGACCAGAAATTTCAAAACTCAGTATACAGTTGTGTTCCCATTCGTGTGAGCTTTCAGAAATATATTGACTTTTCCATGACCCAAAATAAGTGTCGCACTGTGTTATTATCAATTGTCGTAGAATGAGGTTGTTTATAAACACTAATGACGTTATGTTTTTCTACAAAGTAATGTAGGAACAACAACATATATTTTTTCTTTTTCGCCTAGAAGGAGACGTTTCATTACTCGTCAATTCGTCAAAAACATACTACCCCCATTACCTATCTTATTTCCATGTTCACGTACATTCATCACTTAAGGCCGGTATTTGTAGTGTAATTTAATTTTTTATTCTCCTCACTTCGTTTGTCACACTACAGAAGACCAAAATAACAACAATTTAAAGAAAGTGTTTATGTGTTTTCTTCAAATAAAAAAAAGTTGTGAAATGAAATTGTACAGTCACACATACTCGATCTCGTATAATAGAAGGCAAGAAAAACGACACTTCCAATTCAATTGTAAATTTTATTTTATATTCAAAGTATGTATTAAGTTGCCAGCATCATCTAGAAACACCCGACAGTTACCTTACTTCAATTGCCTCTCGCGACTTGGTGGAGTTAAATGCGTTCTCTATGTTTCAAAAGTTGGCGTATTGTTGTAGGTAGGAACACAAATGCAAAAGTTGCAATAAAGTAAGTTGGCACACGGTAGCTGGACAGATGAGGGAACATACTGCCACGCCGTACCTACAGTGGCATGGTGTAGCTTTAACGTGAAAGGAAAAACTATGATAAATCTCTGCAGTTATATTTATATGTTGAGTCACATGTGAATTCAAGCATGGTGTTACCAAGTGGCGGTAAATAAGGGCAAAGGGTGCTGACGATGATAGTTTGGCAACTTTCGAAAAAGCTATCCGCCCTGCCAGCTGTCACTATAATACATTTCACACAAATATTGTAAAAACAAATTCTTTTGACATTAATTGTCAATAGTAAATGATCTTCAACCGAAACAATAGTCATAATTCATCATATCAACAAAACCAAACAAGAAAAAAAAAGTATTTTTTTTGAGTTTTTCAGAGATTTTCGATATTTATGTAAAAACAATATGTGCAATTTTATTATCATAGTAAAGAGTTTTAAAAGACGCATCCAACGGTATGAGAAACATGTCCACAAATGTCTTGCCAAGTCCTTTTTTTCAGGGATTTCTGCAAAAAAGAGAGAAAACTTAAATTGTGTTTACTTGCAATTATTTAGTTGACGTTTCGGGATTTGCCTTGGAAGCTGAAACATATATGCGTAATTTGTCGAACAATGGATTTATCAGAATAGTAGCTAGCCATTGCACTTCCAAAGTAATGTCCCAAAAGGTTTTAAATTGTTTCAATATGAATAACTTTTAAGGGCATAATAAATCTAAATATGTTTTTTTTTTAAACAAAAACAACGCAAAAACACTGTGCGATGAACGGATAAAGAACAAAAGCATTTTGCAAAGTTAAATCCAATGTACGTGTGCAAAAATATGTACTTACTTAGCAGGATTTGATGCTTAAACTTTCTCTTTAACGTTAAATCGTAAATTTTTCAAAACAAGCAAAGAAAAATGTAAGACAAAAGGACATGAGAAAAATTTCTTCGCAAAGGAAGACGAAAAACTTTGAAGCGCCTACGTGACGCAAAAGATTTAAAGTCTCACTCTCCCTCTACTAAATGTGCCAATTTCCTAGAGTCATATAGTAAACTGTCCCCCCGGCTTTGGGTATTTGCGAGATTCTCTATATCAAGCGTTCACCTTCTAGGGGTAAGGTATTTATTTTCTAGCTTAAATTTACAAAGCAAAAAAAAAGAACGAAAACTAAGCAGAAGAAGAACTTTGGCACCAATTCGTTTCAATAACGACGATGGAGGGACCGAGACGTGTATTAATGTTAGAATACAAATTCGAATGTAATGAAAAACAGTTTGGCAAACAGCAAAAACAACAATAAATCTACGTGTCAGCTTTGAGTCTGGCCTGTTGTTATTGTTTTTGTCCAATATCCATGTTTTCTCTATTTTCTGTCGCCTCATTCTCCTGGTAGTTGTTATTCCGACCGCTATAGCCGTTTCATTCGTTTGTTTGTATGATTTTATTTTCCACATCCGTGTATCGAGAACATTTGCGAATGAGTTGGTTTAATGTTGAAAATATCCATAGTCTCGTTTCATGTCACTCTGTCGCAGTGGCCTTCTGCCTTGTCTTCCTTTGGCAGCTTATTGGATTTTTGGTAAGGATTAAGAGTAATGCCCTTTAATTTGCGTTTTCTTTTGTAATCGAAAGGAAAGGTAAATACAAAAATTGACAACAAAATTAGAGTTTTGTTGGATTATGTGAAAATATGCTCATATATTTTATAGACACGGGTTTTTTTAAGTTCTTAAAACATACGTCTATTACAAAGTATTTTAAGTTGTCTCGTTTGTTCACTGTTTTAATACAAACGGAGAGCGAGTATATCTTCCAATGGTTAAATATAAGGTAAAAAATATCCCATTCGCATGAATGAGAATGATAGACAAATTTAAAAATTGCAGTCTGATATCTTCACAACTGTTTTGTTCAATAATTATGCAAGGCAAAAATCGATGTTTTGTTTCACTGTCCCTATTAACCCTATTAACATTCGTTCAACCTCTTGTTTGTTAAAAAAAAGTGCGAACAATAAACTTAACCGCAAATATCGGCATAATTATCACTAAATTAAAATTAAATGTGAACTTTTTTGGAGGTATGCAGAGATGCATTAAAACTATATTTTATTGAACTTTGTATCACAATTTTTGTCAATATTTCTTTTTTTTTGAAATGTTTCGCTTAGAGAACAGAAGCTTCCATACCAAATTTCGATAGCTCTTGTACTGCGGTAGTAGTCAGACGGAGACAGTCGGGCGGACATGTTTCAATCGGCTCAGAACCGACGTCCCTTCTCGTCGTTAGAAATTTTAGAAAAAACTGAGTATACCCCCTCGTCCGTGAGTGCACATGGTGTAGGGTATAAATATAATAATAATTTGTGTCGGATATGAAGGAAAATGATTTGAAAATATTCTGTGTACCGTGTTTTTTTGTACTTTAATGAAATTTCGTTGCTGACATTTATTCACCATTTTGAGTCATTTTACTATTACACTATGTCGCAAAATTTAAAAGTTTCTCTATCTGGGACATTTAATAATAAATTTTAATGTAAAATTTCACGCTGAGTTGAAATTTACTCTTAGATACGTGGAAAGTAGAACAGTTTTTGAGATATCGTCAAATTTCCATTTTTAGTGTTTTGAAAAACGTAGGTCTACTAAAATGCCATTTTCTCTGGTTTTAGTTCCCAGCAGATTTGAATTCAGCATGAAATTTTACATAAGGATCAACTTTTTAGAAGCCGGGATTAAAAATTTGTTGCCTTGTCTTATATGGCTCTATGAAATAAGGCCCCAAAACAAAAATTAAATAAAGCCCTAAAAATTTGTTCAGAAAACAACAACAGTGAAATTTGCGGTGTTATTTCATTTTTTTTGGGACTTTATTTCATTTTTGCTTTTGGGCCTTATTTAGGTATGAAATAAAGCCCCAAATTTCGAAAATGAAATAATGCCGTAATCTTGCTCTTATTCTCTGACGCCCCCCGCCGCATACGTCGTAGTCAGCCTCGCAACTTTCACTCACTGGCATTATTAAAAGACGAATGCGGTGGGGGGCACGTACCACAAAGTGATGGGGGGGAGGGCGTCCGCCCCCCCTTTCTTTACCACTTCTACTACCTCTACCACACGTATCTAGCCTTTTTATTACATGAAAGGCTTGCCCCAAAAATGGGGCATTATTTCATTTATGAATTGGGGTGTTTTTGCATTTGTTTCATAACGAAATAAAACCCCATTTTTGGGGCTTTATTTCATTTTGGATTTGGGGCCTTATTTCATAGAACCGTGTTATATACCCTATTCAAACCGAAAAGTTTTTCGCTAAAAAGACAATTTTTCATTCAAAATATAAAACGCACTTCCATCCTTAATTGAAAAAATTTTGAAAAACAACACAACATACCAAATTGCAATAAATAAATTATAATATTTACTATAAAAAATCTAGACACTTACGATTGTAAATAACCCTATTCTCTTCAAACTTTTGTGAAAGCTATTTCATTCGAAGTTAAAAATTATTGATATACCCTAATGACAACTGTGTACGGTTTCATAAATTATCGTTCAGATATCTTTAACGTTTGAAAAAGCCCAATCGAATCCGATTGTGGTGAAAACAGTTTTGTCTAGAAGAGGTTGCAGTCCCCTCTCGATAAGGGAGTGGACCCCCCATCCCTAAAAAAAACATGGGGAGTTTGTATGGGAGGTGGGAGTAGTTTTTGACCGATCGAGCTTGTCTTAAAACTTGAACTTAGGAAAGAAGCGTGCATTCTAAATTTCAGCTCGATATCTCTTCAACTGCGGCTGTAATCGTGGGGACAGACGGACAGGCAACACAATACAAAACAAGAGCAAAACAAACACTGAATGTACACTAGGTTGGCATTTGTTGCCAAAAACAATTCTATGCAATTTTATCCGGTGTGTTTGGGCTTCTTGATGGTTTCTTGAAGCTTTTAACACTTAAGGTTGTGGTAATGTGTGTACAGCTGATGAGATAGTTTGGCAACTATCGAAATAGTCATCCGCCCTGCCAGCTGTCAACATAATCCATTTCACACAACTTTTGTAAAACAGATTCTACATATTAGCAATAATAGAAAAGATCTTGAACCGAACAATGAAACCAAACTCATTATTTACATACATAGATCAACAATACAAAACAAGAGCAAAATATTATATGTTATTTTTCGCTTATAATCACAAATACATAGGCTTTTATTACATGTCGCACCAGTTCATCAAAAGTAACACAACTCAAAATTTTACGACTTTTCAGTAGAGACAAAATACTAGTTCCGCCAATATAATGGAATTATTGTTATAAACAAATATAACGTTGTTAAGGAAACTCAATAATATTTCAATAAAATAATAAAACTTATTTCTCTTCTTCTTGTTTTTCCGAAATTTTTACGAATTTTTAAGTTAATACAGTTTTCATGAAAATTTTTGATCTACATGTCAGTATTAAAACGAAAGGGCACATTTGAATAAGTTATTGATAAACAGATTTTTAACATGAAAATAATCACAACACGAATTAACACACTTTGCTGATACATTTGAGTAACGTAACCCTTGAACACATCAACGCAACTAAAATTAAAACTCTTTAATTGAATCAAAATATACAATATGAGTACGCAAAGAAAGACATATAAGGCATTTCTCCCATGAAATATTAAAAATAGAATCCCAAAAATTGTACAGTGGTTAGATATGGTAATTATACACTGTATTCTTCAAAATAGTGACAAATAGAATTTTTTGAGTTGTGTCACTTTTGATGAACAGGTGCGATGTATGTATCAATTGTATTTAACTTTTATATTTGTAAATATAATAATTCAAATGCGTTCAGATTTGGTGTGAACGTTGCCTTAAATGCCCGAAGAAGATTACAACTTAAAAAATAACTTGTTTATGTTTGATAATAATCATTTTGATCTAAATGGAAATCTAAACAAGCAAAATTGACGTATATTGAGTGAATATAATCTAGAAAGAAACCCTGTGACGAAACTGCGCTCTGAACGAGTCACTGTGAGGTTGTAGTGAAAGATTTGTTTTTATTAAACGTTTTAAATTTTCATTCCCACTATCAAAAACCGTATACGTTTGCGGTTACTGTTTGCTACAAACGATTACAATAATGTATAGTTACAGCCATGTGTTTGTTGTTGACATTTGAAGCTAGCTGCTCATTTAGAAACTTCTTGATTTTGCTAAAAAAAAATGTGCAACTTCCTTTTCTTTCTAACCTCGAGCTGAGCAGAAGCCTAAATTCCATTAAACCAAGTTCAAAGTGTTTAAAAAGTTCATTAAAATAACTTATATTTTTCCAATGCATCACCATATTTTGGATCATCTTATATTTTTGGCTGTGAACAAAGTCAACACCACAATCGCTTTATTAGCTATTTTAATCAGTTTCATTACCTACTAAACGTAAGTAAAAGTGCCAGTCATGAAGTTAACAAATGAGGGAATACTTAACCAATTTCCTTCATCACACATCACAAGTGCCGGACAAGACAGACCACATTTCCACCACTAAAAATAGCAGTGTTTAGTACATAAGTGCAAGTGAAAAATATCTCCAGAAAAATCATTCAATAACCACCTACAGTCATAATACATAATTTACATAATACATAATCATAATGCATTATTTTCTTAAATTGGGATAAATCCCAATCTATATATATAACCAGTACAGAAATTTCAGTCAGGTAAACAGACTGATAAATACCATCACCCAATATAAGATATTGTTGAAGTCTTGAGTTATTGAAATGAATAGATTATTAATTAAACTAAAATTACTTATGTATATTTTTTCCCCTGCTTGTGGTGCAAAATCGTCCAAAACTATACTTATTTGTGTAGGGGGTATAGGTGCCGGTTTGGAATTTATGTGAGAAATATTAATTTTTCAAAAAAATTTAATTTTGATAGGGGGTACCACAAGAGGTGAGCCGATACAGTCCTTATTCATTCTTTAAATTCATTCATTAACTCAAATTTTCATACGTACAACTTACGAATAATTTGACTGAATTCAGTGCACTTACAAAAAAAGATATGTATGTAAGACTATAGGGGTGAGTTCGGTCCTTTGTGTGGGAGGGTACCAGAAGGGGTGTGTCAAATAGTTAGGTTTTCTGAGGTTTCGCCTCCTACCACAATATAAATTAACCGACTAATTTTCATTACCCCTCAAATGTCCGTTTGGAAGTTATGGGAGAATTATGAATTTTCCAAAAATAGGTAATTTTGTATGGGAGGTACCAGAAGTCGTGAACTGATATAGTCCATATTCATACCTGAGTCTAATTTTCATAAGCAAACATCATACGCAAAATTTGAGTGATCTCAGTTTACTTACAAAAAAGATATGTATGTAAAACTATAAGGGTCAATTCGGTCATTTGTATGGGAGTTACCAGAAGGGGTGTGTCAAATAGTTAGGCTCTCTGAGGATTCGCCTCCTATCACAACATTAATTTATCGACCAATGTTCATAACCCCCCAAGTGACTGTTTTGAAGTTATTGGAGAAATATATAATTTCCAAAAATAGGTCATTTTGTATGGGAGGTACCAGAAGGCGTGAACCGATATAGTCCATATTCATACCTGAGTCTAATATTTATAAGCAAACATCATACGCAAAATTTGAGTGATCTAAGTTTACTTGCAAAACAGATATGTATGTAAAACTATAAGGGTCAATTCGGTCATTTGTATGGGAGGTACCAGAATGGTTGGGGCACAGGTTTCGGTTTTCTTAGGGTTTGTCTACTTTTGCAAGATAAATAAACTGACCAAATTCAAACATCCTCCGGTTGTCCGTTTAGAAGTTATGGAAGAAATATGAATTTTCCAAAAATAGGTAATTTTGTATGGGAGGTACCAGAAGGGGTGGGGCTATTCAGCCCATTTACAATCCCATAAGTTCGTTTTGAAAAATATTTACACTAGTAAATTTTCATACCAATCCGTTAAGGTTTACTCGAGTTATCCTGCTGACCAGCCATCCAGCCAGCCAGCCAGCCTGCCAGCCAGCCAGACAGACGGACATAGCTCATTCTTCTTAAAAAGTTTTGAAACGAATTTGGTCTTAAGATACTTGGGGTCTAACTCGTCTCCTTTAATGCGTTACACTTTTTTTCGTATCAAATGATATATACCCTCATCCCTAAGGGTGATGGTATAAAAATGGTGGCAAAAATGTTTAGTAATTCGTCAATTGATGACGGCTGGGCCGATTTTGCTGAAAGTTGTTCAGTTGTTCGTAATTACCAGGAGAAGTTTTATGTGAAAGAAAATTTTAGGAAAATCCTCCGGAAAAGTCGGAAAATTAGAAAAGTCGAAAATTGTTTTTTTGTATGGAATTTTGTGTGCAATTGTTACGAATGGCTTTTAGAATAGAAAAACAGAAAATTTTGTTGGAAATTCCGGAAAAATTTAATTTTTTTTCCTACAAAATTTTGGATATTATCGCATAATTTGATCATTTTGGACGATGTAACTCTGAAAAATTTCAGATAATTATTTCGAAATGACTTTCCGAATGGAAAAATAGAAAAATTATCGGTGGAAAACTCGGAACATTCCGGAAATACTCGAAAAATTTGGATTTTTCGGTAAAATTTTGCATTGTATCGCCTGATTTGATGAAAAGCGCATTGTATAAAATTTAGTGTGCAAGTGTTCCGTAGTGGCTTTTCGAATAGAAAAATAGAAAATTTTGGTTGGAAAATTATTAAAAAATCCTTCGGAAAAGTGGGGACATTGGAAGAGTCGAAAATTGTTTTTTGCATGTAATTTTGTGTGCAGTTGTTACGGTATGGTTTTTCGAATGAAAAAAAGGGAATATTCTTGGGGAAAAACTAGGAAGATTTCGGTTAAAACGCAAAAATTGGTATTTTTATTGACGAAATTTTGCAGTTTTCGCATAATTAGATGATTTTGAACGATGTTAAGGTGGAAAATCTCGGATAAATGTTGGTTGGAGAATTTAACCAGATAAATAATATTTAGGTAACAAATATATATTGATATGCTATGCAATATTTGTCAATTTTATAATTTTTTCAGAAAATGGGTTTACATGTGAAAAATAAAGTTATCCAATTCGATTGCGGGCATTCCTTTCGAAACGACTTTGTAGTTTTTTAGGGAGAGTTAATTGCTTGGCTAATGCCTCCTATAAGACTATGAAATCTTAAAAGACAAAAACATCGTGCAATAATTAATCAGTATATACCCAGTTTATCCACGCCAAGGTGTATGCTTTTATCTTTGCTATCCTTCAATTCCCTGCGTACTGTGGATGGTGTTCTGTGCGCCACATTTCGAGAGGATTGCCAAAATTTAAATGTGCTCAAAAACGGACTTTATGCTCGCCGAAGCGACTGTTTCTGCGTCGGCGATTCAAATACGTACATTGTTTGCGATATTCGGAGTCACATAGGCGTGCTCATGTGCGGCAATCTGCTGTCGACATTAGGAATGCCAGCGCCAAATACGTCGATGCAAGATGCATTCGATCGCGAATTTTAACGGGAGCAAGACTATAATCGAGATGAGCTGACCGAAATAGTTCGAACATATGCGTCGCTGTTAAATGCCGAGTACGAGACCGTGTACGATTCGCTGGTGAAGGTTGTTAACGATGAAATGGGAGGCATATACTTTCTCGATGCTCCGGGCCAGACATTTTTTTTTGTTGATTCTGGCAACAATTCGGTCAAGATCTCAAATAACGTAGCCGCTGCATCCTCTGGCATCGCTGCCTCATTGTTGGAAGGAACTGCAACTTCCGCTTTGAAATTGTCGATGAATTTTCTCACGGTTGAAAGGCCAAAGTACACAATGTCCAAGAATTCGGAAACAGCTAAATTGATGCAAGAATGCAAAATCACCATTTGGGTTGAATGCACGTTGGCGAATAAACGACCTCTGGAAATTGTTGACCGAAGATGAAGGATTTACGAGGGCTATGATATTGCTCACTTCTGCCGAATTACTTAAACCATGCTTGAAATCATCGTCAATATCAACAAGTTGAAATTGTCGCCTTGCAGAACCTCCCATCGTCTTCTGAATTCTCGAGACGACTGCTGGCGCTTGGCAATGGCCAAATTTGTGTTGATGTTTCGACAGAACTGATATCGTTCCCTGTAAATTTTTGCGAGTTCACTTCGTCGAAAGACCAACTCATCACTAAAGTGTTCCCCGGCATTGCACAAAACTATAAAAATCTGGATAGGATTAATCAACATGCAGTATTAGCAGCAAGGAATAAGGCTTGAATTTAATTTTAAAAAGTCAAATCTTTGGAGAACTGCATTCGTACAAATCTGTTTACAGCGTAACCGACGAGGATGGATCGACCAACAATCCGACGGAATTGTTCAACTCGCTTGATGTGCTGCATAATTTCCAGATGAAGGTGGGATCGATCATAATCATATTGCGGAATCTGAATCAACAGAAATTGTGCAACGGTACGCGGTTGTCCGTTAAGAAACTGATACACAGTGATTTAACCGACGATAATCAAGGGCAATTTCAAAGAAAAGGAAGTCTTTTTATCACGAATGCCGATTGTTCCAACTGTTTATCCATTCCAATTTCCTATTCAATTGGCTTTGGCAATGGCAATCAGTAAATCGCGAATAAATATCGAATTTAACTGTTTTTCGTGCGGTGAGCTGTACGTTGCCTTTTCACGTTTTGTTGTGTGATTTTGCGGCGGAAAACTAATCGGAAACATGGTTTATTATACCACTTTCTAATGAGTTTATCTAAAGGCATTAAATTGGTCCAGACAAAGTTCGCTGGGTCCGCTAGTATACCCTAAAAATCCATGTTGATGGAATAATGAGAAGGTTTAAGTTTTAATATTGCACAATAATATAATTTCTTTTTAAACGCGAAATAAGTTAATTATAAACTTAACTATGAATGCATTGTTTTAAACAAATGTCATGATTAATACGACAATAATATAGTTCATAAAATTCATATAACAAAACCTGCGACTAAATATAAAGTCGTTTGTCATACAAATATCAAAATGCACAAAGAGATCTTCATTATTACATTTCCATAAAAAAATTAACTCATATAAAAATGCACTCTTAAATAATGATATTTAACAAAATTAACTCTCTTCCAATTATTATCTAAAATTAATTTCTTAATTATAAAATCTTGTCATTAAAACCGGTTATCATTACGTCACAATTAAGTTAACTAAGAACTAAAAAACGATAAAAGCATGCAAAACAAAATAATAATTGTCAACAACATAATCTAATAATCATCAATTTAATGATATTAGCATCGTAAAAAAACGTCGAACATAATTAGAGCGAGAGATAAGTATAATCAAACAATATCAAACTTCATCATTATGATCAAACATATTTAGTATTACTCCACAGCACTCCGAACATCGAACAGCTGAAGGCCTTCAAACGTCGATCTGGTGAGTACCTGCTGATATTTTAATAATGACGTAGTTTGTAGCTTTGTGTACCTTCCTACCTAAGAACTAAATGATGATAGTTACATACAATCAATTTACATACCATTGTTTGCTTCTCAATTTTGTTTTGCTAATGCTTTAATATCTCTAGTTTTGATAGTATAAATCTCAATGCATAAAGTCGAAACCCTAGCCGAATTTTGATAGGCCCGTTTTAGTCGTATTATTTCTATATTTCTAAGTTCTTTCTTAATTTTAAGAATATGAAATCTATTGCAAAACTAATTATTTAAATTTTGTCATAGAAGCTATTAATGCTTTATTTACTCCCGTTTTTGTTATTATTAAATATTTGAATAAAATTGTTAAATATACACAATGAAGTGTTAAAAGAAAATATAGTGTTTTCATGTCGGTAATGTGGTAAAGGCTGGTTAAGGATTGTATGTTAGGGATCCTGATTACATAATATAGCGCAAATCAGGATATTGGTTTGGGAGGGCAATGAAGCGTTCTTATCTCACGTCAACTATGAGATATTTTCAGAATTGAGTAGTAACCGTTCTTATGACTATTTACGAGGGTTTTTTTTAGTCAAATTTTTTTTATTGAGTAGTATGTTTCCACTAAATAGGGAGTCTATAATATTTTTTTTTGTAATTAAATATGTTCTGGTACGGGAAAGGACGAGAACCCCCCACCCGACTGTAGCTGGTTAATCAAAGGCTCCTGAGTCCTCTTTCCTACAGAATTGTGTTACCACCTAGAATATCCTCGCCACCTTACAATATAAAGCGTTTACATAAGTCACCTAAGATATTCGAAATTAACCCATAATGGTACATTACAAGGTGCGCAGTTTCACTAAGTTGCATTGTGGCAAAATCATTGAAGAAAATAGTATAACATTAACTTCATCAGTAACATCTTTAAAAAACGATGTTGAAAGAGTTTTTTTTACTAAGAAGTCACACCAAGTTAAGATAACAGTTCTTTCACCTGGTACCTCCAACGAAATTTCGGTGGCCACCTCTTGCGCCATCTGAGTTTATTGCCGAATACTTTTCGAGCTTGATCATTTTCTTCCATTCGTACGTACAACAGGTCCATTGGACTGCGCATTCGGTCTATTTGAACGCCTTTGACTAGGTCGATGCCGTTATACAGCTCATACAGCTAGTGATTCATTCGACGACAATACAGGTAGGTTCAGTGTCTGATAGAGTTGGATAGTCGTGAATGACAGAGCCCAGCAAAATATTTTGTTGCAAAGAAACAATTACAGAATAGCTTATACTGATAAGTAACAAGTTCCACTTTTGGTTGCACAATATATTATTTTTGTTTGAAATTGTCCCAAAACCAACATGTTCTTCGGAACCTGTTATGAAATGCATTGCTTCATAACTGAATTACATATGCTGGTTTTTGAAAAGTAATTGGTTTTCAATTAAGTACTAACTCGAAGTATATTTTAACTCAGATTTCTGAGTTTTTCTTAATAAATACTCTCTAAAAAATAATTATTTCGAATACCATCGGTTTAACAAACTTTTACAACGATCCGATGGAAGTATAGTTTCATTAACGGACAAATAGTATCTTGTTTTTATGTAATCTCTATACAAATTATAATGGTCAGGTCTAGTCACAGCAAAAGAAAAAAATAAGTTTTATTCATTTTCTGTTCTACGGAATCAGTGGTGCAATATGTTATACATAATCGATTATATGAAACCAGAAGCAGAATAGAAGGTCGATTACGATTCTAGTATCAATGCCATTTGCAACAAGTTCTGAAAAATTTTCCTGGGAGGATTGCGTCAGGCTGACATAATTATTTTTGTTTACGACTTTTCGTTTGTTGAAGCAAATAACTTGGTTTTGTATCAATGCTTGAAACGGGCGCAGTTCTCGGCCAGTGATAAATATATATTCGGCATACGCGAGCAGCATGTAACTTTTATTAAAGATGGAACCAATCGTGCTTGCTGCGACCTACCGCATGATCATCTTTATTACGATGTTTAAGAAATCGCATGACAGACAAACGTCTGGTCAGATTTTTAGCTATTCTGACTAACGACATCGTTTCGGTTAGTGTCATCCAAAAAAGTAGTGTCAAATACGCTGGGATACCGAACTCAGTCATGGCAACCAATAGTTTCTGTCCTATCGGTCTGTCGAATTCAGTGTCAATCTCCATTTCATCTGGTCGATCTGGGATTTACCAGATCTAAAGCCGAATTGATAAGGTCAAATCAGGTTCTCTAAGATGAGCTTTAGTCTTTCACATAACACATTCGAAAGGAACTTGCATGCTATGGGTAAAAGGCTGATCCCGCGATAGTGAGTGCACACACTTGGATCGCATTTCTTAAAAAAAGGACAACGAATACTCAGATTCCAATCATCGGGCATTATTTCCTTTAGCCAAATCGTGTTTATGAGCTGGTGAATGGACGGTGCCAATTCATCGCCTGCGGACTCAGATACCAATCATCGGTCATGGATTCTTTTCTGATCTAAAATCTTCAAAACCAATTAGTTATACAAAATAAAATTGAATTTTTTATACAATAAAAAAATAAATGAGATACATTGCTTAAAGAAAAGTTATTTGAATTTCTTACAGTATTTTACATTGTTGCATAAGAAAACCCATTTTGCCTTGGATTCTGCATTTTCTTTAGATACCGCCCAAATTAATGGTATGTAAAAGTGTTTGCTTAACGACGCTACTCATGACAAATCTTGTGATAAATTTCATGTACAAAAGTAAACTGACACAATCAGTTTCTGAATAAACCGTTAAGTCGTGATTTAACATTTATATACATACGCACATAAAATAATTGCTGAAAGAATAGTATTTTATCGTGTTTGCAACCATATTGTTAAATCGTAAAAATGCATTTTGCCACTTATGACACATGCGGCAGTGTGGAAAGAAGAGCGAACATTTTCACATTAACATAAGTGCCAACAACAATTGTTTTAAACGAAAATTATAAGGTGATTTTATCACCATCACTTGGGCCATCAGCAAAAAACTTCATTCGTCTCTTTTGGTTGTGCCCCGCACCCACTTTCTCTCCGTAGGCCGATTAGTGGCAGCATCCTCAGCTTCATTATCTTCATCGTCGTTATCTCTGTCGTCATCATTCGTGTCATATGCTGCTCATAAGGATCATCAAGTTCTTTACAACATGATGTGTTGAATGTCATAAAAATTGAGATTGTTGCCAAAAATAAAAAAAGACAAGGAGTGAAAGAAATGAAAGAGCCGAATCTAGGACCAAGTGTGCGAATTTCTCAAGGGATAAAGGAAATGTTTAAAGTATCTCGAGAAGCAGGCGAGTAAAATGCATCGTAAAACTGACATAAAAATCACATTTTACTTAAAGGTATTTGAATGCGCTTTTTTTTCATTTGAAGTACACAAAATACTTTTAGTAGCAGCAATTGGATGGATTGATGGACGGTGTGGCAGTAGGAGATAATGTGATCTACAGTGATTTACTTTTTGTTATGACGTCAATTTCACAGAGCCTTTTTCTGACATGACAAGATATGAAATTGTATGGTAGCAACATATGGAAATTAACATGTAAAGGTCACCGAACTGGAAAATTGGTTTGAAAGCCAAGTGGTACAATAAAGTATGAATCGGCATAAAGCACATAGGACCCTTAGGTTTATTTCTTCTAGAATAAATATTTATTGCTTGTCAATTATAACCTAGGCTGATTACTAAGGATTGGTGTGTGTAACTAGCTGACAAGCTAGCAGCAGGCAAAAAAAAATTCTCCATCGATTTTTTTTTAACACCCAGTAGGGAACCGTCGAACTAGTTTTAAAAATGAACTAGTTCAAAAGTATGGAATTGCGAACTACTTTTAAAATGAACTAGTTCTAAACAATCGGATTTTGAACCATTTACACGTTATTAGCTGATGAATAATAAAAGAGAATTTAGAAATAATTTCAGATGTTATATTTTAAATTAAACTGCAAGCAAAGGACAAATACTGCTAAATGACAGATGAAAAGTTATTGACAAATTTAATTATTGTATTTAACTATAATATCGTATTTAAGATACTAGAAATAGTTATAAAGCGTTAATTTGGTACTAGCACACATCAATCTTTTTTAAAGTGGTTCCAAACTAGTTTAACGGAGACACTCAACTACCACCCGACTAGAATTTCTGAATTGGTTATATTCTTGTACAAAAGGGACAATTCCCCCCAAGCTTAGGACAACTACGTGTTGAATGAGATAGTTGCTTGTATGGGATTTGAACTAGTTCACTGTCCTATGGAGAAGTAGTAGTTGAATAGTTTTCGAACTAGTATTTTTCCTTAGGAGAGGACTAATTTGGTTCACAACAGATTGAATTTCACGACCAAATTGCTAAAAAGGACACTTTTTTACCGTTTTCGATTTCCTATGAATATTAACAAATGAATTTTTTTTTTGAAAAAACTAAAGTTTTTGGTTCTCCTACTTAAATAACTCCTAAACTCTTGTTAAGTGTAAAACATTACTTTAAGAAGGCTTTGAAATTACAAAATATTACAATATGATATAAATACGTACGACGAATCGTTCTTTAATTAAGCTAAGATTTATTATGCTGAAGTTTTTACTAAAAAATTAGTAAAATAAAATTTTACTTTATGAAAAATATCTTGGACTATTTTTGTAATAGAAAGACAAAAAATATAGTATTTTTCTTAAATTCCATTACTAGTCGTCTGATTTATTGGGAATTTCTTTAAAACTGCATTTTTTCTAAACTACAACTTTGCTCATTCAACTCAAACTAGTTTTCGTTATCAGTTTCTCTTTAAAGAACAAGAATTGTTCAGAAATCATTTTTATTTAATCTTTTCCTTCTTTCTGAAAGAAGTCCATATGAATTTTTTGGACAAGTTACAACACTCTTCACTATAAACACCTCAATCTTGACGAGGGTGCACCCAACGAAGGCCAAATTGGATTTGTCGGCCAACAATGAAATCATGACCAACCATTTCCAAACCTAAACAATTTGTTCTTTGGTAATATATAATTGCTTTCGCCCTTAACAAGAAAATTTTGATAATAAATATAAGTGTTGTTTATAATTTAAATTAGATGCAAAATATGGAGTTCGCACGTGACACCAATTGTCACACTGTCATTCATTCGTCACCGGCATCTATCACACGCACCTAAGTACCTCTCGAATCCTAGTTTGCATGTCTGAATCATGATACTAAATAGTACCAAATTCATCTTAATCAAAGAATGTGATAACATCAGCACAGAGTAAGAATAAAAATGCGGATAAAGTTTTAGTTTTAATTTTTTCTCTACTTCTGCACTTTTCCGTTCAAGTTCCCCCAGACGCGCTAATACAACCACTCAGATAAGAGTAGACTCATAAGAAATAACAATTTCATACCAAGAGAGATGATGATAAAGTGCTTGTGCTAAAGAATATAAAATAAGTTTTTATGATGCTTTATTAGCCAGAGTTGGTAGCAACCTCGGCACACAAGTAATATTAACATCACAGATGGTGGCATCAACATCAGCGTGAGGGTAACATTTATCTTTGTATTGACAACACTACCTTAGGACAGTTTTTTGACTGTGGGTTTAAATAATAATAGTGAAAATGCAGCTTTAAAATGGTATGTTCATAGCATGGCAAAAAAAATAACATAGATATAACATATAATTTAGGGAAAAAACAAACTGTAATTAACGAATACATTACACATATAACGGGATAAGATGTATCCCATTTATATAAATTGCAGTTTAAAGTAATGTGGAAGTTTTGTTATTTGAGTTATTGAGTGTAACTCATGGTTTAACGGTTACAACAAGGCCTACCGTCGAGATCTCTGAAAACAAGGTCTCTCCGAATAACTGCAAAATTCATTGAAAAATAATAGAGATAAAGTGCAGCTCGTGACCGTTTAACAAATTTTACCAACGTTACATACCAAGATTCGTTACTTGTTTGTCTTATACTAGCATTTCCGGCTCGCGTTGCTTCACCCGTACTTACAATGAATCTTCTTAAGAATTTATCAATACAGATAAAATACAAACGCTTTATAAGACGATCGATAGCTTTATCCCTTTTTATACCTAAAAGTTCTAATTTCAAAATACACATTCGTATTGCACAACTAAAATGGAGTGGCAACGCCGCTAATTCTATGCCCATATACGAATATACCTTTAGCTGTCCGATCTGGGTGATGGTACCAGTTCAAATGTTCGAATTTCTAAAAACCCCATCTAGCGGCTCCCTAATTCTATAGGTAGCAATGTTAAATACAACTAAAGAACGAATTTTGAAAAATTATTTTATATCGCACAACTAAAATATTCATTTAAATTTTTTCGACTATACCTGCAGTACAAGTTTTATCCCTTTGCGGCCTTTGCTTCATTCTAATTCTTCGAGAAGCAAGCCCATATCAATTAGTATGATTTTATCCCCTTTCGATTTTTTTACACAGAAATATCGGATTTCGAAAAAACCTTTAATTCAATTCAATCAGTACAAGTATGAATTTCCAAAAATCCATTCTTAGCTGACGTTTACACGAAAAGGAGAACAACCACCCCAAATTTCGTCATCCATTTCACCAAATCAGTTAGTCAAGCAATTTTTTATAAATATATTATGAAAATTTTATTACAATCATTCTATTTATATGAACGACTATATTTTTATATGGGGCGTGACACCGCCCATTTACCAGCGACACGTTATCCCTTAGTTGTGTGGGCGGTGCAACGCCCCTTTGCCTAAGTATGTTTTCATGTAGCTTATGATAGAGGCCCTACGGCATATTTTTTTTTTACATATTTTTCGAAATCTAATATTTCTCCCATAACTTCTGGAGGATACTGAAATTATTAATTAACTGACCAAATTTATCTTGTAATAGGAGGCAAAACCTCAGCAATCCTAACTTTTCGACATACCACTTCTGGTACCTCCCATATAAATAACTGACCAAAACTCCTATCTACAACCGTTTACTATCCACAAGCAGGCATATAATGGCCGTGTTTTTTGGTATCCTATATAGGAGACCGGTATAGGATACCAACAAAACGCTTCGCCGTTAACAAAATGCAATTACTTGGCAGCACAGTAATTTATGTTAAATAATTATTTTCTTTTCATTCATTCGTATATATTGTATTAATTGTATTTTTGAATTTTTGTAATATTTGTATAAAATTGATGTACATGACCCTTCTTAGGACCTAGTGTTCCGTAGGGACCATAAGCCACAAATTGGAACTTTCTTTTGAACCGTTTACATAACAAATAAGCTGTAAAGTAACATTTTATTGAAAGGATATCATTCGAATGCAACTTATTTTATTTGACGTTCTCTTTTCTTTTCTATTTTTTGTTTACACCTGCAATAAAAAAATTTGGTCACATTTTTATTTTTACTACTTTTTTGAACAACGTTAAGCTTAGCATGTAAATTTTTCCCCCTTAGCGTATATGGGATAGCATTGGTATGGCTAAGCGGATATAAGTTACCAACAAAACGCAACCAATAATACATAAGGAATTTTAATTAAAAATCGGTTAATTTCAATAACTCAAGACTTCAACAATATATTATATTGGGTGATGGTATTTATCAGTCAGTTTATATGACTGAAATTTCTTTATTGGTTTAAAAATAAATTTTATAAAAAAAAATTTTCTTCATTTATGTTACGAGTGGCTTTCTAGTTTTCACTTTTGCTTAAGTCTATGAAGTATAACGGTATAATTATCTCGAGAACAGATTAGGGAACCTCATAATATATCATAATAAAAGTTATGTTATTAATAACTTTTTTTTAAATTAAATTATTGTTTAGTATTTTTAGCATATAAATGAAAAAAAATTTAAAAAAAATATGATTAAGGTGGCCCACCAAGCTAAAATATTAGTTTCAACAGCAGATATATAATTATGATGTTTAAAAATAATATTAGAGCCCTATTTAACACTTTGGGGCGCGTTTTGATATATGTCTTATTAAAAAATTGAGGCTCTGTTTCACAATTACTTTGGGGAATTGGCCAATCCTTTGGTGCTCGTTTTCATTTTAAAAAATTTGGCCATTTTCTGTATGTACGTGGGACCCTAATTTTGGGCCCTTTATTAATTTTTATATTGGGGTTGCAACTTGCAGGGGCCATATTCACAGCGTCGTGAAACATGATTACACTTGGGTATTATTTCCTAGCGTTTAGGACGAACGTTTTTATTTTTATTTTCTAGTATTCTCGAAAAGTTGAAATATTTTGAAGATTATGTTTAAATTAACAAATTAAGATTTTGGACAGTACTATTATGATTTTTTTAATGAAACTGTACTTAAAATGTTGTATTCAAAATTATGACTAACACAAAGTGCATGACGGACACACACAATTTTCCAAAGCTATTTGAAGTGGCTATGAAAATTTGAAATATTTCGCAAAAATTGTTATGTGATCAGTATTTTTTTTTTTGTAACATAAAAAAAGCACATAAAAAAGCCAGCGTGTTGTTTAAGATTTAGTAAATGCACTTAATTATTTTATAAAATAGACCAATAGCGCTTTCAAAATATATTTTTGTTGGGAAATTTGATCCACTGGTTTTTAACCACGAGGTATTAAAGACCTACGTTATGTTACTGACGTTATGTGACAAAATATCCCATAGCTGTGAAATGTTTGAAAAAATGTTTGTTTAAGCCATTGTTTTTTTTGCGAAATTAGGGAATATTATAAAGTTTATATGTCACTATTTGTTGATCACGAATGTTACATCAAAACGTCAATAAAATAAAATCAAAATTTTGCTGCTAACAGATCATTTTTTACTATAATAGCAGCTATTTATTGTTGTAACTACAATTTTATCATAAAAGTGGACTTGCATCATCAGTAAATGTAATATTAAAATTTAATAATGATATACCAGCAAAAAAATGAAATTTTGCATTCCTTTAAATCAACGCGGAAACTAAGAAAAGCTTTGGACATTTTAATTTAATAAAATTTAAGTATTCTTACTTACTTACTTACTTAGCTGGTACTTCTATGCAATCCCAGTGGATTATATACCGCACGTAGAAAAATATTATAAGCGCCTCGATCTTCTGCGCTTCTTCTCCAGTTAGTCACACCGAGTTCTGTAAGGTTCTCAGTAACCTGGTCTTTCCAACGGAGTTTTGGTCGCCCTCTTCTGCGCCGTCCATCGAGTTCATTGTCGAAGACTTTTCGATCTGGAGCATTTTCGTCCATGCGTACAACATGACCTAGCCAACGCAACCGTTGCACCTCAATGCGTTTGACCACGTCAATGTCAGTGTACAGCTCGTACAGCTCATGATTCATACGACGCCGATACTCTCCGTTAACGATGATGGGCCCAAATATTTTACGGAGTATTTTTCTCTCGAATACCGCCAGAACCGATTCATCCGCTTGTGTCATAACCCAGGATTCTGAGCCATACATTAAGACAGGTAGAACCAGTATCTGGTATAGCTGGAGTTTTGTTCGTCGAGAGAGGGCTCTGTCATTGAATCGCTTGCTTAGTCCGTAGTAGCATTTACTTCCAAGCAGGATTCTTCTCCGGATTTCTAGGCTAACTTTATTTTCTTTGTTGATGGCGGAGCCTAGGTAGACAAAATTATCTACCACCTCGAAATTATAGTTTTCAACGTTCACGCAGTTTCCCAAACGAGTAGATTCTTTGTTCGTTGAAACTAATAACTTCGTTTTGTCCTCGTTCACCGTTAGGCCCATTTTCGCTGATTCCTTCTGTATACCTGAGAAGGCTGCAGTCACATCCCGCAGTTTTCGACCGATGATGTATTAAGTATTCGTGTTTACTAATACAAGTCAGAAAATTTTGTTTGCCAACTTTTAATTTTTCGATCACGGTTGACACTTCTGTGGAAATACCCATATATGGTTTGTTTTGTTAAAGTTCACAAAATCACAGCATAATTACAAAAAAAGTACAAAATTAAGAAATTTTAAACAACTGGCAGCAGGAACAAAAATTCTTCTTTCAGTAGCCGAGCATAGAAAATAATTCCAAGCGCTTTGGTCTTTTGCGCTGCGTAGATATGATGTATATATATCTACAATTATGTCAAACATGTACATGCGAAGTAGATATCAGCCGAAAATGTCCAACATCAATTTGAATTTGAATTAGACCGTAAATATTCAACGTATTTTTTTTAGTTTTTCAAAGATTTTTGATATTTAACTAAAGACTGTATGCGTTTTTAAAGACGCATCCATCGGAATGAAAAAGTTTTTAGAAGCAACATTTTTCTGAATTAAATGTCAAATTAACATACATTTATCCTTAGTCGATTTAAGTTAACAAGTGTTTCAACTTTTTTCCCTAACAACTTTTTTTTAGTGTACACTGCACATCTGAAGTATAGGTTTCTGATCTCCACGGCAAGACCTACATCGTCAACTTAATAATTTTTTAAGTAAATACAATTCAGTTTTCTTGTGACACGGTGTATTAAGAAAAAATATGTCTTGTCTGAATATGAATTTCGTTTCTCGCGAATTCAAGGCACTAAATTTTTTGGAATTCATCATAAAACAAGCCAAGATACATTTTGGGGGGGTTGACCGAAGATACGTATTTTGACCCCATACAAAACGAGTCGCTCTAATGTATATGCTTTATGAAATTGTACTCAATTTAGTGGTGGTTTCAGAAATATTATTTTACATCATCAAAATGATAAGAACAATACTTCAAAAGTTGTGATATTATTACCAGGTTTTTTCCAATCGGCTCCACTGTGCACTATTGATATGCGACAAGCATGTAAACCTATCTGTATTACTTTGTAGCGCAGAATTCTGGGTTATGATTCAAGCGGATTAATCTGTTCTGGGAGTCTTCGAGAGTACAATACTCTGCAGAATATTAACGGGGAGTACCGTCGTCTTATGAACCATGAGCTCTATAACGATATCGACATAGTCAAGCGCGTCAAAATAGCTTCGGCTGGGACATGTACGAATGGATTAAAATGGAGTACATATAACGAATATGTTAAATTAACTTCCAATTATTTTAACTTTGCTTTTTTACTAGTGTGATTACTATTATATTTCAGATTTTTATTCGACCTGTTTTCTTCAATATTCGAGCTCAAGGTTATTGATTTTTAATATTTATATTTATTTCGATATTTCGCTATCCGTCGGATAGCATCTTCAGGAATCTTTAAACAATAAAAAATATAATAAATATACACGTCATTAACATACAAATTTAAAAATTGCACTAAAGTCTACATCTATTGTTTTCACATATGATGTGTCTGTAGTTCATTGCTAAGCTCTCAATATCCGATTTGTAGTTCATTCTTCTCTCTTTCGGTATATTGATTATATGTAACATTTCAAGCATAAACCTTTTGCTGTAATGTTCTTCCGTATACAATACGTTAACATTTTCCAGATCCGGTACATGTCCTCTCTCTGCACAGTGGGTAGCTAGTGCTGTTTTTTGGGTTGCGGATTTCACTTTAATGTCCGATATATGTCCGGACATTCTTGTACGTAGTTTATTTTTAGTTGGTTGCAATTGTTATTATTTTTCCTAGAGCAGCTGATTTTATATATGACGTTGGATTTGTCCATTTTGTCTAATTTGCTTTTTGTGTTTGAAAAAAGTAACTATTCGTAGAATTCGTGATATGTCAAAGAGATTGGATTTAGTCTCGTTTAATGTATTCGAAAACGGTACTTGTTGTAGATTTCTCAGATATCCTTGTTTTCAGAGCCAACTTATGAACTATTTTTGTTCCTTAGCTGCTTTTAACTCATTTTATATTCGTGGTAATATCGTGGGGACCGGCCGTGGCATAGTGGTTAGAACACGCGACTACCATGCGGGAGATCGCAGGTTCAAACTTGGCTCCAGTCATCTTAAAAAAAAAAAAAAAAAAAAAAATTTTCTTTCATTGTCGGCTCCCCTCGAATGTTGTTGACAGCAACTTCGCAGTATTAAGCGTCGATTCAATCGTCGTGTCTAGTAAGAGCTTCTCAAACAGAGACGTTCGCATTCGTCGATAAACAATTAGGTGCCGTTAGTTGTGAATCTAAAAATAGAAAGCGTGTTAATTCACAACAATGCGAGAAGCTATCCCATACCTCATTCATGGGGTGCAAAGGGAAATTAAGTTTTTTTTTATCGTGGTGTTTCTCTCACTCGGATATCACAGAAATGATCTCATCATTAGATCAGAAAAATTTATTTAATTTAAAGGTTTAGTATAAAAGCTTAGTATAACCCAAAAATTGGTCCCTAATTTAACTGAGGATGTGTAAATGATGTGGGAATGGGGCTTTGCTCAGAGGTGGAAAGTTACTGATTGTTACTCACTTGGGAGTGACCAGAATCGATTCCTTTGTGGCACTGTCCAAGCAGCTAACTACTTCCGGTCTTAGACCAAGTATTCCCTGGGCAATGACTTCAAAGCAACCGCTTAGAAGTTAGCTAAAGTTAGAAGGCATTACAACCATGTATCCTGAATGGTCAAAGAGACGTCTCAGGAAAGTAGGCTTGAACCGCTGAAGCATGGTTGCATCGTGGGATTGGACGTGCAGATAGCAGCCGTATTACCAATCTAGGAGACGAGGGTTAGCAACCCACATCTTCCGAAAACTAAATTGCGAAAATCCATAGCGTCTGTTCCATATTGGGCGGCTTCCTGGTCAGCGTCTGCCTCAGAATGAGCGGCTGAAATGTTTCCTGGCAGTAGGAATAAAATGCAGAACCTGGTGGGCTGGGCTTGCCACCCGCCACCAGTATAATGGCAGTGAATAAAATGAGAAATAAGAGAAAAAGAAACCCCCAAAATGTTGACGACCACCGCAAACGTTTTAAGGACCATGATTTGAGAATATGCACTTGGAATGTTAGAACTCTTTACCGACCAGGTGCCTCTATTCAACTGGCGGATGTCCTCGAAGAGTATAAGGCTGACATTACTGCTATACAGGAAATACGGTGGACTGGATATGGATGCTCGCGGATGAGGATGTGTGACGTGTACTACAGCTGCCACGCGGAAAAGCATGAGTTTGGTTGTGGATTTGTGGTCGGCAAGAGACTACGACACCTGGTCTCTAGGTTTACTCCTGTCAGTGAACGAATCGCCACCATAAGACTAAAGGCAAAATTTTTCTACATCACGCTGATATGTGCTCATGCTCCGACGGAGGAGAAAAGTGACGAGGTCAAAGACGAATTCTACGCCCAACTTGAAGAAACATATGACCGTAGCCCGGGCCATGATGTTAAAATCGTGCTGGGAGATTTTAATGCCAAAATAGGCCGGGAGAATGTCTTTAGCCCAACAGTCGGAAAATTTAGTCTGCATACTGACACATCGCCAAACGGAATCAGACTGATTGATTTCTCTGCAGCAAGGAACATGGTAATTAGCAGCACACGATTTGACCACAAAAACATTCACAAAGCAACGTGGATATCTCCCGATCAAGTAACGAGGAACCAAATTGATCACGTGGTAATCGATGGAAGGCACGCGTCAAGTGTCTTAGACGTACGAGTGATCAGAGGTGCGAACATCAACTCGGATCACCACCTCACTGCAGTGAAGGTGCGTACTAGGCTAAGCAGAGCGAAAACCCTGCGTAACCAGGCACAGAGAAAGCTGGACATCGCTAAACTGCAGACCGCGGAGATAGCCAACGCCTATTCTGACCAACTCACTCAACTACTTCTTGATGCTCCAACTCCCGAAAATACTAGCGCGCAATGGCAACATATTGCCCACTCGATGGAAAGGACTGCGCGGTCCGTACTAGGGTATGTGAAGCCCTTTAACGATAATGCCTGGTACGATGACCAATGCCGCAATGCCACCCGGGAACAAGATGCTGCTTACAGGGCCAAACTGCAGCCAATGGCAACGCGAGCTGTTCATGAAAAGTATAGGGAGAAGAGGCGGGAGGCGACTCGACTCTTCAGGCGAAAAAAACGAGAGCTTAAGGAGCGGAATAATGTGTGTATTGAAGATTACAGGAACAGAGGTGAAGCCCGAAAATTCTATCAGAAGATAAAAGGAAAGGTACATGGAACAGGTCTTCCCTCCTGTAAAGACAAGGATGGTCATCTCGTTACTGACTCCGAGAGCGTACTGAGAATATATAAAGATCACTTCTGCAGCCTATTGATGTGTGAAAACTCGGCTGATGAAGACTGTGCACCAATCCTAGATGATAACATCGAGTGTCCACCTCCGAGCCAAGCTGAGATAACAACTGCCATATCCCGCCTAAAGAACAACAAGGCCGCTGGGGCTGATGGTCTTCCAGCTGAGTTGTTTAAGGCGGGTGGAGATGAGCTTGTTTTAAGCATGCAACAGCTCATAGAGAACATTTGGCTTCAGGAGAGCATGCCAGAGGATTGGAATCTCAGTGTGCTATGTCCAATCTACAAAAAAGGTGACCGTAGTGAGTGTAAAAACTATCGTGGAATTAGCCTCTTACCCATTGCGTATAAGGTCCTGTCTAGCATACTGTGTGAACGTCTAAAGCCAATTGTGGAAAACCTGATTGGACCTTATCAGTGCGGCTTTAGACCAGGCAAATCCACGACGGATCAGATATTTACACTACGGCAGATTCTTGAGAAAACCCATGAGAAGCAAATCGACACTTACCACCTCTTTGTCGATTACAAAGCTGCCTTCGATAGTCCCATCAGGCATCGACTATACGAAGCCATGTCTGAGTTCGGTATTCCTGCGAAGATAATTCGTCTCTGCCGGTGTACCCTTACGAATACCAAATCCTCTGTTCGGATTGGCAAGGATCTATCTGCACCATTCGATACGACGAGAGGTCTTAGACAGGGTGACGGTTTGTCATGTATGCTGTTCAACATAGTGATGGAGAAGGTGTTAAGGAAAGCAGCGGTTAACATGTCTGGCACCATATTTAATAAGAGCCACATGCTGCTCGCATATGCCGATGATATCGACATTATCGGTCGAACGATGCGAGAGGTAACAGCTGTTTTCACATCAGTTGAAAGGGAGTCAGCAAAAATGGGTTTGGCAGTGAATGAGGACAAGACGAAGTTAATGGTATCATCGAACAAAGTGTCCACCCGTTGGGGACGCAGCGTGAACGTTGAAAACTATTGCTTTGAGGTAGTGGATGAATTTATCTACCTTGGATCCGCCATGAACAAGAACAACAGTGTCAGCCTCGAAATAAAACGGAGAATAGTGCTTGCTAACAGGTGTTTCTTTGGACTACGCGAGCACTTTATAAACACCACCCTATCTCGAACTACCAAAGTCCAGCTGTACCAGGTACTAATTTTACCGGTCCTGTTGTACGCATCCGAATCTTGGGTGCTTACACAGGCAGATGCAGCTCATCTGGCGGTGTTTGAGAGAAAAATACTCCGCAAAATATATGGACCCATTTGCGTAAACGGCGAGTTTAGGATTCGGATGAACCATGAGCTGTACGAGTTATACCACGACATTGATGTCGTCAAGCGGATCAAAGTGCAACGATTACGCTGGCTAGGCCATGTCGTGAGAATGGATGAGGATACTCCAGCGCGAAAGGTATTCTATCAAGACCTCGAAGGACGGCGCAAAAGAGGGAGACCGCGACTACGTTGGAAGGACCAGGTGGAGGAATCACTGACGCTGCTTGGTAGGACTGACTGGAGACGGTGCGCACAAGATCGAAGCGAATGGAAATCTTTGATCATTTCGGCCTCTGACTTAGGCACTAAGATATAAATATATATATGTGTCAAGTTGTTTTAAAGGCTAATAATAATAATGTGTAATTGAAGGTTACCGTAAGAAGTGGTAACAAATTGTCATAAAGCTATTTGATGCAGCGCAAAGCTGTCATAATGCTCTGCCCCAACAGGCTATTAGTAAAGGAGGGTTAAATATGATTCTTTATAACGGACTCTCTACTTCTTTACCGCCAGAACTTTAACTATTGCAAAAATGTCAGGTAGGTCTTTTCGTCATTCCGCTTACTTTCCAATCCATTTGTGATACATAATAGATTGAAAAATAAAAAAACGCCTTTCCATATTACTATCAATGTTACACATTGAAAAGGTTGATACGAGTAATCATCAAGTCTATACATTCCTTTTTATACCATCACCCGTAGGGATGAAGGTATATATCATTTGATACGACCCAAAAGTGTAACACATAGAAGGAGTCACTTTAGACCCTAGGTTTCTTTGAACCAAATTCGATTCATGACTTTTTAAGTCGTTTGAGCCATGTCCGTCTGTCTGTCTGTCTGTCTGTCTGTCGGGTGGCTGTCCGGCTGGTTCGCACGATAACTTTCGAAAGACGCAACCAAATGTTTCGAAATTTTGCACGAGTTATTATTTTCTCAAAACTACTTACGGTATTGCAAATGGGCTACATGGCCCCGCCCCTTCTGGTACCTCCCATACAAATACATCATTCCGCCCACTTTAGAAATCGAGTAATAATATCAATACACCCTACGGGATCGTCCCCAAATTCTGTATTTAGTAAAGCTATAACAGGATAAAGTTTTGGAAAAAATT
The DNA here is from genome assembly GCA_964034835.1 of Muscina levida. NCBI lineage: Eukaryota > Metazoa > Arthropoda > Insecta > Diptera > Muscidae > Muscina > Muscina levida. The sequence continues at coordinate 83,468,835 of OZ035881.1, read as the reverse complement.
TTGAAAGCCTAGCCACGCCCCTTCTGGTACCTCCCATACAAATCTACCTTTCCGCCCACTATAGAGATGGAGAAATAATATCAATAAATTAAACGTGATCGTACCCAAATTCTATTTTGAGTAAAGCTATAACAAGATAAAGTTTTAGAGAAAAAAATTGGAAGTCTATTCACGCCCCATCTGGTACCTCCCATACACATCTGGTACCGCCCACTTTAGAAATCGATAAATATTATTAAAAGACCTAACGCGATCGTGCCCAAATTCTGTATTTGGTAAAGTTTAAGCAGGATAAAGTTTTGGAGAAAAAATCTGGAAGTCTAGACACGCCCCTTCTGGTACCTCCCATACAAATGTACCACTCCGCCCACTTTAGAAATAGAGTAATAATATCAATACACTCGACACGATCGTGCCCAAATTCTGTATTTTGTTATGTTATAACAGGACAAAGTTTTGGAGAAACCAGTACAGAAATTTCAGTCAGTTAAACTGACTGATAAATACCATCACCCAATATAATATATTGTTTAAGTCTTGAGTTATTGAAAATAATCGATTTGTAATTAAAACTAGTTAGAAAGTTTCAGTCGGGCAACCCGACTTACATTTACCCTTACCCTCAGTAAAACAAATAATTTTCTATTTTATTGATATTATTACTCGATTTCGAAATTGGGCGGAGTGGTACATTTATATGGGAGGTACGTGAAGGGGTGTGTTTAGGCTCCAGATTTATTCTCCATAACTTTATCCTGTTATAGCTTTACTAAATACAGAATTTGCGCACGATTGCGTTGGGTGTACTGATATTATTACTAACATCCCAAAAGTGGGCGGAAAGGTACATTTGTATGGGAGGTACCATAAGGGGCGTGTCTAGACTTCCAATTTTTTCTCCAAAACTTTGTCCTGTTATAATATAACAAAATACAGAATTTGCGCACGATCGTGTCGAGTGTATTTATATTATTACCCTATTTCTAAAGTGGGCGGAGTGGTACATTTGTATGGGAGGTACCAGAAGGGGCGTGTCTAGACTTCCAGATTTTTTCTCCAAAACTTTATCCTGCTTAAACTTTACCAAATACAGAATTTGGGCACGATCGCGTTAGGTCTTTTAATAATATTAATCAATTTCTAAAGTGGGCGGTACCAGATGTGTATGGGAGGTACCAGATGGGGCGTGAATAGACTTCCAATTTTTTTCTCTAAAACTTTATCTTGTTATAGCTTTACTCAAAATAGAATTTGGGTACGATCACGTTTAATTTATTGATATTATTTCTCCATCTCTATAGTGGGCGGAAAGGTAGATTTGTATGGGAGGTACCAGAAGGGGCGTGGCTAGGCTTTCAAAAATTTTTCCAAAACTTTATCCTGTTATAGCTTTACTAAATGCAAAATTTGGGGACGATCCCTTAGGGTGAATTGATATTATTACTCGATTTCTAAAGTGGGCGGAATGATGTATTTGTATGGGAGGCACCAGAAGGGGCGGGGCCATGTAGCCCATTTGCAATACCGTAAGTAGTTTTGAAAAAATAATAACTCGTGCAAAATTTCAAAACATTTGGTTGCGTCTTTCGAAAGTTATCGTGCGAACCAGCCGGACAGCCACCCGACAGACAGACAGACAGACAGACAGACAGACAGACAGACAGACAGACAGACGGACATGGCTCAAACGACTTAAAAAGTCATGAATCGAATTTGGTTCAAAGAAACCTAGGGTCTAAAGTGACTCCTTCTATGTGTTACACTTTTGGGTCGTATCAAATGATATATACCTTCATCCCTACGGGTGATGGTATAAAAATTGGAAGTCTAGACACGCCCCTTATGGTACCTCCCATACAAATGTACCTTTCCGCCCACTTTTGGGATGTAGTAATAATATCAGTACACCCAACGCAATCGTGCGCAAATTCTGTATTTAGTAAAGCTATAACAGGATAAAGTTATGGAGAATAAATCTGGAGCCTAAACACACCCCTTCACGTACCTCCCATATAAATGTACCACTCCTCCGCCCAATTTCGAAATCGAGTAATAATATCAATAAAATATAAAATTATTTGTTTTACTGAGGGTAAGGGTAAATGTAAGTCGGGTTGCCCGACTGAAACTTTCTAACTGGTTTTAATTACAAATCGATTATTTTCAATAACTCAAGACTTAAACAATATATTATATTGGGTGATGGTATTTATCAGTCAGTTTAACTGACTGAAATTTCTGTACTGGTTATATAGCAATTTATGATTGCATGCCTGTAACTTGTGTATAGTATAGAAAACAGCGTATGTATCTATATATTTCTTGTTACGTAGTATAAACAATTGTTTTACGTTAAATATATATATGAGAGAATATTGATACCTATACATATGATTTTAATACAGGGTTCTATTACCATGTATGTTGTTAAGCATTCAAAAGAAAACCGTTATTAGGTATGGGATAGCTTCTCGCGTTGTTGTGAATTAACACGCTTTCTATTTTTAGATTCACAACTAATGGCACCTACTTGTTTATCGACGAATGCGAACGTCACTAGACACGCCGATTGACTCGACACTTAATACTGCGAAATTGCTGCCAACAACATTCGAGGGGAGCCGACACAATGAAAGAACAATTTTTTTTAAGATGACTGGAGCCAGGTTTGAACCTGCGATCTCCCGCATGGTAGTCGCGTGTTCTAACCACTATGCCACGGCCGGCCCCAACCAACACACCGGTGAGAAAATTAGATCAACGAATAGCAAATACTCGGCTGTGCGATACCTATTTTTATTAATTTTCAAAAGAAAACACTAAACGTTTTTTCGTTTGCCCCAAATATACTATCTAACGAAATATATTTAAACGAGGCCTCGTTTGCGATAAATTAAACAAAGAAAGGGATATAACAATTAAATAACGTTTGGAGCAAACGAGCTATAAACGTTTTTTTTTCTTTGCGTGTATATACGCGCCAAATTATCTCTCAACCACCAGAAGCAGAACTGCATACTCAATTTGTTTGTTATCGTCTGTCCTTTGTATTTTATATATTATTTTTATAAATCCAAGGTTGTCCGTTTTAAAATAATTTTCTTGACTTCTGCAACATGTGAATGTCATTAATTCTTCCAGATGCAACAAACATTAATTTAATATCATTTTAAGTAACAAATACTCGTTACACAGCCCATCTGTTGACCCTCTAAAAATAGATTTCTCTAGACTTTTATTAATTAATAGATTTCAACTATCATTTCATTCTCAACATGAACCTGACCCTCTCTTTAAAATTAGATACAAATGTCAGCCGCCAGATTAAAGTTCATCAACTGCCAAAAGGGTTTTTTTTGTATGCATTGAAAAATTGCAAACATGCTGTTTTTTTTAGCTTAATAGATCTCCTTTGGTTGAGCTGAGCAAGGGAGTTAGTATATATTTTCGGGTGTTTGCAACACATACCAAATACACCTTGCCTTGAGCGCTAAACTTAAATTGGAACTGTTTCCGGCGGCTTTAAATACCTTCAGTCACGCACCAAAGTTTTACCTTGATCCAAGCCATGTGCTAAATCATGCGGTGGTAGTGCCTCTTTCATTCGCTGGTGTTAACCACCGCCGCAACTTTATTTCTTCATCTGCGAAACTGTAAAACTTTTGTTGTTTGTGAGGTTTCATGTCGAGCTGTCTGTCTGTCTGTGGTAGAGTACGAGTGTCTTATCCTCATTTAATAGTTATATTGCAAAAATAGAACTAAGCAGTCAAAGTTTAACAAAACAGAGTCAGCGGATTCAAACTATGGCAACTACAAAAAATTGAGGTTTTACTTCTGCAAATACAAACATAACTAAATATTCTTTAGTAAATGCTGATTGTGATTTACCCCAACGCTCCTATCTTACCATAAATGTTAAAATTTAGTTCAACTATAATATGAAGTGCATTTATAGTGTTTCAAAGCAGGATAGTTTAAAAAGGGCGGTAAAATTTGCGTAGTGTTTAACGTAATATGTGTGATGATGTCAAGCAAAACCAGTAAGAAAGTTTCAGTCGGGCGACCCGACTTACATATACCATCACCCTCAGTAAAATAAAAAAATTGCTATTATATTGATATTATTACTCGATTTCTAAAGTGGGTGGAGTGAAAAATTTGTATGGGAGGTACTAGAAGGGGCGTGTCTAGACTTCTAGGTTTATCCTCCAAAACTTTATCCTGTTATAGCTTTACTAAATACAGAGTTTGGGCACGATAGCGTTGAATGTATTGATATTATTACTCCATCTCTGAAGTGTACCTTTCATTTGTATGGAAGGTCCCATAAGGGGACCTTCAGAATTAGGGCACGTGTTACACTTTTGGGTCGTATCAAATGATATATACCCTCATCCCTAAGGGTGATGGTATAAAAATGGTACCGCTGCACTATCAAAATCTTCTTTCCGGTATCCCAAGCATTCATTTCAATAACTATTATTGTCTTTGTATTTATTATACCATCACCCTTAGGGATGAGGGTATATATCATTTGATACGACCCAAAAGTGTAACACATAGAAGGAGTGACTTTAGACCCTAGGTTTCTTTGAACCAAATTCGATTCATGACTTTTTAAGTCGTTTGAGCCATGTCCGTCTGTCTGTCTGTCTGTCTGTCTGTCTGTCTGTCTGGTGGCTGTCCGGCTGGTTCGCACGATAACTTTCGAAAGACGCAACCAAATGTTTTGAAATTTTGCACGAGTTATTATTTTCTCAAAACTACTTACGGTATTGCAAATGGGCTACATGGCCCCGCCCCTTCTGGTACCTCCCATACAAATACATCATTCCGCCCAATTTAGAAATCGAGTAATAATATCAATACACCCTACGGGATCGTCCCCAAATTCTGTATTTAGTAAAGCTATAACAGGATAAAGTTTTGGAAAAAATTTTGAAAGCCTAGCCACGCCCCTTCTGGTACCTCCCATACAATTCTACCTTTCCGCCCACTATAGAGATGGAGAAATAAAATCAATAAATTAAATGTGATCGTACCCAAATTATATTTTTAGTAAAGCTATAACAGGATAAAGTTTTGGAGAAAAAAAATTGGTAGTCTATTCACGCCCCATCTGGTACCTCCCATACACATCTGGTACCGCCCACTTTGAAAATCGATTAATATTATTAAAAGACCTAACGTGATCGTGCCCAAATTCTGTATTTGGTAAAGTTTAAGCAGGATAAAGTTTTGGATAAAAAATCTGGAAGTCTAGACACGCCCCTTCTGGTACCTCCCATACAAATGTACCACTCCGCCCACTTTAGAAATAGGGTAATAATATCAATATCCAACCAAATTCTGTATTTTGTTATGTTATAACAGGAAAAAGTTTTGGAGAAAAAATTGGAAGTTTAGCGACGCCCCTTATGGTACCTGCCGTACAAATGTAAATTCCGCCCACTTTAGGGATGTACTAATAATATCAGTACACCCAAGGCAATCGTGCCCAAATTCTGTAATTAGTTAAGCTTTAACAGGATAAAGTAATGGAGAATAAATCTGGAAGCCTAACCACACCCCTTCTCGTACCTCCCATACAAATGTACCACTCCGCCCACTTTAGAAATCGAGTAATAATATCAATATAATACAAAATTATTTGTTTTACTGAGGGTAAGGGTAAATGTAAGTTGGGTTGCCCGACTGAAACTTTCTAACTGGTTTTAGTTACAAATCGGTTAATTTTAATAACTCAAGACTTAAACAATATCTTATATTGGGTGATGGTATTTATCAGTCAGTTTAACTGACTGAAATTTCTGTACTGGTTTATTATTGTCTTTGTAAGAAATAGGTTGGAATAGGTCACAATTTTTGAATTGTTTTTTGAGTGCACTGCAATTGGGACTATCTGCAAACTATTCATTGAAGGACACATGGCTTTGGCCAAAAAATCATTTTCTCACACAAAGCTCATTTTCATTTGAATGGGTACGTAAACAACAACGCAGTTGAGAATCCACCTCAATATGTCTGTTGAGAAATCTTTTCAAGCTGCTCATATTATTTATGTGCAAATTTGAAATTCATTACTCACTGTGACAAAATAGAAAAAATTGGAGGAACTTGGGAAGTGACCTAGTCCATGTTGTAGGTCTGGTCGAGTGCAACATGACCCTGTATACCAAAGTTTCCTAACACCCTCAAAATCTTGACTTACAGCTCAAAAACCATTTTTTCGGATCCTTACTCACTAATGGTTATAAATCAGTGGATTCTTAACCGAGTTTTAATTTCTTAACGATTTTGGAAAAAAGAGTCTTAAAGCTTTCCAACGATATAAACTCTTATATAGATAACTTGTCACAACTGACTGTTTTTGTCTCGAAATCCCAAACTTTTGTGATTTTTTTCACTATTTTTTTTGTTTGAAGGATTTTTTAACCACTGGACTTCAGGCCACTGAAACTGAATTATGTGGAACTGAAGCCCTCAACGGAGGACAAGTACCTAGGTGTGGTTCTCGATCATAAGGTAAATAGGTCATGGATTATCGCGGAGAGGTTAAAGAGGGATGCCAATACCCTTTATGCCTGTCGAAACTTTATAGGTTAAAGCTGGGGAATCAAACCGATACACAGCGGGATTTATGTCGAGTTTCAATTTTTGTCAATGCCGATTATCTTTGTATTCTTTTTATTAACAACACTTGTAAAAGCTTAAAAAAGCTTTTGCAAGAGCATTTAGGCGAATTTCTAATCTGCTGCGAGCCATCAAAGTGAAAAAATGTTTAACACGTGGGCCGCAAAGATTTGGCAGCATTTTTGGACTTCTTTTTGTGGATCCAAATTACAAACAAATTATACTTTACTGAGTAAATATCTTGTTTTGTAAAAATATCCAAAATGATAACCAACTACCACCAACTATTAGAGATATATGGAGAATAGCCCCACCACCTTTGGTACATCCCATATAAAATGATCAATTTTTGAAAAAATAACATTTGTTCAATAACTTCCAAACGGGCAATTGGAGGATATTGAAATTTGGCCTGTTTAATTATCTACCAATAGGAAACAAATAATGAGAAAACCAAAGTGTTAGCCACACCCCTTCTGTTACCTCCCATACAAATGACAGAATTCACCCTCATAGTTTTAAATACATTTTTTTGGTAGGTACACTGAATTCGGTCGTATTTTGTACAAGATGTAAGCTTTTTAAAATTTGACTTAGAAATGAATATGGACTATATCGGTCGACCCCTTCTACTACCTCTCATACAAAATAACCAGATGTTTTTTTTTGTCAACCAGATTTGGTAGCCCCCATTACAGGAGTTTCCGAATCACTAACATACTGTACTATATACTATCATACCAATTGGCATGATGTCTGAAGCGAGGAATAAGAAATTCCAGGATTTACGTCAAAAACCATTCCCGTAGAGAAAATAGCAGTAACACAATGGAAGATGTCATCAGATCCGCTTATAATATCAGTTGTATGGGACCAACCGTGGCATAGTGGTTAGAACACGCGACTACCATGCGGGAGATCGCAGGTTCAAACCTGGCTCCAGTCATCTTAAA
>OZ035881.1:83288666-83461049 GCA_964034835.1 Muscina levida | reverse complement strand
ACTTGGGGTCTAACTCGTCGCCTTTAATGCGTTACACTTTTTTTCGTATCAAATGATATATACAATCATCCCTAAGGGTGATGGTAGAAAAATGTTTAAAGTCTTATATTTCTAATTGCTATACTTTAGGAGTTATTTAACATTTAATTTATTAGCTCATTCAATTTGGGTTCAAAAGAAAATATTTTATATGCATCAAACAAACTAGATATCCAATTTAAACACACATAACAATTAGTCTTAAGATATCGTTTTTTTTTCTAGAATAAACTGACCAACAGGTACAGCTATTCACTTTATTCTCTAAAAGTTGGATAGAAAAACAGAATAAACCATTTCATTTCCTATCAGTGTATACAAACATTCCAACTGCAGCCATTGCATCTCTTGCTGTATGAAAAGCAATACTCTAACACAGTTTTCAATGATAGCTTCAAGGATAGATTGGTGTATGCTGGACCAGTGCATGATTTGGGGTGCATGGACTGTATGCGAATCAACACAAAAAAAAACATTTTAATTTTGAACCTTAAAATTTTCAATTCTGCATACTATTAACCAATTAACGCCAATATCCGACCTGCTTCCCAAGTGAACATTTGATCCGCATCTACAGCTTCGTTTACATACTAAGAATATATGTACATGACAGAATGTGGTATTTATGTGTGCGTCTGACATGTCTGACATTGTCAGCCAGTCAGTCAGTCATTTGGTGCTTGTCGTATTGATAGTATCCTCCTTATTCATTGAATGGTTAAATGTCGATTGCTTTGCCACTGAAACATGACCAAACAGTTTGTGTAACTAACTTTATTAACGAAGCGGAAACTGAAAGGACACAACCTCAACCATTGGATTGGAGCTACTGTCCGAACTTTTGCTGCCCCTCTGGCTGAACACAAAATCCTGACGATGATACACCCGAACATCCGCGGTTGATTTGACATTGGTATTGCTCTCCTACGTACTGTATTAGGTTTGCACCGTCCCCCTCGACCAAAGACCGAATATTGCGTAAATGGGAATACTGACAACAAAAACGAGAACAACAAAAATTGTTCTTTACATACCATCAGACCATGTGTGGTACATATATGTGTACAATTATAAAGGTATATAAGATGCAGCGATACGGTGATTTCAATATAAAAGTAGATGATACAATGTCTGCTTGTCATGGAGAAATAAATAAAAACGTTGTTATTTGGCCAACTGGGACCCACGTTGTTACTATTGCCAGTAATGACTTGTTTGCGCACAACTATTCATTATTCCCCAAAGCCTATCAAGCACTTTTAAATAAGTTCACGTTGAGGTAGCAAACCTCTTAAAACATTTTGTTTGCCATACTCCTGTGTATTTTGACAATGTAAATAGATTAATAGATTGTACAAATTATAATTAATTCGTCTAAAATTGTATCTTAGTTATAGCCTGAAGGATGACTTTTTAAAGACTATAGAGCGGTGCCCTTCTGTCTAAACAAAAAAAAATCTTTAGCGTTCTCAATTAAAAGACAATACCATTGTGCCTTTAGCTTTGAAACGGTTCTCCAATGAAAGTAATCCTATTATTTTGTAGCGCTTAGAACATTCGCTCTAAATGCGCCAGTAAGAGTATTTTAGTGAATTCGGGCATTTATATAGGAGGTGCCGAAAGGGGATGGGGATACATGAATGATTGCCAGCTCGTCAACGGGCAAAATATTCCATGGTAAATGTTATCAGTGATTTTCTTATTTGCAGAATTTCAAAAAAGTTTTCCATTCATGTTTTCATGCATATTCAAGTTGGCTTGGCGGCATCTTTGTGCTGAATAGAATCATTTACGTACTTAATCTGGAATATAGGTAATCCATCATCATGCCAACACTTACTTTCTAACTCTATCGATCTATTATGATATTCACGAGATGCTTTTATCGGCTTCGATTTGCAATATTCCGTCAATTCAAAATTATTAACAAAATTTTTGAGATATACAGTTATAAAGATGACAACTAGTCAAGTTTTCTAGGTCAATTTACAGTTTTATAACATTGTACATTATTATGAAGCAATTGTGCCCTTAGTACAAAATAAATACTATTTACATATGCCCTCACTTTCTGAATGCACTGTACACTAGTATCTGCTATTGCAGTTAACAAAATGCTAGACTAATAAACTCTACTAAAAGAGTAGAGGTCAGTAAATTCCGATACGTATTCCACCCATTCAATCTCACTTCTGGAATGCTTCACAAATTCGATTGAAATATTTTCAATCAGTTGAATGGCAAATGCGTATTAAAGTTTTCACAGACAACGCCAATAGGGTGTTAAGTTAACTGCAATGCCAACATACGAATATCGTTTGGGCTAAAAACCGAAGGCGTCCGTTTCGCTCGAAAATTAATTAGTTGCACTTGTGAAATTGTCGAGAGGAGTTTTCTGTTCAAATAATAATCAAAAGTTGTAGAAGAATCTGTTAAAAAAAGGCGGTGGGGGTGCAGTGACATACAACTATCCGTATGTTTTATCGTCACTAAATATTCAAGGTAATGCATTATAAATAAATAAAAATAAATACTATGGCAACATATATAGCAATGTAGATTAAATATGAAGAATTTTATAAACATTTGCAAAAAAAAATTACTTAAGATTTTTATAGTGTTTGCTTATTTGAAGGATGGAAGTGCATAAATACTTTTATGAATGGCTATCTAGTTATATATATAAAAATGAAATGGTCCACGTATGTAAACCCATCACTGGAGAACGGCTGGAGCGATTTGTCTGATTTTTCGATCGAAAATTTGAACGCATGTACCAATTTAAATGAAATTTTTAGTAGATATATGGCCGTGTTCGCGAAAATGTCAACCAGAGGGGAAAAAAAATTTTGTGACTTACAAAAAATTTTTGTGTGTATGAAATAAGAAGTGTCTAATAAATCTGGAAAAATCTGTTTTTGGTCGAAAATTGCAAAACAGTGGCAACCCTGGAATGTTTTTTCTAGTAAGCTTTATACTGAGATGTAAAACAAAATGGATAGCTCACAGAAAAAGGTAAAAACAACCTATTTTGCTCAGAAAATTCCATTGTTTTCTTTTGCAATATATAGATAAAGAATTGTTTTAGTGCTGAAACCCAAAAAAAAAATTAAAAAATAATTTTAAATGCACATTTGATGGCAATGAAAACTGCGCAATTTGGGTGTAATGTGAAAGACTAAAATTGGAAAAGTTTAATAACGGTGGTTGCACGCTGGTGTTTTGTTATGAAAACATAACTTTTTCTGAGCTGGAGTTCCTAATATCTGGAATGGGTGGTATTTTTAAAGATTAATGCTGGTTTCTCAGTTTAAATTGACATCAAATGTGTGTAATGTGAAAGACCACTTGAAAAAAAAACACTTAATTTTTTTTTTTGGTAGGATCCACTCACAAGTGCAAAAAAAAATAAAAATTACATCGAAAAGCTAAAAAAGAATGGTAAATACGAAGAACACAAAATAAAGAGGGCAAAAGCTGTGCGTAAATTGAGAGAAAACCGTAAACTGAAGGAAAGTTAAATGCCAAGAAAGGATCGTGAGTCTCTTGTAGAAAGACGTCGCAAAGACTACGTAAATGCATTCAACCTTACACCTTCAACCATTTCTGTCGAAAAAATTACTGATGAAGACTTTTGTAAAATAAACAATAAATTAAATGTTGCCGATTTTTTTTTAACACAAAAAATATTCGTGATATTGCGTCGGCCCATCAAATACAGCAAGAGTCCGGCAATATCCGCATTTTTTCAACTTCCAAAGAAGGATATAATCAATCTTAAAAAATAAAAAATTAAAATCAAAAGAGAAACAAAATAAAAATAGAGTTTGAATAACTTTGTTTTTGCATTTTTTTATAATTCCGCAAATATAACCGTTTTCAAAAGAATGTAGTTTTATTTGGCATACGGTGAAATAAAACTTTAAAGCTTACTAGAAAAAACATGCTAGGGCTGGAATTTTCGACCAAAAAACAGTGTTGCCAAATTTATTAGACACTTCTTATTTCATACACATCAAAACATTTTCGCGAACACGGCCAGGTGTGGGCACGCCCTTAAATATTGTCATGCTGTTTTCGAATTTTTTGACACCTTTCTTTTTTTTGCCATAAAAAGCTGATAAAAACATGGTTTTGTGCCACCTGTCACAAATCCCTCTCTCCCACCTCCCAAACCATGATATTTTTTACGATCCCTTAGCCCCAAGACCTAATATTGGACTATGGTTGTAAAAAATTTCTTGAGGAAGCATTTATAAGCACTAAAAGTCGTTTTTAAATACAAAAATTTGTACGATGTAATGTGAAAGACTTTCGTTGTAATGTGAAAGACTTGATATTTTTAGTCCTACTGAGGTTTCTAAGCAACATATTTAAACCGTTTAAATGCAATTTCCTTTCTTCATTATTCAACTTTTATCTCCAAAAGTACGGGGACAATCCATTGTCTATAAGAGCAGAACTTTCAGAAAGTATCTGTCTACCTCAAAAGTGACTTCCAAAATTTGTAATGTGAAAGACCGTCTTTAACTGCTTATACCATGAAAACCATAGGACCTGGAAAAAAAATTTCTTTGGAGGAAATGTGCACACTGTTAGCTTTATAATTTCCATGCATAAAACATTAGCATTTAACTAGTTTCAAACCAATTTTTTTCAAATTTGTGTGTACAAATGTAATGTGAAAGACTGCGAACACGGCCATATGTTTGATCATAAGAAAACATTTTTTGTACAAATGGACCCTGTAAGTGGCGCTGGGGTGGGTTTATAAACAATATTTGAAGGAATGGACCAATTTAACTGAAATTCAGTATATATGTTTGTGTGATCATGAAAAACAATTGTATGTACAAATGGACCCGGTAGATGGCGCTGGGGTGTATTTATAATCAAAATTGTAAGGAATTGACCAGTTTAACTTAAATTCAGAATGTGTGTTTGTTTGATGATGGGAAACATTTGTATGTTCAAATGGACCCGGTAGATGGCGCTGGGGTGTATTTATATCGAAAATTTTAATAGAGTGAGCAATTTTACTGAAATTCAGAATGCATGTTTGTTTAATCACCAGACAAATTGTATGTACAAACGGACCCGGTAGGTGGCGTTTAGGTGAATTTTTAATCAAAATTTGAACGAATGGACTAATTTAACTGAAATTTAGTTTGTATATTTGTGTGATCATTAGAACATAGTTTTTGTATAAATGGACCCGTTAGGTGCCGCTGTGGAATTATAATGAAAATGTTAACGAATCAACAATTTGTCTGAAATTAAGAATGTATATTCGTGGTTAGAACACGCGACTACCATGCGGGAGATCGCAGGTTCAAACCTGGCTCCAGTCATCTTAAAAGAAAAAATAAATAAAATTTTCTTTCATTGTCGGCTCCCCTCGAATGTTGTTTGACAGCAACTTCGCAGTATTAAGCGTCGATTCAATCGTCGTGTCTAGCAAGAGCTTCTCAAAAACAGTGACGTTCGCATTCGTCGATAAATAAGTAGGTGCCGTTAGTTGTGAATCTAAAAATAGAAAGCGTGTTAATTCACAACAACGCGAGAAGCTATCCCTTACCTCATTCATGGGGTGCAAAGGGAAATTAAGTTTTTTTTTTTTTTTTATAAATGGACCCGCTGTTGATGTGGGGCTTAATTATTTCGAAAATTTTTATCGATTGTCGGATTTTACTCAAACCTAAAATGTATGCATTTTTTGACATCAGCAAATTTTTGATGTAAATCCAGATGCTGGTGTTTAGCTAATGATACACTTAATTTTTTGAAATTTATTTAGTCACCATTGATTACATTACATATAATCATTTTTTTAACATCAAAATTATTAAAAACTCTACATATATAAAAATAGACGTCCATTTTGAAGACACCAGTAATTGCGAAAACGGTTAAAACGATTTTGAATAAAATTGCAGTGAAAGTTGGGGATGGGCTGTAGATGATCAGCCAGACTGTAAATGGCGCACTTCACATAGAATTAGAGAGCTTCACAAAGAGGTTTTTCGCATTTCGAACTTTTTGGGGACAAACCCAAAAATGAGAAAAACTGTTGCTATCACCCAGACCAAATGGTTAATCGGGTTGTTGAGCCAAATGAGGGAAATTCGTACTTAGGATAAAAAGGAGCAAATTGCTATCATGGGTCCGACAAAGCACCTAAATGTACAATCACCCAGTACACCAACGCATAAAGTTATATGTCAGTCAATCGGCTTAAAAATGTGGTTTTATAATATATGCCTATCAATAAGTTAGTTAAGTTTCCGTCAAATCATGGACGACATTGCTGATCCATGTTAGCACTTCTTACAATAATATATAATGATCTTTTAGATATAGGAAGTACAGAATTTGTCAGGAAAAACCTCAACCATTCAATTGGAATATTTCTGAGGCCAAAGTGGTAAACCAACCGTTATTAGATTTCAACTGTACTCAACATCTTTTGCAATAATTGGAAGGCAGGACGAAGTCTGCCGGGTCAGCTAGTATTTAATAAAAACCAAAGTTTTTTTGTAAGATATATTAAACACAACATTATTTCTAACATTTCTGAATTAAATTGGTAAAAGTAATAACTCTTTTTCTTATTTATTTACTAGCTGACCCGGCAAACGTTGTTCTGCCATACAACTTCGGACCCGACAAACTTCGTCTCGCTCCTAATGTAACGAATTCATATAAGCTCCAGGGGTATAGTAAAACACAGTTAGTTAATGTTTAAAGGTGATTTATTTGAATTTAATCGAAATTAGTGAAGGACGGTGAAGAGCGATCTGATTAACAATAATTTTCGATTTGTTTTCCGGCTTAAAAACAAACAATGATGACGGTTTGTAAATTATGCGTCGGAGTTCCTGACACATCTAAAAAATTCAAAAATTCAGTCGGATAGTTGGACGCCTCTTTCTCGTTGGTCACACTGTCAACGTTTGACGAAAATACCATAGCCACACCAAATCATCTCGAATCACCTCGTAAATCCTTAATCGTTCGGTCAACTGCCTCCAAAACTCGTTAATGTGCCAACGTCCATTCATCCCAAATGATGATTTTGCATTCTCGCAACAATTTCGCTGCACGTTGGCCAACCGTGAAAAGATTCATCAGCCGCTTCAAAGCGGAAAGTGCATGTCGACCGCGTTTCAACAATGTGTCAGAAATACCAGCGGATGCAACAGCTAACGGAATTTGCGATCTTGACCAAATGTTGCCAGAATCAAAGTAATGACGAATGTCTTGCCTAGGGGAGCATCGAGAAAGTAAATGCATCCCATTCTATCGTCAACAACCTCCGTACACGTTCGTTTGCTTGGCATTCAATGGCGGCAAATTTTTTCGGACTCTTTCAGTCAGTTCATCTCGATCAATGCTTTATCTCGTTGCTATTCGCGATTGAATGCATCATGCATCGAACGATTTGACGCTGATATTCCAATTTCGGCAGTAGACTGTCGCACATGAGAACGCACATGTCTTCGATCAGAAGTTAATTTCAAGATCGAAATTCGAACTTAAATGGAGAATAAAAGGAGCGATGACTTGTAAACAAACCTTTTGTTCTATTGACCATTTTTAAATTGAGGTGATAGCCATCCTCTCCACGACAGAACATCAACGGGTATTGAAGTGCATCATATGACCGAGGAGTCATGCCTCAGATGTCTACCATCCCGACGATTGAGAACAATATCGCGTGATTCCACATTCTTCCCAACAATCACCACTGAGACTTCATTTATAGTGGGAGCATTGAATTGTCCTGCATGACAACCAGAGAGTCTTTTGTCTGCTCTGATAATGATTTTGTGGTCGTCGGAATAGGAATTAAATACAATGTTTTAATGCGGTTTTGAACAATCGGACTAATGCGTTATTCTCATGCAAAAGATTTTGAAATTGTTCGATTATTTCGTGTTTAATCTTAATCCCAAATTTTCTAAGCATCACAACGAATTTTCCACCTTTACCTTTACAGAAATCATTAAATCAAGCGATACAGTGCAAACTTTCTTCGAAAATTTTTCGAGTTTTTACGGAATATTTCAAATTTTCCAACAAGAATTTTTCTATTATCCGAAATATTACAGATTACAACGTCCAAAATTATCAATGATACGACAAAATTTAAAATTTCGTCTAAAAAAATTAAATTTGTTGGCATTTTTCAAAATTTTCTATTATGCCATTCGTAAAGGCACTGCGGAACAATTGCACTGCACACAAAATTTTAAACAAAAATTCTATTATCGATTTTATCAAATCCAAGTTTTTCCGGAATTTTCCGAGTTTTCCACTAAAAATTTTTCTATTTTCATTTTGGAATAATTATCCGAAATTTTTCACAGTTCCATCGTCCAAATTTATTAAATCATACTATAAAATGCAGAATTTCGTCGAAAAAACAAATTCATACTTTTTGAACTTTTCCGGAAATTTCCGCATTTTTCAACAAAAATTTTCCATTTTTCTATTCGTAAAGCCATTCTGTAACAATTGCACACAAAATTCCATACAAAAAGGCAAATTTAGATTTTTCCAATTTTCCGACTTTTCCGGAAGATTTGCCTAAAATTTTCTTTCACATAAACCTTTTCCTGGCAATAACGAACTTTTTAAGCAAACTTTTTTCTCAATTGATGAATTACTATACATTTTTGTCACCATTTTTATACCATCACCCTTAGGGATGAGGGTATATATCATTTGATACGAAAAAAAGTGTAACGCATTAGACGCAGGAGACGAGTTAGACCCCAAGTATCTTAAGACCAAATTCGTTTCAGAATTTTTTAAGAAGAATGAGCTATGTCCGTCTGTCTGGCTGGATGGCTGGTCAGCAGGATAACTCGAGTAAAACTTAACGGATCGGTATGAAAATTTACCAGTATTAATATTTTTCGAAACGAACTTATGGAATTGTAAATGGTCAGAATAGACCCAACCCTTCTGGTACCTCCCATACAAAATTACCTATTTTTGGAGAATTAATATTTCTTCCATAGCTTCCAAACAGACCATCGGAGGATATCTAAATTTGGTCAGATTATTTATCTTGCAATAATAGACAAACCCTAAGAAAGCCGAAACCTTTGCCACACTCCTTCTGGTACCTCCCATACAAATGACCGAATTGACCCATATAGTTTTACATACATATCTTTTTTGTAAGTAAACTGAGATCACTCAAATTTTGCATATGATGTTCGCTTATGAAAATTAGACTCAGCTATGAATATGGACTATATCGGTTCACGACTTCTGGTACCTCCCATACAAAATGACCTATTTTTGGAAAATTAATATTTCTCCCATAACTTCCAAACGGACACTTTGGGGGTTTTGAAAATTGGTCGATAAAATAATGTTGTGATAGGAGGCGAAACCTCAGAGAGCCTAACTATTTGACACACCCCTTCTGGTACTTCCCATACAAATGACCGAACTCACCCCCATAATCGTACATATATATATTTTTTTGTAAGTAATTTGAATTCATTCACATTTTGCGTATGATGTTCGCTTATGAAAATTGGACTCAGGAATGAACATGGACTATATCGATTCACGCCTTCCGGTACCTCCCATACAAAATTACCTATTTTTGGAAAATTAATATTTCTCCCATAACTTCTAACCGGACACTTGTGGGGTGATGAAAATTTGTCGATAAATTTATGTTGCGATAGGAGGCGAAACCGCAGAGAGCCTAACTATTTGGCACATCCCTTCTGGTACCTTCCATATAAATATATGTGATATTTCCCCTTTAACATACGTATCATTTTTGTATGTACACTGAATTCAAACAAATTTTGCCAAGGTAAGCGATCATTGAACGTTGATAAACGAAAAAAAAAATCAGGCACGTTGTGCTACCCCTAATTGTACCTTCTGTACAAATAGGTCTAATTTTGTATGTTTTTGCTCTACATGCAGAAAAAAAATAATACATAAGTAATTTTATTTAAAAAATCTATTAATTTCAATAACTCAAGACTTAAACAATATCTTATATTGGGTGATGGTATTTATCAGTCAGTTTATCTGACTGAAATTTCTGTACTGGTTATATATATAGATTATTTTTATTACTTTAAAAACCGAAAAAAACCGTTTTACCCGGTTTTTTCTTAATTAAGTATTTGGAAACCAAGTTTTTGAAATAATGTAAATTTCGCATAAAACCGAAACCGGTTTTTCGAAAAAGTCGAATGTTTGTATACTCTAACCCTCACCCAAACGACTTTCGCATGGCTACAGTAAAACTGTAGAAAAGGTTACAGCCAACAAATGTAAAATGTTAAATGAAATATCTCAGGGCATACAGTAATTTTTTTCTGGGGGTACCGAAATAGGTGAATATATTAATGTTTCAAAAATCATTTTTTTTTTTGCGAGGTACCAGAAAGGGTCGGCAGATATAGTCCATAATTATTCCTGAGTCAAATTTCAATATGCTCATATCTTGCTCAAAATATGACTTATTTCGAGATAATTACAAAAATATGCATGTGAAACAGGGCAAATTCGGTAATTTTTATGGAAGGTGAGTATGGGAGCTACTAAAAGGGGTGTGGCAAAGGTTTTCGTTTTCTAAGGGTTTGTCTGTTATTACAAGGTTATTAAGCTGATCAAATTTAAATATCCAGCAGTTTACCGTTTGGAAGTTATTTAAGATATACATTTTTTACCAAAATAGGTAATTTTGTATCTCATTACTTCATTTTGGAAAGTATTAATACTGATACATTTTCATAAGAATCAGTTAAGGTTTACTCGAGTTATTCTGCCTACGAGCCATTCAGCCTGACAGCCATACAGACGGACATGGCTCAATCGTCTTAAAAATCATAAAACGAATGTGGTCTTAAGATCCTTGGCTTCTAACACGTCTCCTTTACACTTTTTCTCGTATTAAATAATATATACCATCATCCATAAAGGTGATGGTATCAAAACATGACCATTAAGAACAATGGAATGTAAATACTCCAGCAATAGTATGGTTGTACTCAAGCCTCGATGGTCCATATCAAAAAAAAAAAGATTCACTAAGTCTTTCTGACTAAAAAAAATAAACTACGTTAACTTATTTTTTTATATCATATCTCATCGAAATGATTTAAATTATTTCTCTAATAGGAGAGTTTTGTTGAGCCATTTTTCCAAAAGAAATTTTTCTATTAGGACAGTTTTGTTGAGCCATGCTTCCAAAGCCAATTTTGTTTGCTATTCCAAATTTTGTTTGCTATTCTCTATGAGCGATGAATTGATAAAATAGGAATTAGTTTCATAAGTCTATTTTATAACAATCAACAACTTGATATATTAATTTATAAAAAAAACAATGACGAACCCTGTATGACATTATTTTGTGGGACTTCAACATCAGAACCACTGCCACAATAAGTTATCATACAAATCAGGAAAAATGATTCATTTTTTTAAACAGTTTTCATTACGAACTTTACGGTGATTTAATCCCTATCGGTCGTCCTTTTTATTTTATATCCTTTTTTGTGTATCTTATCATATCGTTGTACGGTGACATTTCGTTTTGCAACTTAATGAACCTACCGGAAACATATTGTTGAACATTTATTAAAAAGGTGAGTTTCCTGTGTATTCTTACTGCAGATTCGACCGTCGATATCTCCATTCGTTTACGGACAAGTGTGTTCGCCATTCACTCTATCAAGATTCAATTGTTCAATGGACTAGTCTGTGATGGACAAAAGTTGGGGATAATAGCATATAATAATTATTATACTTGAGCATTGTTTGTTGACGCCAAAGGGTAATTGTCGCCATTTTTAGAGGTCCATCTAAGAAGTATAGTGATTAGTTGTGCTGAGAAATAAGAGGTTGAAAGATGACATTGTAACGCGGGCTGTTTTTTTGAAGTTGTGACATTTAATAGGCTCTATTAATGCAGATTTATCAAGGTTATATATATTTTATATATATTTGAACTAGGGTATAATGACGTGGATTCCATCCAAAGTATAAACAACAGATGACGTTAAATATTGTATTTAATCTAATTTACTACTTAGTCAAGTCAATCTAATAAATAAATTTAAACTATTCAGTTCAATTTTTGTTAGAGATATTGCACAGCCAATTTAAGCCGGTCGGTGGTGTATATAAAAAAAATTGCAGAGAATGGCGATACTGCTGTGGACGGAGGAGCGGTGGGAGCAATAACCTTATTGGTGGACCTTGATTTCAAAAAGATGTAATTTCTCGTTGCACCCGCGAGAAGTTAGAAGTTTTAGACTTACAAAACGACACCTCCTGTTAATAGATGAAGGCGAACGTCAGCTGTTTGCGATACTTTTAGTAGACATGCCAATTGCCCCGACACTATGCTGCGAAATTCTGTCGACAATACGAACCTAATAAATTATGGGCGCATAAAACTTAAAACTTAAACTCAAACTCATTCGCCATAGAAAAATCTTTACTGACAAAATTGCTTCTTTTTGAAATGGCAATGGGATTGTCCTTTGGTGGACCCCTAATTTTTGACAAAAATACTGGCTGGATTGAGCAACAAGCCGAGCCAAAATTATCAGAGTCGAGCGCGGCGTCGGCTTACTTAGTAACGCATTGACGGCTCAAATTGCATGAACCGCATATAAAAAAATGTCATATGTGCAAATTCAAATAAATTGTCTGCGTCAAAAGTCATCAAGATTCGTAATATTATAATAAAAACTATTTAAAAAAAAATTTTTCCTTGCTAAATTACGTTTTGACGAAATTTTAATTTTTTTTGTAAATGTTATCTATTTAATTAATTATAATTTTTTCACGTTAAAACAACATGGTATTTTTATAAATATATTTTATTTGCAAAATATTTGTTAAAAAAAATCATTGAATTTTTATTTTTCAAAATTTTTATTTTAAAAATTGGAGTTTGACACCATAATGTAAATTAGTTAACTAATTTTCTTTATTTGTTCAAAACATGGATCTTAAATATAAAATAAATAATGAATAGATTAATAACGCAGTGTAACAGTGAAAGAATCACCCGTAGATTACTATATAGGTTCGATAGTACTACCGGAGCTGAGTATAACCCTAGGTCAGTTCGGCTAGATTGGCTACCAATTTTATTATACCCTTCACCATGCGCATGAACAGAGTGAAGGGTATATTTATTTTATTCTTCCATTTGTAACGCCCATAAGGAGGCGTGGTAGTTATGACAATATATATATTTAAATGATCAGCATCGAAATCTGAGTCGATTTAAAGGTGACCGTCTGTACGTCCGTCTGTCTGTCCCCGCTATTACAGCCGCAGTTTAAGAGATATCGAGATGAAATTTGGAATGCAAGCTTCTATCCTCAAAGCGAAGGTTAAGTTCTAAGATAAGTCCGATCGGAAAAAAAACTACTCCCACCTCCCATACGAAATCACTCTTTTTGGGGGTGTCCGTATGTCAGTTCCCGCGATTACGGCAGTAATTTAAGAGAAACCAAGCTGAAATATCGTACGCAAGCTTTGCAGCCCTAAATGGAGGTTGAGTTCTAAGATGAGACCGATCGGTCAAAAACTACTCCCATCTCCCATACAAACTCCCACTTTTTGGGGTATCCCTACGATTGGAGCCGTATTTTAAGAGGTATATAGGTGACATTTTGTACGCAAGATTTAATATGTAAGCGGAGGCTACTTTCTAATATAAGCTATGTCGGTCAAAAACTACTCCCACCTCAAACTACCTTTTTTGGGGTGTCCGCGTAACTGCCCCCGCGATTATAGCCGTAGGTTAGGAAATATTGAGCTGAAATTTGATATGCAAGCTTTAATCCTATAATAGGAGCTTACGTTATAAGATGAGCAATATCTGACGAATACTTCTTCCACCTTCCATACAAAGTCCCCCTTTTTGAGGGCGACCGTCTGTATGTCCCTATAGTTTATGAGCTTTCGGGTTAAAATTTGGTATGTAAGCCTCTGTCCAGAAGCAGAGGTTAAGTTCTAAGATAAGCATGATCGGATTTAAACTACTCCCAACTGTAATGGATTTGGAAAAAAAGAATCAAACAATTATCCAAAAAACATTGATGTAAACTGGCTAATAAATATATGTTTTCCAAAGATTTTAGTTAACCTTTTCCAAATTAGTTTGTAACACATTTGTAAAAAAATAAAAATACAATGCTTTTGTAGCTCGCAGGCTAGTCAGGAAAAAACTGATATAATTTTTGTTTACATATTTATTTTCGTCTTGGCATTTCGTATAATTTGCTGCTGCTGAAAGATTGACGTGTTTCGTGTTAAATGCAGAAAGTCCTTATAAATATAAAAGAAAAGGTGCGGAGAAGAAGACCAGAAATAATAAAACTATATATAGTACATATACATATAGAGATTATCAAAAGAAATCAAATGAATTGGAATTAAATTGACAAAACTTTTGTATTTGCTTTGGAATGGTATTTATATCTAATTTGGAAATATATAAAAATATAAATTTTTCACAAGCTTTCCCACTTTTTTATTATGTATTGCATATCAAGTTTATTCCCAAATATTTTCCAAACATTAATACAATTGTACAATAAAGGATCCCTTTCGCTTACCCAACAATTGGAACTTAACAAGTTACAATGCCTGCGATAAAGATTTTCCAAACATCATGTTTACTAATGTAAGCTTATATTAAATTTAAAATAAGTTTATATTGTTTATTGGGTAGTTATTATGAAAAAAATATTAAATTTAAATGGACAACAAATACATCCTTATTGATTTCCGTCACCCACCCCATAATTTGTCCATATTTTAAAAACATTATTGTTTAAAACAAATATTGTTGGTGTCGAACTCGAACCGTCGCACAGTGGCACCGCCCAATACATTTCTTGGAAAAAATAGAAGGAGTGGTCGTACAGCAATGAAATTTTGCAAAAACAGTTCTCTGGGCTAAATTAAGAAATTTTGAAAAAATCTTGGAAAACCGCCTACTGCCACACCCACCTCCCATACAACTGCACTTGCCAAAATTTGTATTTTTGGACCTAGGGACTCGAAATTCGGGGCACTTCTTAATTGAGTTCTCCTTATGAAAAAAATTAATCATATTGGGGATGCCACGCCTACTTTAGATTTTACGCCCATTGAAAGTTTTAGCTTTTAGGTGTTTTTCTTCCCCGTCTAGAATCAAATGAACATTTTATATAAGTTAAAAAATTTTAATTTTTATTCAAAATTTAAACATGTGTTGTCTCCATACAAAAGAAGAGAATATCCCCAACAACCCCCGCGAAAGATATTAGCCTTCAAATACACCGAAAATATCGCACAAATGCATGCATTAAAATCGATGTTACTAAAAGGGACGGTATTTGGCGGTTATTTTTTTTTCTTAATTAAAAGTAAAGACTCGGACTATCATTTTTTTATAGTTAGAGGGCTAAGCAAGGCAAAGCACATAAAGTTTTTTTCCATCAAAAAGTGAAAAGTTTATATTTTTTTTATTAAAATTTTTGATAAATTATAATAATTATTTTACTTTTCCAATTTCAATAATTTTTTTGAAAATAAAAGCCATAGCTATAAACTTACACACACAAAAAGTTCTTTATTTGGACAATAATTTTAATCTAATTTCATTGTTCGTTTTTTTAACTACAAAATTTCACTTTTCATAAAAAACCTTGTTGAATTTTTCTTATCCAAATACTTCTTTACAGAACCATATCATTAAAATTTTAATATTTTCTGCCGAAATGCCACTGTGTGTCGTGTCGAATAGTCTAAAAATTTATAATTTTATAAAAAAAACTGCTAAAATATATATTAATTTTTTTATTTTTCGCCTTTTCTAGTTCCTCTTTATTTGTTTAATGCAGATATGGGTGATTCCAAATTAATGGTCGTTACAGTTTTCGAAGATTTTTTTTTTAGAAAATTCTAACCTAAGCAAATATGGCACGAAGATTCCTTAATTTTTTAAAAAATCTGATTAAAGTAATAGGATTTTTTATTTAAGGAATGGCTTTATTTTCATACCGAAGAAAAAATGTTTTTTCTTTTTAAACTGACGGTCGTTACATTGATGTACACTTCAGAAATATACAAAACTAGCTGACCCGGCAAACGTTGTTCTGCCTTACAACTTTGGACCCGGCAAACTTCGTCTCGCTCCTAAGGTAACGCCTTTATATAATAGTAAAACACAGATAGTTCAAGTTTTAATCTGATGTACTTGAATTTAATAGAGATCTGTAAAGAGCGATCTGATATACAATGTTTTTTGATCTATTTCCGGCGTAAAAACAAACAATGAAGACTGTTTGCCAACATGTAAACAAACAACGCACAGCTGACCGTGTGAAAAGCAGGGAAATTCGAGGTTGATTCCACAAATTTCCAATGATTGGCCTTACGATTTATTGATTGTAATCGCAAAAGCCAATCGAATGGGGAGTTGAATTGGAAGGGAATATTGGTTGGAATAATAGATTCGAGGGATAAGGACTTCCTCTCCTTTGCATATGCCTTTGATGATCGTCACTTTAATTACAATTTTGGATGATACAGTTTACGTAAAATGATCATGATCGATCCCACCTTTAGATGCAAATTATGCACAACTGGCACATCTAGAGAGTTCGAATATTCTGTCGAAAAGTTGGTCGCCTCATTCTCGTTAAATGACCACGAAAATGTTTCATCGTGCGGTCATATGCCTCCAATGCTCGTTTATGCGCCATCGTGCATTAATTTTAAATAATGATTAAGCATTCTCGCAACAATTTCGCTACACGTTGTGTTACCAACCGTGAGAAGAAAGCGGAATGTGCAGTAGGGTGGGTCGATAAAAAAAGTTTTGCCGGTCACCCCCTAGAATGAAAGATAATTTAAAAACAAATTCAAAAAAAAATTTTATTTTTTTTTGCCACGCCCCTTGACCCCGCGCATTGGGTTTTTTGTTTCCTGTGTCTCCATTTATAGTCCGATCGTAATGTGTGACATATCAATGTTTTTGGACTGACTACAGCTACATATTCTTCTCTGATCACTTTTGACTCCGACGTCTAGTTCTAGAAGTTTCTACCGGAATCTCGGTTTTTACCCCCCTAAGTCAAATTTTTTTCGAAACGATAAAAAAGTTTTTTAAATTCCATGATATTTTCTCTTTTACAGTATATATTTTTATTCATAAACAAAAAAGTTACAGAGGTTTAAAAAATCAATTTGACGTCGTTAAAGGCCAAAACTTATTGTTTACAAATTTTGGCATGGTCGTATTTTGTTTTTTAAACCTCTGTAACTTTTTTGTTTATGAATAAAAATATATACTGTAAAAGAAAAAATATCATGGAATTTAAAAAACTTTTTTATCGTTTCGAAAAAAATTTGACTTAGGGGGGTAAAAACCGAGATTCCGGTAGAAACTTCTAGAACTAGACGTCGGAGTCAAAAGTGATCAGAGAAGAAAATGTAGCTGTTGTCAGTCCAAAAACATTGATATGTCACACATTACGATCGCACTATAAATGGAGACACAGGAAACAAAAAACCCAATGCGCGGGGTCAAGGGGCGTGGCAAAAAAAAATAAAAATTTTTTTTGAATTTGTTTTTAAATTATCTTTCATTCTAGGGGGTGACCGGCAAAACTTTTTTTATTTGTATGAAGTGCGACTAGAGTGTTCAAATACCTCCTTTTTTCAAAAACCCGGTTTCCGAGTTATTCGAAAAATTGATTTTTTAGAAAACTCGGATTTCGAATACAGCATTTGAAAGAAAACCGGTTTAACCGGGTTTTTCCGGTTTTTTACTAAAATGGTAAAAATAAGAACAAATAAAATAATTTGGTTTAAAAAAATGCATTTTTTATAAAAAAAATAATAATGTGTTGTTTTATTTTGTGGTTTTACATTTTAATAAATTTTTGGCATCTCTCATTTTATTTTTTAAAGTAGTATTTTTGGAAAGGAATACATTTTTGAAATATTTTAAATTTTTTTTAAAAAAAAATAGTATTTAAGAAAGGTATGCAATTTAGGTGTTAAATTTTGAGTCTAATCTTCTGTTTCGTATTTATAAAGCTTGATACAAAAAACAAGCACTCATTAATTGTGGAAGTAGAATTTATTGACAAAAGCGTGTTGAAGGAAGTTGAACATTTCTGTCCTTTCTGTCTGTCCTTTTACCAAATCTATCGAAATAGTTGAAATCATCATATAGTCTTGTGTCGTTGCAATTGGTTTTCACTGCTGGATTTTGTATGTTATTTATTGTCATGTTTAAATCGCTGCAAAGATTGCCATTAGGGGATTCCTTCATCTCATAATCTGAACTGTTACTAGACTCTGCCGGTGCAGAATATTGCAGAATAAAGTCTTTTAAAAAGTTCGTTCGCATATTCCATCGTTTGCGCCTTTTTAGAATACTTTACACAGGATGAGCTTGTAGGATCCCTGTAGGGAAAAATACTAGTTCGGAACTAGTATAATACTAGTTCCCCATAGAGCAGTGAACTAGTTCACCTTCCATACAAGCAACTGTCTCATTTAACACGTAGTTGTCCTAGGATTGGGGGGAATTGGTACTTTTGTACTAGAATAGAACTACTTCAGGAAAGGTTAATAAGAGCTAGTATTATTCTAGAAAAAATTGAGCTAGTACTGTACTACTATTTTGAATACGAAAAAAAAAACATATACGATGTTCAAAATCCATTTTAATGTGGGTAAAAAATACGATTTTGTAATAAAACGCATACAATTGAATTTGAAATTGAAATTTAATTTTCATTTAAAAAATTCCCTTTTTCTTATTCATCAGCTTATAACGTTTAACTAGTTCAAAATTCGATAGTTTAGCACTAGTTCATTTTGGAAGTTCCATTCTTTTCACCTAGTACGTTTTTGAACTAGTTTGACGATTCCCTACTAGGATATTTTCCAAAGCTAAGATATATAATTAGGCTATTCAGCTTTTGTATTCTTCTTTCCTTAAATCTTGCTATAATTTTGGCTCGATGCTCCCGAGCATATACGGAATCCATATTTTTGAGCTGTTACAATATAAACGCATATACTCCTTCATCGTCGATTAGAGTCATTTGCGAGCGGTAAAGGCTGAAGCGCTGAGCTTAAATCTCTCAAAACTATTATTTCTTGTAAGCGCATGGTTGACTCATGAGTTAATTCTTGAAACTGTTCAATCATCACATCGACAATGAGCCTTAGCTCTTTATTGTACTCCTGGAAAACATAACTCTAAAATTTTCTTTGTTTTTCGCTCGACTTGTTAAATGAATTAACATGCTTCCACAATTTTGCGATAATTTAAGACAGGTTTTTAATGAGCTCGTATGATTTTTAAACTTCCACTATTTCACCGCATTCATCATCGCCATTATCATCTTCGGCGAGATTCACTTCGACTTGTTGATCCACTTAAATAATGTGTAAAAGATTTTTCTAAATTAATTTGAAATTGAATTTTAATATTTTCTAAAAGCATTCTCGTTCATGGAACATAAAAAGTTTTTTCTAAATTAATTTTACAAAATTTCTAAAAACATTCTCGTTTACAAAATATAAAAAGTTTTTTCTAAATTAATTTCAAATTCGATTTTAAAATTTTGACTTCTTCAATAACTCCTTTTAAAGCAATTTAAAAAAAAACCGAGTACCCGAAGGAAAAAACTCGGTTAAACCGGTTATTCGAAAATGGCACTTTTGCAAAAACCGGCATACGGTTTAAAATAAAAAAACCGGTTTACGGGTTTTCGGTTTCGGTTTTGAACACCCTAAGTGCGACCCACCTTAATGTGCAGTTCGATTGTGGAAGCAATACCAAAGGATGCAACAGCTAACTCAATTGCGATCTTGCCCGAATTGTTGCCAGAATCAAAGAAATTACGAATGTCTTGGCTGTCTAACCGGCATCATCGGGAAAGTAAATGCTTCCGTTCCATCGTCAACAACTTTCATCATTGAATCATACACGTTCGTTTGCTCGGCAGTTAAGAGCGCCACATTTCTTTGGACTCTTTCAGTCAGCTCAACTCGATCAAAGTCTTGTTCTTGTTGCAATTCGCGATTGAATGCAACATGCATTGAACGATTTTGCGCTGGTATTCCCAATTTTGACAGTAGACTGCCACATATTAGCAAGCACATGTCTATGATCAGAAGATAATTTCAAGATCGAAATTAGAAGTTGTCGTGCGAACTCTGTGCAAATGTCGTCAGCCATCTCGTCCAACTTGTCCACCATCCCGAAGCTTGAGAACAATATCGCGTTATTCCACATTCTCCGCAACAATCACCACTGCGTCTTCATTTATAGTGGGAGCAGTCAATTGTCTTACATGACATCGAGAGGGTCTCTTGTCTGCTCTGATAATGATTTTGTGGACGTCATAATGCATTGTATTCAATGTGGTTTTGAACAATCGGACCAATGCATTATGCTTATGCAGAAGATTTTAAAATTGTTCTACCATTTTGCATTTAATATTTCAACATAAAAAATTTCACAATATTCCTAAATTTTTCAAGCATCATAACGAATTGTTCATCTATACGTCGTCTAAAATCATCAAATCAAGCGATACAATGAAAAATTTCGTCAAAAAAATCAAAAATTGTCGATTTTTTTCCGGAATTTTCCGAGTTTTCCACCAAGAATTTTCTAATTTTCCATTCGAAAAGTCATTTCGGAATAATTATCCGAATTTTTCACATTTACATCATTCAAAATTATCAAAACTTACAATAAAATGTAAAATTTCGTCGATCAAAAATTTAAATTTTTGGAATTTTTCCATAATTTTCATACCAAAATTTTCTATTTTTCCATCCGAAAAACCACAACGAAGCAATTACACACAAAATGTAATACAAAGATTCAATTTGCGGTGCAAAATGTTTCCGAAAAAATTCAAATTTTTCGAGTTTTTCCTGAATTTTCCGAGTTTTTCACCGAGAATTTTTCTATTTTCCCATTCGGAAAATCATTTCGGAATAATTATCCGAAATTTTTCACTGTTACATCGTCCAAACATAACATTTTATCACACGATAATATGCAAAATTTCGTAAAAAAAAATTAAATTTTTCGAATTTTTCCTGAATTTTCCGCATTTTTCAACAAAAATTTTCCATTTTTCTATTTAAAAAGCCATTCTGTAACAATTGCACATAAAATTCCATACAAAATGGCAATTTTTGATTTTTCCAATTTTCCGATTTTCCGACTTTTCCGGAAGATTTTCCCAAAATTTTCATTCACATAAACCTTCTCCTGGCAATAACGAACAACTGAAAAAAAGTTTGAGCAAAACCCAGCCGTTCTCAATTGATGAATTACTATACATTTTTGCCACCATTTTTATATATATAGATAAACTATTTTTGAATAATTAATATTTCCCCCATAAAACTAGTGAATAGTAAAATTATACAAAATAAAAAAGATGTATGGGGACCACCTTATGGGTTGAAGATAGTGGGTTTATATTTTGGGAAACGGTTGGGATTGCAAAAAAATTGGGGGTCGGAAGTAAATTTGACACCACTAGGAGTACATTTATAGCAGTTACAGCGGTGGGAAAAAAATTTATAAAAATTGTTATTTGTACGGCAGCCCCATTAGGGGGTGAAGATGGGGGGTAGAAGTGTTTAGGGAAACTGTTAGGACGAAAAAATAACTGGGGTCGGTCATACATTTTACCCCTCTAAGGGCGACTCCGGGCCAGTTGCGGGGCTGGATGCTGCGGGGCTGCGCTGCGATTTGACCCCACCCCACCTTCTCCAAATCTTGGCTTTTGCTTTTTTCACATAAAATTAAGTGGTGGTTCGTATCCAAATCGTGTTACTAAGGATATCCAAACAACACTATCACACCACTAGTCTACATATGTATGTGTATCCCTATCACTGCTTACATCATTAAGCATTATAATCCTTTACCAACTAGATACGTTTACGACTTAATACGGCTTTGTCAAAGGCATTGGGAATTACTAAGGATAACCAAAAACAATTTTGAATCAATAAATAAAATTGACGATTCAAAGTTTGTAACGATACGAAATAAAATTTCAATTTCTAAATATTTGTCAGCACATTCACCGCCCAACTACCAAAACATGGCGGCAACATAGCCTAAGCAATGGCAAAGAGTTATTGCTGTTGTATCGCCGTAATCACGCTGACACCCATAACTATGTAAATTTAATACGCATACTTTTGCAATTGTTTATCAACTAGTATTACATCACGCCATACGCATCCCTGAAATCCGAACATGACGATACCTAGCTCTCAACACATTTCAGCCAGATTGTTGGTACATTTGAAAGATAACCACTGATATTTGGAAACTCATCATCCATGCATGTGAATTGGAAAATGTAACGCAGCAGTGTTTACTTGTGCCTTCTGTAACACAAAATTTATCCGTAAATATTTGCACACTTGCTCAATTTCAAAATGATTTATTTACCGTCGAGCTGTTATGGAAACTCTTTGAATTCAACACTGTGTTAGTGTACAACGAGACCATCCCACCCGCGCTTCTCATTGTACCGCCGCATTTGATCTCCCCATAATCCTAATGACACCATCATAAGTCTAACATATCTCAAAGAGGAATAACATTTAGCAGGGTCGAAGTTGTTATCCCCTTTTCTAAGAATTTAAAATTTAACTTTCGCGGAGATGAACTTAATACGACAGGAATAAAAACGGAGTACCTGCAAGTATACTACGTTAAGTTTAGTGTTCGATATTTTGCAACTCACATCTTCCGATAGATCGGAAAGAATAGGCATTGTCACTGGCGATCAGTTTTGTGGGGCAGTGCTCAGTGGCTAAAATTGCAATAATGCCAAGTCAAAA
Source organism: Muscina levida (assembly GCA_964034835.1). Taxonomy (NCBI): domain Eukaryota; kingdom Metazoa; phylum Arthropoda; class Insecta; order Diptera; family Muscidae; genus Muscina; species Muscina levida. The sequence continues at coordinate 83,438,099 of OZ035881.1, read as the reverse complement.
AACATTTACATTAACCCATTAGTGCCGACTGTTACCATATGGTAACGTTGACACCGTTAGATAACCCATTAGTGCCGACTGTTACCATATGGTAACGTTGACACCGTTAGATATTGCACGCAATAAAATAAACATAAGAATAAATTTTAAGAATTTTCTTTTTGAATTTCATCAAAGCATGCTTTAATCTTTCATTGTTGATTTACCGCTATGCGATCAGACGTCAGTAGCTAGCGTGGGGGATTATTTAAAATAGGTGTTTTTCACATGTGAGCAAAACAGCAATATGGAGGGATATAAAAAGTCACTCCATATTAAGTATATTTTTTGGTTGTTTAAAGACTGATATATGAAAGACTTTTGGTTTTTGTTATTTGAGAAGAATATCATAAAAACATATTGCATGAATTATTTTGTAATCGGTTCTATTTATTTACCTGCTTTAAAGCTATTACCATATGGTCACAGTCGTCATAATACCAGTAAAAATGGGTATTTTAATTTAATATTTCGTCTTACTTTTATAATGTAAAATCCCGTTTTTTAACCAATTTATATGTAGTACGACAAAATCTTTAAAAATTCCCATTATTTCGCTCTCGTCATTAAAGGGTTAAGTGTGTTAGTTTTAAGAATATCTTTTCGAAAAGACAAATTCAAGAAATCTATGTCAATATATGTGGTTGCTTCAGTGATATTGATGTTTGAAATAGAGCTTTATAAAGTACGTATTTTGTGCGTATTAGTCTTAATACTTTGTTGATAACACAGTGCAACACATAAATTGGTGCCGCCTTCGTACCCAGCTATTTTTGAAGTATATACAGAGACTAAAAAAATCCCCAAAGGATTTGGCCCCATTACATCGAAACATTTTTTTATGGATACTCCAATATTTTCACCGCCATACGATTTTGTGACCATTTTTAGGGAGTCCATATTTCATAAACTGTTCGGAATTTTTTCTTTTCGTCTTCGGCAAAGTTGTAGATCTAAACCAGAGCAAAAAAGTCTCAAATAGACCGACCCAAAAAAATTGCATCTAGTGCATGAAAATTGTAAAAATATGAGAAAAAAGGCTATTTTTTCATGATATTTTCACCATAAAATTATGATTATAACAAGTAATATTCCACATAATTCATACGCCACGGAGTATAACGAAATACATTTTGTGTGGAAAACATCATAAAAACATTTCCTTTTTTTTCCATATTTTTGCAATTTTCATGCACTGGATGCATTTTTTTTGGGTCGGTCTGTTTGAGACTTTTTTTGCTCTGGTTTAGATCTACAACTTTGCCGAAGGCGAAAGGAAAGAATTCCGAACAGTTTATGAAATATGGACTCCCTAAAAATGGTCACAAAATCGTATGGCGGTGAAAATATTGGAGTATCCATAAAAAAATGTTTCGATGTAATGGGGCCAAATCCTTTGGGGATTTTTTTAGTCTCTGTATATACTTCAAAAATAGCTGGGTACGAAGGCGGCACCAGACGATGACCTTAGAAATGTTGCACTGTGTAATTATATCAAAGTTTTAATAGATTTAAAAATGCCTACAGTTACATTTCAATTCTGAATATTATATAGAATCGCATTGTGAAATAAAATCAAAATAACTCTCAGTAGTAATTATCAGGCAATTACACTAGTTTACAGCCATTGTGGCTTTGGATAACAAAGATTTTCTGATAAAGAAAAAAAAATAAAAAAAAAAAAGTTTTTTAATATTTTTTTCTTTGCCGAAGGTACCTGTGGATTTTGACCTATATATCAAGTTCTAGACGGGCAATCAGGACAAAGGAGGTATCAAATTAATAAGAATCAAATGGCCAACAAGAATCAACAAATTGCATAATTTTGTCGTACTGGCTGAACATATTTGAAAAATTGTATTTTTTCTCATGAAAAATAGCGTCTCTTTTTTTAGTTTTTAAATCGGGAAAAGTCGAAAACTCGAGATAAAATTTTTTTGAAACCTTCTGCGTAGGGCGAACTCCTCAGCAAACAAATAAAGTATTGCAGAAGAGAATCTATGGACTGGTTAAAAAGTAATGGCCTCTGAAAGTTGGCAAACATAAATGAAGTTTTTATAAATACTTGAATTTTTGCCTTTGTCGGAACCTCAGAATATGGGCCGAGAGGCTAAACAACAACAAAAATATATCATTTACTTCGTCTTGGTCCCATAACATCGAAATGGTAGGTCAAAATGGAAGCCGAAGCCCATGATGCACTCGGGGGGTCAAGAAAGGGGCTCCTTGGATTCTATGATGATCGCCTATGTGCGGGTACTCAAATGAAATATATTTTCGATATTTTTTCCTCTATCATAAAAAATAGTGGTGTTCAAAGACCAGAGAAAAAATAATTATTTGTAAAGTAGTGTTATTAATGATTTCAGTAAATTTCATCTTAGGTTATTGCTAGTTTACGCACAGAAATGAAAATTTGTGATTTTGGGGGTAAAAACCAAAAAGTATCAGAAGTGGTTAAATTTTTGAAAAACCAGTCAGATAGTACTTTTGGTTTCTATGGGAATATGTCTTAGCCATCGTAGTCGTTGGATTCCGAAAATTTTAGCAGCGTCGATGTCGTGGTAAAGCTCATATGATGGCGAAACTCACCGTCGATACAGATAGGTCCATATATTTTTCGGAGTACTTTTCTATCGAATACTCCCAGATTTTGTATGTCCGTTGTCGAAAGCACCCATGATTCGGCAGCATACAACAGAATGGGTAAAATTAACACCTGGAATAGCTGTTTCTTAGTATCCCGAAATAAGGTGGTGTTACTAAAGTGCTGCTGAAGTCCGTTAAACCATTAATTGGCGAGCACTATTCTCCGCTTGATTTCTTGGCTGGCATTATTTTTCTTATTGACGGAAGATCCCCCATCGAGAGGACTTTTTGTTTCTTTGTAAGAAATATTTTTGTTTTGTCCTCAACCGCTAAACCCATTTTTGTTGACTCCTTTTCCAGTGATGAGAAAACTGCAGTAACATCCCACAGATTTTGGCCAATGATGTCTATATGATCGGAATAGGCTAGTGCAATGTGGCTCTGCTAGAAAATGGCGCCAGACATGTTGACACCAGCCTTTCTCATCTCATCCCCATAACTATATTAAATAGTATACAGGACAAGCTATCACCCTGCCTGAGACCTCTTTCCGTTTTGAATGGTTCAGGTGATCCTTACCAATCTTAACCGAGGATTTGGTGATTTTCAAGGTACATCTGCGAAGTCGAATTAGCTTTGCAGGAATACCAAACTCAGACATGGCCTCATATAATCTATTCCTTATCGGAGAGTCGAAGGCAGCATTGTAGTCGACAAAAAGGTGGTACTCGGAGGTGGATAGTTAATACCATCTTCATGGATTCGTGCGGGGTCTTCGAGATTGGTGTCCGTATCCAGTAGATTGTTAAAATGTTCTCTCCATATATTTAGAACGTTATCCGGGTTCGTCACTAGTTGCTTCGGAGCAACTCAGTGCACTCTATCTGTCTTTTTCTTCAGCTCCTTCTTTTTCCGTCTAAAGAGTTGCCTCTCGTCTCTTCTCCCTGTGCCTTTCACGAAGAGCTCGCGTTGCCATTGGCTGCAGTTTCGCCCTGTATGCAGTATCCGTTTCTCTTCTGGCATTGCGACGTTGATAATTGTACCAGGCATCATCTTGAGACGGCTTTGAGTACCCAAGTACGCTTCTCGCACTCCGTTCTATGGAGTCGGCTATATATGGCCACTGCGAGGTTTTATCATCAGGGGTTAAAGCATTCCGCGGCAGTTGATTTAGGTGGTTGGAGTAGGCGTCCGCTACATCTGTAGTCCGCAGTTTACCGATGTCCAGCTTTTGTTGTGCCTGCTTACGTCCATAACACTCGATGCGTGCCTTCCCTCGACTACCACGTGATCTATGTAATTCCTCGTAATTGATCTGGAGATTACCTTATGAATATTTTTATGATAAAATCTATTGCTGCTAACTGCCATATTTCTTGCCACAGTGGAATCAATCAGTCTAATGCCATTGTTCGACGTTTCGGTGTGATGACTGAATTTTCCGATGGTAGGCTCAAATGCAGTATCCCTGCCTATTTTAGAATTAAAATCGCCTAGTACAATTTTGATGTCATGGTTCGGGCTACGGTCATATACATTTTCTAGTCTCTCGTAGAACTCTTGCCAAACACAACTCCACAGTGTTCTAACACTCCAGGTACAAATCCTCATATCATGGTCCTTAATTCGTTTGCGGTGGTCAGTTTTATTCCTTTCTTACATCTTTTCATTGCAATAGTTCAAACGCCGGTGGGGGGTTGCAGGCCCAACGCACCACGCCGCATTTTTCTCCTCCTGCCGGGCCCATTCTGGGTCAGACGCTGACCAGGGTACCGCTCACTCTGAGCCTACATGCCTGGGTTTTATGTTTCGCCTCTCACAGTTAGCCGTGCTCTGATGAGTATCAAAAGCACGTTTCTAGACGTCACCACATGGAGTTACTCCGCCAGCATTAGTACCACGAATACGGAGCTCTGTGAGTAGACTTGAAATGTAATTGGCAAAAATCACTCTGGGTTTGCCAAGATAAACCGATCAGAAGCTTAACCTTGCATCACACTCCCGACGTCACTTCTATCACACGATATTTTAACGATAGAAAATAAAAATATTGTCCTAATTGTAAACATAGAAACTTAACTAAGTTTTTTATGACACACACATTTCTTCCTTCAATAAAATTATTTCTATATGCATACAATTTTCACAAAACTGCCAAAAGACTTAACATAACACCTGGTCCTACAAATCCGTAGGGTAAACAAATCGATCATGTCCCATCAAATCTGTACGAAAGACTTCAACAACCATCCAAATACTGTAAAGGGCGCACAAAATGACACATTTGCATTCAAATAATTTGAAAATATTGATGGCAATGTCTCTACGTATATAGGAGTTCGTATGTGTATGTGAGTAAGCGATATATTGGGATGTTGATGCCATCACTTAAACACTTGTTCCAATTTGCATATGAAACTGATACAACCATACACACATTTACTCACACATGCAAATCCAAGATGCGTACATAAGCGTGCGTTTAATATATTTGCACGGTTTTGTATATTTAAGCCATCAAAGGATTTTCTAGGTCTTAAAGAAGATTAATACAATGTCTGTGAGTGGGGATGTGTCTTGCTTGCTAGGTATATGTATGTGTTTGGGGGAAGTGCGAATATTTATGTGAGTGAATGCATGAAGGATGACAAATACAGATATTCCAAATATATCAAGTTGGAAATTCACACATCCAGAAACGGTGGTTTTGTGGTCATCTGACGATGAATAACATGGGTAATTGAGATATAATAGCAATCAATATCATAAGTGATATTTGAATGCTTTGACAGTAGGAAGAAGCATTTTTGCACATCATGAAACATAGAGTTGGGCAATTTGCCAGAAACTACAAACATATTGCCTGTTATATTTTTAGACAGTGTAATATTACTTTCTAATTTTTTCCGGTCGAGGGAAAAATAGTAGGCAACACTAATTGTGTTTCGAGAGCAAATGATATGTGAATCCACAATCTTTAAACATGTTTGTATAACATGAACCAAGAGCTATGGCTAAAAATAAATGAATGCCTCAGGAAAAAGTGTAACGTATAAAAAACCACCACGGCATAATGGTTAGATCACTTGACTACCATGCGGGAGATCCGTGGTTCGATTCCCGTCTCCAGTCATCTAAATTTTTCTTTCATTGCCGGTCCCCTCAATGTTGTTGACATCAACTTTGCAATATAGTTCGTTTCCATTCGTCGATAACCAAGCAGGTGGCGTTAATTAGAAAGCGTGTTAATTCACAACAAAGCGAGAAGCTATACCATACCTCATTCATGGGGTGTAAGAGGGAAATTAAGTTTTTTTTTATATTGAATAATACTCCTAATTGGCTAACGATCACATTGTTTTTATTGTTGAGTTAACGGCCAATTCAGAATCACCGACGGCGCGTTCCGACCTTCGTCGCGAGTTCATCATCAGATCCCTTTGTGGAGAATTAGGTGTACGTTGGTACATCATCAGATGTATATATTGTTACTAATTTTGGCTACATAGAACGCTTGGTTCATCTTGAGGAAGGCGTCAATGAGGAAGGCGTCAAACTTCAAGAAAAGTGCAAACGGGAAATCCCGAAACCCGAAATCCAGGGATTTTTCGGGATTGATGAATCCCGAATCTCGGGGTTTTGATATATAAATCCCGGGATTTTTCGGCGATACAAATTTAGCCACAAATGTGGATTGTGAAAGATGTTTTTTTTATATGCTACTTATGAATAACATTCTTCAAGATTATCGGATAAAACATTACATAGTACAACATTTTTCAGCTAATTGCTTTGGAACTCAATCCTGAGAACTGCACGGGAAAGTAGCCCCAAAAAGAAGAAGTTCTACATCATTCGTTTTGTCAAGTTACATGCCATAATAATTTAATATCGATTTGAAGTTAGTAAGTATCGTAAAGGGGAATTTGTCACGTTTCCCGGGCAGTTCTCAGAATTGAGTCCCAAAATCATATGTTGTACTGTGTTAGATGCTTTAATCTTTTTAAGAAACTACTTAAAACGATAAATAACAGTAATAATTTATGTTTTATAAATCAGTTACTAAAAAAAAAGAATCCCGGAAAACCCCAAAATCCTGAAAATTTCGGGATTTCGGGATCGGGATTTATAAAATCAATCCCGTTTAGTATCCCTAATGCCTACCTACACAGCAAACTGATGTTCCCCAACGGCAACTGGGAGATCGTTGACGTTTTTACGACCACCGCCCATGCCCCCAAAAATATCATAGACTTCCTATCCTAAATGTTGTGTCGTACTGGTCGTTATTAAATTAACAACTGACCATATATTTACACTTCGGCAAATCTTAGATAAGATCCAAGAAAACCAGTACAGAAATTTCAGTCAGGTAAACTGACTGATAAATACCATCACCCAATAATAATTCCTATTACAAGATAATTTATTACCAAATTTGATTATCCTCCCAGTGCCGGTTTAGAAATTATTGGAGAAATATTAATTTTCCAAACAAGGTCATTTTGTATGGGAGGTACCAGAGGGTGGTCCGGTATAATCCATATTCATTTCTGATTCAAATTATCAGAACTGTACAACTTACGCAAAATTCGACCTAGGCTACCTAGGCTCCGCCATCAATTTAACTAATAGCGTCATCCTCGAAATCCGGGGTTGAGTCCTGCTTGCTAAGATACATATGCTATTACGGACTATGCAAGCGATTTAATGATAGAGACCTCTCTCGACGAACGAAAGTCTAGCTATTACAGATGCTGGTTCTACCTTTCGTGATGTATGGTTCATAATCCTGGGTTATGACACATGCAGATGAATCGGGACCGGCTGTGGCATAGTGGTTAGAACACACGACTACCTTGCGGGAGATCACAGGTTCAACTCCTGGCTCCAGTCATCTTAAAAGAAAAAAAATAAATAAATTTTTCTTTCATTGTCGGCTCCCCTCGAATGTTGTCGACAGCAACTTCGCAGTATTAGTGTCGAGTGAATCGGCGTGTCTAGCAAGAGCTTCTCAAACAGTGACGTTCGCATTCGTCGATAAACAAGTAGGTGCCGTTAGTTGTGAATCTAAAAATAGAAAGCGTGTTAATTCACAACAACGCGAGAAGCTATCCCATACCTCATTCATGGGGTGTAAAGGGAAACACATTTTTTTTAAGATGAATCGGTTCTGACAGTATTCGAGAGGAAAATCGTTAACGGAGAGTATCGACGTTGTATGAATCCTGAGTTGTACAAGCTGCATACCTACATTGACATGGTCAGACGCATTAAAGTACAACGGTTGCGTTGGCTAAGTCCTATTATACGCATGGATAAAAATGTTGCGGCTCGAAAACATTTGGACAATGAACTCAATAGACGGCGTTATGATGTCCAACCACACCATAATCCATGCTTTGACAATTGTGTTCGCACAGATGAGAGCGAAAATAGATAGTGAGCCCTGATTTGTTCTAAAATTCTTCGCATAGATCTTTCGACTTATCGTTATGGTGTTAGCGAATAGGTCGCAAATTAACTAATTGTCGCATAAGAAGCACACAAACGATCGTAACCATCGTAAAATAGGCTGTATATTATGCATACGATGTCATCAGGTTCATGTTTACATAATGTCTCAGCATCATATGAAAGCCCTATAATATTTATGACACTCTTCCTACCCCCTTCTAGTCAACACTGTTAGAAAATATTTAAAATTTTAAGAAATGCACTGCATGCATTGAATTTTAGACAAGTGCCTCATTGTCGATTTCCATGCTTAACAGCATTTTCATACCCATGTTGTTGACAATGTGATGTCATAGTCTATTCCCAATGTAAGCAATTATTAAATATAACCCCTAAATTTTGTCCTAACCAATACGAACGCATGTGCAAAAATATAACAAGCAGAGTTTTAGCATATGAAGCATTTGTCAATATGTTTATAGGTTTAGCTTTAAAATACATAAAGCCTATGCCATAAGCCCTTAAATATTGGCATACGAACCACTGTAACCCAAGAGCTATGGTTATGGTGGTACTAATACAAAATATCCTTCCCTTTTGCCCTAGAAAATCCAATTACATTAAATATAAACACATAAATTGTTGTTTATGTTATTGATCCCCAGAAAAATATGATTACATTTCAGTTTTGTTGTTTTTCTCATATTTTCATTTCGATTTTATGTTGTTTTGTGTTGATGTGTAAAATATTTCATTTCTATTAAATTTAACCCAGAACATAGAATCATATAACCATATACATAAAAACATACATATATTTTTCTTAGCAAATATCACATATGCACAGACTCACAGATACATGTAAAAGATTGAACAACAGCAATAGACAACAACCCCCAGCATTTAAATGTGGTATTTTATTGTAACTGGAACAAAAGTCACAGTTAACAGGCGTATTGGATTTAAGGGCTTAGAATTTGCAAAAACATAAATTGACTACCCATTTTTATTATTCCTTTAAATTTAAGTTTGTTCGTTAAAATCATGTGACAATATAAGGGACGAAAGCAACTTTGTGCTTACAGACCAACGCTCAATTGAAAGAAAGGCATAAATGTGCACTATTTACATATATGTAAATATATTGGTTATGTTGTATGCACTTATAACTATTTGTGTACGTAGTTTGAAAATTTAGTATATGCTTAGATTTTTCAAGACAAAAATATTTTATTAAAATGAAGAAAGAAATTATGTTGGAATAATGGAAATTTATAAAAATAAAAAATTAACCAAATGTCAAAGATGAATAGCAGAGAGTAAAGGACTTGACTTTACCAGACGTAACAATCGTGTTAAGATGTAAAGGCTTTCGTGTAGATTATTTTGCTGTGTATCGTTAGGGGTAATTTTAAGGCAATTATAAGATGGCCTATCCATCAATTGGCTCTTAATAGCGACTAAGCTGCATAACCAAAAGTGACCCAACGCCCTAATCTGGTGTAGTATGTGACAATGCTTATCTGATTGTTTTCAGTGAGAGTATTCGACTGTATTATAACGAACTCACTTATTATCTGGGCACCTTTGTGAGAAACAGGTTGAGTTACAAAGTCTGGCTGTGTTTGCGGGGGCTTTGACCCGGTAAGCCTAATTATCCCCTACATTTACTATAGAAGACAACAAAAACAATCAAAGCACTGATGGCGCCAACAGCAAGAAGACAACAAAAATAAATCTGGACGATGTGAAAGCCTCTATCCAGAGACAGCATGACGAAAGCAAAGTATTAAGAATGCTGCAGATTGGCCAATTGGCTCGATATAAGGAGTCACTTCCTTAACCCATAAAAATGCCATTGGAAATTCATTGGACTGTTAAGACTCCGCAATTGTCGGAGGGCCAACCTGGAAGTTGTAGTTGAAAATATCGGCGGGTGACCAAAAAGATGGTTAAAAGACCGGTTAAAAAGGAAGTGGTATAAGCCAGTTTCTGTAACATACTTGTGTGGTTGCAGGGCTGCGATGCCGTATTGCTCTCTGAGCAGAAGAGTTTCGGCGGAATTATGTCTTAATTAGACCAGGGGCTATCTAAGATGCAAGGGGTAATAAGTTGCGCAATCCTCTTATGTTGTAAAATCATGAAAACAATAAGAAATTTAAAAGTTTTCGCTCTGGTGACAAACCAATCAAAAGTTCTAAGCAGCCTAGGAAGTAGACCAAAGGTCAATGACACTCTTTAGCTTGGACCACTCTGTAGTCGCCGCAGCAAATGTTTTTGTTACCCTTAAGAGACAATGTGAGGACGTAGCTCTGGCCCAAAAGCTTGAAGGATAACAATTACAATATGTTTGTGGCGAGCATGCCTAAAAGGGCAAGAACCTTTACAGTAGGGATATAACTTTTTGCAAATATCAAAAATCCTACGCCATAACCGTATAGGGCATTGAAAAGTATTAAAAACCAGTACAGAAATTTCAGTCAGGTAAACTGACTGATAAATACCATCACCCAATATAAGATATTGTTGAAGTCTTGAGTTATTGAAATTAATAGACTTATATTAATAGATTATAGACTTATATAATAGACTATGTATAATTTTTCCAATGCTTGTGGTGCAAAATCGTTCAAAACTTGACTTATTTGTAGGAGGTATAGGGACCGGATTAGAATTTATGTGAGAAATATTAATTTTACAAAAAAAAGTTATTTTGATAGGGGGTACCAAAAGGGGTGAATCAATACAGTCTTTTTCATTCCTGACTCAAGTTTTCATACGCACAACTTACGACAAATTTTACTGAATTCAACGTACTAACAAAAAAGATATGTATGTAAGACTATGGGGGTGAGTTCGGTCCTTTGTATGGGAGGTACCAGAAGGGGTGTGTCAAATAGTTAGGAATTCTGGGGTTTTTCCTCCTATAACAACATAAATTAATCGACCAGTTTTCATTACCCCCCAAGAGTCCGTTTGGAAGTTATGGGAGAAATATTAATTTTCCAAAAATAGGTCATTTTGTATGGGAGGTACCAGAAGGCATGGACTAATATAGTTAATATTCATTCCTGAGTCCCATTTTCATAAGTGAACATCATACTCAAAATTTGAGTGAATTCAGTTTACTTACAAAAAATATATGTATGTAAAACTATAAGGGTCAATTAAGTCATTTGTATGGGAGGTACCAGAAGGGGTATGGCGAAGATTTCGCTTTTCTTAGGGTTTGTCTACCTTTGCAAGATAAAAAAAACTGACGATCGCCCGTTTGGAAGTTATGAAAGAAATATAAATTATCCAAAAATAGGTAATTTTGTATGGGAGGTACCAGAAGGGGTGGGGCTATTTTGCCCATTTACAATCCCATAAGTTCGTTTTAAAAAATATTAATACTGGTAAATTTTTATGCCGATCCGTTAAGGTTTACTCGAGTTATCCTGCTGACCAGCCATCCAGCCAGCCAGACAGACGGACATACCTCAATCGCCTTAAAAAGTCCTGAAACGAATTTAGTCTTAAAATACTTGGGGTCTAACTCGTCTCCTTTAATGCGTTACACTTTTTTTCGTATCAAATGATATATACCCTCATCCCTAAGGGTGATGGTATAAATATGGTGTAATTTTTTCTCTATCGTGAAAAAAGTTTCCGCACCGATTGCTTTAAAGTTTTGATATAATTTGTTCTCTTTTTTCATATCAACAGCTACTCTTGTCTCAAATAAGTTAATTTTGTTTAAATTCTTATATACCAAATCATTGAATACCAAACCATTTTTTGAAAATCCAATGCCAAGATTTGATCAAATCGCGATATTTTAAGCAGAAAAAGTAACTTTCTTTAACTTGTTTTAATTTTTTTTCTAAGGAAAAGCACTCTGGAAATCTCTATCTGTGCGGAAACTTTGTTAACCGAATCAACCTAAAACTCGTTTCTTATTATCACAACAATATTCCCCACCTGGCACTGGAGTGGGATTTTACACTCACATTACCGAATATATTACAACGGTTTAATCTGAGGACGCGGCGGGAAATTAATTAATTTTCTGGTACAATTCTAAACAAAACTACAGTACTTACTGGCAACTGCTTTACTACTACTAATTAGTAAGCATTTGATTGTATAGATAATAATATAACTTATTTTGTTGGTTTGAAATTGTCAAGATATAAGAAACATCAAATGTTAAAATACAAAAAAATCTTTTGAAGGTAATTTAAAATATTAATTTTAATTATTATAAATGAATATGTAATTAGAGTAGCTCCAGATCATATAAAAAAATCTAAAGTATGAAAAACATTTTCTGATGAATCAGACTACGAATGTAAGTTCTCTTAATAGTCTATACACCGAATTTTAGCATTCTACACCCATGGGAAGGCGATGGACTTCAGTGATAAGTATTGGCGACTCTAGGACAAATGTTGAAACACATTTCAGTATTCTTCATCGGTAATAACTATTTTTATTTCCTCACGCTACGGGTAACACATAGAAGGAATAGAGTGTTCAAAACCGAAACCGATAACCGTTTTTTTTCTCCGAAACCGTATGCCGGTTTCTTCAAAAACGTCAATTTCGAATACCCGGATTAACCGGTTTTTTAATGTCGGTTAACCGGTTTTTCAAAAAGCAGTATTTTACAGAACATTGCTAGGTGAATTGTAGGTAAATTGGCAAATCCGATTTTTTCAGATATTTTTCTTATCCGATATTTTTCAGGCAAATCTCAAATGATGCTTTTATTAAAATTTCCTTATGGAATACGAAAATTTCTTTTAAAAATGCTGTTAGATGACTGTTTCCTCTTCTTTAAATGGGTGGGATGACTTCCGTATTCATATAAAAAACTTTCAATTGTCGCTATCTCTTAAACTAAGCATCCAATCTCGAAAAAGGATTACTTCACTAAGATATCGGTTGGAACTCATTTTGTAATAGCTAGGAAGCCGTCCTTATTTAGATAAACAAGTCAAAATGCAGTTATCTTCTAAACTAAGTGTCCGATCGCAAAAAGAAGCTTAAGTTATGATTACCATACAATAGTTGGGAAAACACCCAGTTACAGTTGCGATCTAATTTTGAAAAAGATTGGGATCACACCTCGAAATGAGTGCGAAGCCGTCGATATTTATATGAAAAACGTTGTGCCTGTATTTCCTATGCTAAGCGCCCAATAAATTCAAATACTTGAATTTATACAGCCACGTTCTGGAAAACATTTCAGTTTGAAAACGGAGCAAAATCGATAAATGTATTAAAAAGTATTATCTTTTTACCGATTTTGCTCAGTTTTTAAAACGAATTGTTTTCCAGAACGTGGCTGTATAAATTCAAGTATTTGAACACTATAAGAAGGAATCACTTTAGACCCTAGGTTTCTTTGAACCAAATTCGATTCAAGACTTTTTAAGTCGTTTCGTTCGTCTGACCGTATATCTGTCTGGCTGGCTGTCCGGCTGGTACCCCAGACTCCAAGTATCTTAAGACCAAATTCGTTTCAGGTCTTTTTACGACGATTAAGCTATGTCAGTCTGTCTGGCGGGCTGCCTATTTTGAGCCACTCTAATTTATATATGTGAAAATAAAGTTACATTACATTAAGTATTCGCAGAAAGTTTCTTGAAAAATGCAATAATTACACTGTAAGTAAAACTTGAACTTTTGAAATGACACACAAAAACACCGAGAAACCCCGCTCAAAATAACGAGATATTTCGATTTTAAATTTGTAGTAGATTTAAGGTGATTTTTGATTTTATTTGAGGGAAAAACCTGCAAAAGCTCTTGTTAAATCAATTTATATTTTTATACCATCACCCTTAGGGATGAGGGTATATATCATTTGATACGAAAAAAGTGTAACGCATTAAAGGAGACGAGTAAGACCCCAAGTATCTTAAGACCAAATTCGTTTCAGGACTTTTTAAGATGATTGAGCTATGTCCGTCTGTCTGGCTGGATGGCTGGTCAGCAGGATAACTCGAGTAAACCTTAACGGATAGGTTTAAAAATTTACCAGTATTATTTTTCAAAACAAACTTATGGGATTGTAAATAGGCAAAATAGCCCCACCCCTTCTGGTACCTCCCATACCAAATTACCTATTTTTGGATAATTTATATTTCTTTCATAACTTCCAAACGGACGATCATAGGATATTTGAATTTGGTCAGTTTATTTATCTTGCAAAAGTAGACAAACCCTAAGAAAACCGAATCCTTCGCCATACCCCTTCTGGCACCTCCCATACAAATGACCTAATTGGCCCTTATAGTTTTACATACATATCTTTTTTGCAAGTAAACTGAGATCACTCAAATTTTGCGTATGATGTTTGCTTATAAATATTAGACTCAGGTATGAATATGGACTATATCGGTTCACGCCTTCTGGTACCTCCCATACAAAATGACCTATTTTTGGAAATTATATATTTCTCCAATAACTTCAAAACAGTCACTTGGGGGGTTATGAACATTGGTCGATAAATTAATGTTGTGATAGGGGGCGAAACCTCAGAGAGCCTAAATATTTGACACACCCCTTCTGGTACCTCCCATACAAATGACCGAATTGACCCTTACAGTTTTACATACATATCTTTTTTGTAACTAAACTGAGATCACTCAAATTTTACGTATGATGTTTGCTTAAGAAAATTAGACTCAGGTATGAATATGGACTATATCAGTTCACGCCTTCTGGTACCTTCCATACAAAATTACCTATTTTTCGAAAATTAATATTTCTCCTATAACTTCCAAACGGACTCTTGGGGGGTAATGAAAATTGGTCGATTAATTTATGTTGTTATAGGAGGCAAAACCTCAGAGAGCCTAACTATTTGAAACACCCCTTCTGGTACCTCCCATACAAATGACCGAACTCACCCCCATAGTCTGACAAACATATCTTTTTTGTAAGTAAACTGAACTCACTAAAATTTTAAGTGTGATGTTCGCTTATGAAAATGGGACTTGAGACTGAATATGGACTATATCGGTTCACGCCTTCTGGTACCTCCCATACGAAATGACCTATATTTGAAAAATTAATATTTCTCCCATAACTTCCAAACGGACTCTTGGGGGGTAATGAAAATTGGTCGATTAATTTATGTTGTTATTGGAGGCAAACCCCCAGAAAACCTAACTATTTGACACACCCCTTCTGGTACCTCCCATACAAATGACCGAATTGACCCTTACAGTTTTACATACATATCTTTTTTGTAACTAAACTGAGATCACTCAAATTTTACGTATAATGTTCACTTACGAAAATGGGACTCAGGAATGAATATGAACTATATTGGTCTATGCCTTCTGGTACCTCCCATACAAAATGACCTATTTTTGGAAAATTAATATTTCTCCCATAACTTCCAAACGGACTCTTGGGGGTAATGAAAACTGGTCGATTAATTTATGTTGTTATAGGAGGCAAAACCTCAGAGAGCCTAACTATTTGAAACACCCCTTCTGGTACCTCCCATACAAATGACCGAACTCACCCCCATAGTCTGACAAACATATCTTTTTTGTAAGTAAACTGAACTCACTAAAATTTTAAGTGTGATGTTCGCTTATGAAAATGGGACTTGAGACTGAATATGGACTATATCGGTTCACGCCTTCTGGTACCTTCCATACGAAATGACCTATATTTGAAAAATTAATATTTCTCCCATAACTTCCAAACGGACTCTTGGGGGGTAATGAAAATTGGTCGATTAATTTATGTTGTTATTGGAGGCAAACCCCCAGAAAACCTAACTATTTGACACACCCCTTCTGGTACCTCCCATACTAAGGACCAACTCAATTCAGTCAAAGTTTTCGTAAGTTGTGCGTATGAAAATTTGAGTCAGGAATGAAAAAGACTGTATTGATTCACCCTTTTGATACCCCCTATCAAAATAACTTTTTTTTGTAAAATTAATATTTCTCACATAAATTCTAATCCGGTCCCTATAACTCCTATACAAATAAGTCAAGTTTTGAACGATTTTGCACCACAAGCAGGGGAAAAATTATACATAAGAATTTTATTTTAATTAAAGTCTATTAATTTCAATAAGTCAAGACTTCAACAATATCAGTTTACCTGACTGAAATTTCTGTACTGATTTTTTTCTACAGAATGTAACCTTTGATTTTGATGGGACCGGCCGTGACATAGTGGTTAGAACACGCGACTACAATGCGGGAAATCGCAGGTTCAAACCTGGCTCCAGTCATCTTAAAAATAAAAAAATTGTTCTTTCATTGTCGGCTCCCCTCGAATGTTTTTGACAGCAACTTCGCAGTATAAGTGTCGAGCAATCGGCGTGTCTAGTAAGAGCTCCTCAAACAGTGACGTTCGCATTCGTCGATAAAAAAGTAGGTGCCGTTAGTTGTGAATCTAAAAATAGAAAGCGTGTTAATTCACAACTACGCGAGAAGCTATCCCATAACTCATTCATGGGGTGCAAAGGGAAATTAAGTTTTTTTTTTAAGTTTTTAAGTAACCTTTGATATAATAGACATCTATTTGGACATCTATTTCATTTTAAAACAAAAATCGCCTTAAATCTACTACAAATTTTAAATCGAAATATCTCGTGCTTTTGAGCTAACTTCTCAAAACGGGGTACACCACTGGATTCTACTATCCAAAATAAGGTTGACGTGTCTCGGCGTTTTTATACCATCACCCTTAGGGATGAGGGTATATATCATTTGATACGAAAAAAAGTGTAACGCATTAAAGGAGACGAGTTAGACCCCAAGTATCTTAAGACCAAATTCGTTTCAGAACTTTTTAAGAAGAATGAGCTATGTCCGTCTGTCTGGCTGGCTGGCTGGCTGGCTGGCTGGCTGGATGGCTGGTCAGCAGGATAACTCGAGTAAACCTTAACGGATCATACAAAATTACCTATTTTTGGAAAATTAATATTTCTTCCATAACTTCCAAACGGACAACCGGAGGATGTTTGAATTTGGTCAGTTTATTTACCTTGCAAAAGTAGACAAACCCTAAGAAAACCGAAACCTTTGCCCCACCCATTCTGGTACCTCCCATACAAATGACCGAATTGACCCTTATAGTTTTACATACATATCTTTTTTGCAAGTAAACTGAGATCACTCAAATTTTGCGTATGATGTTTGCTTATAAATGTTAGACTCAGGTATGAATATGGACTATATCGGTTCATGTCTTCTGGTACCTCCCATACAAAATGACCTATTTTTGGAAATTATATATTTCTCCAATAACTTCAAAACAGTCACTTGGGGGGTTATGAACATTGGTCCATAAATTAATGTTGTGATAGGAGGCGAAACCTCAGAGAGCCTAACTGTTTGACACACCCCTTCTGGTACCTCCCATACAAATGACCGAATTGACCCTTATAGTTTTACATACATATATTTTTTGTAAGTAAACTGAGATCACTCAAATTTTGCGTATGATGTTTGCTTAAGAAAATTAGACTCAGGTATGAATATGGACTATATCAGTTCACGCCTTCTGGTACCTCCCATACAAAATTACCTATTTTTCGAAAATTTATATTTCTCCTATAACTTCCAAACGGACTCTTGGGGGGGTAATGAAAATTGGTCGATTAATTTATGTTATTATAGGAGGCAAAACCCTAGAAAACCTAACTATTTGACGCTCCCCTTCTGGTACCTCCCATACAAATGACCGAACTCACCCCCATAGTATTACAAACATATCTTTTTTCTAAGTACACTGAATTCAGTCAAATTATGAGTAATTTGTACGGTTATGAAAATATGAATCAGGAGTGAATATGGACTATATCCGGTCACCCCTTCTGGTACCTCCCATACAAAATTACCTATTTTTGGAAAATTAATAATTCTCCCACAACTTCCAAACGGACATTTGAGGATAATGAAAATTAGTCGGTTAATTTATATTGTGATAGGAGGCGAAACCTCAGAAAACCTAACTATTTGACACACCCCTTCTGGTACCTCCCACACAAAGGACCGAACTCACCCCTATAGTCTTACATACATATCTTTTTTTGTAAGTGCACTGAATTCTGTCAAATAATTCGTAAGTTGTAGGTATGAAAATTTGAGTTAGGAATGAATAAGGACTGTTTCGGTTCACCCCTTGTGGTACCCCCTATAAAAATTAATTTTTTTTGAAAAATTAATATTTCTCACATATATTCCAAACCGGCACCTATAGCCCCTACACAAATAAGTAAATTTTTGGACGATTTTGCACCACAAGCAGGGGAAAAAATATACCTAAGAAATTTTATTTTAATTAAAAATCTATTCATTTCAATAACTCAAGACTTCAACAATATCTTATATTGGGTGATGGTATTTATCAGTCAGTTTACCTGACTGAAATTTCTGTACTGGTGGTGTGTCATTTTCACCTACTTACAGTGTTATTTTATTGAAATGTTTCTTGGAAGCCATATATGTGTAAAAGTGTCGGAATACATATTTGGGAGACAAGTGCAATGGATATTCCATTGTTTTAGCCGATGCCCTAGTGTTCTTAAAAATGGAAAAACATCGTATTTGTTTTAGTAAATAAACTTTATAAAACTGTTCGAGTTCTGCAAGGTTCTCAGTAACTTGGGCTTTCCAACGGAGTTTAGGTTGCCCTCTTCTGCGCCGTCCATCGAGTTCATTGTCGAAGACTTTTCGAGCTGGAGCATTTTCGTCCATGCGTACAACATGACCTAGCCAACGCAACCGTTGCACCTTAATGCGTTTGACCACGTCAATGTCAGTGTACAGCTCGTACAGCTCATGATTCATACGACGCTGACACTCTCCGTTAACGATGATGGGCCCATACCGATTCATCCGTTTGTGTCATAACCCAGGATTCTGAGCTATACATTAAGACAGGTAGAATTAGTATCTGGTATAGCTTGAGTTTTGTTCGTCGAGAGAGTTCTCTGTCATTGAATCGCTTGCTTAGTCCGTAGTAGCATTTATTTGCAAGCAGGATTCTTCTCCGGATTTCTAGGCTGACATTATTTGCTTTATAGTTGTCAACGTTCACGCAGTTTCCCAAACGAGTAGATTCTTTGTTCGTTGAATCTAATAACTTCGTTTTGTCCTCGTTCACCGTTAGGCCCATTTTCGCTGATTCCTTCTGAATACCTGAGAAGGCTGCAGTCACATCCCGCAGTTTTCGACCGATGATGTCTACATCATCAGCGTACGCCAGTAGCATGTGGCTTTTGTTGAATATAGTGCCACTCGTGTTTACTGCAGCTTTTCTCATTATCATCTCCATCACAATGTTGAAGAGATCGCACGATAGGCCGTCGCCTTGTTTTAGGCCTCGTCTGGTATAGAATGGCTCCGTAAGGTCCTTGCCAATCTTCACTGAAGACTTCGTGTCAGTCAGCGTCATTCCGCAAAGACGTATCAGCTTCGCTGGAATACCAAACTCAGCCATGGCTTCAAGTAATTTCTGCCGTATCGGGCTGTCGAAGGCAGCTTTATAGTCGACAAAAAGATGGTACGTGTCGATCTGTTTCTCTTGGGTCTTTTCCAGGATTTGCCGAAGTGTGAAAATCTGGTCAGTTGTTGATTTTCCAGGTCTAAAGCCACACTGATAAGGCCCGATCAGGTTGGATAACACTGGCTTTAGTCTTTCACATAGCACACTCGACAGGACCTTATATGCGATGGGTAAAAGGCTGATCCCGCGGTAGTTGGAGCACACACTTGGATCACCTTTTTTCAGCACAGGACATAATACGCTTACATTCCAATCGTCGGGCATGCACTCTTTAAGCCAAACCATGCGCAGGAGCTGGTGCATGCTCGTTATCAACTCCTCGCCACCGGACTTGAAGAGCTCTGCGGGCAGACCGTCGGCACCGGCTGCTTTGTTGTTTTTCAGCCGCGATATTGCTCTTCTTACCTCGGCTTGACTTGATGGTGGGCAATCTAAGCCGTCGTCGACAATTGGCGTGATAACTTCACGTGCGCTGCCTTCTGGAACCAGCAGTTGCTGGAAGTGTTCTCTCCATATGTGCAGCACACTCTGCGTATCCGTGACCAGATTTCCATCACTGTCCTTACAGGTGGGGAGGCCATTACCGTATCCATTTGCTCTTACTTTCTGGTAAAATTTTCGGGCCTCACCTCTATCCCTGTATCGCTCTATATCCTCGATCTCCCGTTCCTTCATCTGACGTTTTTTTCGCCTAAATAGCTGTCTCGCCCGTTTTACTTTCTCCTTATGCCGTTATCTAACAGCACGGGTTACAATTGGCTGTAGCGTTGCCATATAAGCAGCATCCTGTTCCTCAGACGCTATGCGACATTCTTCATCGTACCAGGATTCGTCTGAGCGCCGCTTTTCATATCCTAGCACGGTTGTTGCGGCGGTTGCCATGGAATGCGCAATATGCTGCCACTGTGTATCGGGAACGTCAGAAGTAGAGGCGTTGTGTCGTAAAAGATGGGAGAGTTGGTCGGAGTAGGCAGTAGCTATCTCTGGGGTTTGCAGCTTCGCGATGTCCAGCTTTCTTTGTGTTTGGTTACGTGCGTTTTTCGCTCTGCTCAATCTTGTGCGAACCTTGGCTGCAACCAGGTAATGATCCGAGCCAATATTAGCACCACGGATCACACGCACGTCCATGACACTAGATGCATGCCTGCCATCAATTACCACATGATCAATTTGATTTTTGGTGTTTTGATCGGGGGATAGCCAAGTTGCCTTGTGGATATCTTTGTGCTGGAATCTGGTTCCACTAACTACCATGTTCCTTCCTGCGAAGCTAACCAGCCTAAACCCGTTGTCTGACGTGTCGATATGCAGGCTGAATTTACCGATCGATGGACCAAGAACATCTTAACTACGCATTAGCTAGGGGTTTATCACCTACGAAATAGTTTAATATTTAGTAAATATCAACAAGGTTTTTTTTGGCGTTGTAAATAGGAGATATAAGATGTAGTTGCAAACTCAAAATTGTTTCAATCCTTTTATTTGATCCTTCATTATAGCTTTTCGTAACTACTTTCGTTATCATATTTTTCATTTTGTAACACTTCTTTATATCTTTGCATTGTATTTAACTTAAGCGTTTTTTAAACGCTTACAAATTTATTGGTTTCCGTTTGTATTGTGCATACAAACTATGTACGATATTACATATAGCATCAATGTGCACACATGCACACCCATTAATTCATCCATGCATATAGCTCCATTTTAAACACACCCATACACAGAAATAGAAACAAGGACTTATGCTGCCATACATCCTACGTAGTAAATGTGTATACGTGTGCTACTGTTTGTGAGCTACGGCCCGTAAACATATGGCTTTGATAGACTCACGTACACGAAATAACAAATTTGAATTGTTGCATGTGTGTATGTGCACTAACGGATGTTAGAATGTTGCCACTTGAAATTAATTGTTATTATTTATTAACGACAACAACAATTTTAATATTTTTATAGCATTTGTTTATATTTGTGCAAGAAAAACGCAATAATCGATTAAGAGCCGAAGTTAAGCAATTAAAGCGGTTTTAAGTTGAATTGTTTATTTAAGGGTTATATCTCATGTGGAAGGATCTGATAATTGGGTACATATCGTATATATTATCGTACAATAAAAAAATCTTATTTTCGTTTCGCATCTCATGTATGAGATATGAGAATGTTTCTCGCATTTAATTGAGTTAACCCGCTTTTAATTTTAGCCCGATATTTTCTAACCTTCGGCTGTAATCGCGTGGGAAGTTAGGCGGAAACCCCAAAAAGAGGGAGTTTGAAGGGGAGGTGGGAGTAGTTTTTGACGGCCCTTGCTCATCATAGAAAGTAGCCTCCGCTTAGAGGATAGAATTTTGCATAGTTTGTGACTCAGGCTCATCTTAGAACTCAACCTCAACTCAAGGGGGAATTTGTATGGGAGGTGGGAGTATTTTTGACCGATCGGCTTCATCTTAGAACTTAACCTCCGCTTTGCATTCCAAATTTCAGGTCAGCGGACAGACGGACAGAAGGTAACCTTTAAATCGACTCAGATTTCGATGCTGATTATTTATATATATATATATATATATTGTCATACCTACCACGTCTCCTTATGGGCTGTACAAATGGAAGAACAAAATTAATATAGCCTTCAGACTGTTAAAACAAATGGAACCTTTTGAAAATCGGTTTACAAAGAAAAGACATGATTTTTGGAACCTGTAATTTTGGGAACATCGTCATTTCACTAAATTTGTTTTAAAAACATTACTTAACGAAGTGAGCGAGAAAACTGTAAGTATCCCTGTACTCTATGGACTCCAACCTAACAGAAATGCTACATGAGAACCCCTGTATGTGTAGCACAGTGTAATTTATGATATCCATTGTTTATTTGTAATATGACAGACAAAACTGAGAGAGAAATTTACTGCCTGTCTTACGACGTCGAACGTGAATGTCCGCTTGGGTATTTAATTTAATCATGTAACTACACCGTGTCCAAAAGAATTTCGGGAATTGCTTTTGAAATTCAGAGCTGATGAATTGATGCAAAAATCTTTCATTTGTGAAACAGGATGAATTGCAATTTAAACTGGTACATATCTTTCAGTCAGGCAAATATAGTTAAAAGCATCCTCAATCTACACTCAAAACAATCAAGTATTCCGTACTTAAATCATTCCCAAGCGCTGTCAAAAGTACGGTAAGTATGGATTTTCTTAAATTCAGTACAAAATGCTTGATTCAAGAACGGAAAAACTTAGCCTGGAATTCTTATTTGTAGATGTTAATAAGCCTTGTGGCGCCTGATTTTTAAGTATAAAATTCTTAATAATAGATGACATTAAGCCTGATGGGGCTTGATTTTTAAGTATAGAATTCTTAATTATAGATGACATTAAGCCTAATGTGGCATGATTTTTAAGTGTAGAATTCTTAATTATAGATGGCATAAAACTAGATAGGGCTTGATTTTTATTAAATAATATGCGGATAGCTAATTAGATAGTATCATTTGATACGACCCAAAAGTGTAACACATAGAAAGAGTGACTTTAGACCCTAGGTTTCTTTGAACCAAATTCGATTCATGACTTTTTAAGTCGTTTGAGCCATGTCTGTCTGTCTGTCTGTCTGTCTGTCTGTCTGTCTGTCTGTCTGGTGGCTGTCCGGCTGGTTCGCACGATAACTTTCGAAAGACGCAACCAAATGTTTTGAAATTTTGCACGAGTTATTATTTTCTCAAAACTACTTACGGTATTGCAAATGGGCTACATGGCCCCGCCCCTTCTGGTACCTCCCATACAAATACATCATTCCGCCCACTTTAGAAATCGAGTAATAATATCAAGACACCCCACGGGATCGCCCCCAAATTCTGTATTTAGTAAAGCTATAACAGGATAAAGTTTTGGAAAAATTGTTGAAAGCCTAGCCACGCCCCTTCTGGTACCTCCCATACAATTCTACCTTTCCGCCCACTATAGAGATGGAGAAATAATATCAATAAATTAAACGTGATCGTACCCAAATTATATTTTTAGTAAAGCTATAACAGGATAAAGTTTTGGAGAAAAAAATTGGAAGTCTATTCACGCCCCATCTGGTACCTCCCATACACATTTGGTACCGCCCACTTTAGAAATCGATTAATATTATTAAAAGACGTAACGCGATCGTGCCCAAATTCTGTATTTGGTAAAGTTTAAGCAGGATAAAGTTTTGGAGAAAAAATCTGGAAGTCTAGACACGCCCCTTCTGGTACCTCCCATACAAATCTACCACTCCGCCCACTTTAGAAAATGGGTAATAATATCAATACACTCGACACGATCGTGCCCAAATTCTGTATTTTGTTATGTTATAACAGGACAACGTTTTGGAGAAAAAATTGGAAGTCTAGCGACGCCCCTTATGGTACCTCCCATACAAATGTACCTTTCCGCCCACTTTAGGGATGTGCTAATAATATCAGTACACCCAAGGCAATCGTGCCCAAATTCTGTAATTAGTAAAGCTAAAACATGATGAAGTAATAGAGAATAAATCTGGAAGCCTAACCACACCCCTTCTCGTACCTCCCATACAAATGTACCACTCCGCCCACTTTAGAAATCGAGTAATAATATCAATATAATAGAAAATTATTGGTTTTACTGAGGGTAAGGGTAAACGTAAGTTGGGTTGCCCGACTGAAACTTTCTAACTGGTTTAAATTACAAATCGGTTAATTTCAATAACTCAAGACTTAAACAATATTTTATATTGGGTGATGGTATTTATCAGTCAGTTTAACTGACTGAAATTTCTGTTCTGGTTTTACTATCATTACAAACCTTAAGTGTTATATTCTCCACGAAATTAATGAGAAGTCAAAACACATTGGTGCGAAAATGGCATAAAACGAAGATCACACGTCACTTGATTCGCACAAGCTCTTAAGATTTTCATACTTAATTGGAGAATTTATACGCTTAAATTCAAGTACGATTTTTGCAAAAAAATAAGGATATTAAACTTAAATTTAGAATGCGACTTAATTGTGTGGAGAAAACATTAAGCTAAGAGAGTAAATGTTATTTCTCTCCTAAACATTTTTTTCTTAGATATTTATGTAAGATTTTTTATTCTTACTTTGAGTGAGATATTACTTGCTATTTATTCTAAGAATTTTTTACTTGAAAGATGACAAGTTCGTTCTTAAAATTCTGTAATTAAGTTCGTACAAACTTAATTGGAGAATTTCATTCTTATTTTAATAATTTCTACGTTTACATTTTTGAACATATCCCGGTTTTTACTTGATTCGAGAATAATTAGCACTATTCGTACTTAAATTTTTAAGTACCTTTTCTGCAAAAAATAAGAATTGTACTAACATTTAGAATGTGTTTTTTTTTCTGTGTATGTCCTTTCGTATTATTTGTCAGTTTATATTTCAAGGCAAAGATCAAGAAGGGGTCAAAGTCTTCATATAATATAGTTTTTTCTTCCAGGATATATATTCATGACGCCTATATTATCAATTATACATTGCACATTGTATCATTGAAATTATCGTTGATAGTCTGCAAAAATTAACTGATACACTGCATATTATAACTATAGACGCAAAAACTATTTAGTTGATACTCTAGCAAATAAAGAAAATTCGACCTATATAGCTATCAACCAATATCAAATGCAATTTAACAACCAGTAAGAAAGTTTCAGTCGGGCGACCCGACTTACATATACCATCACCCTCAGTAAAATAAAAAAAATTGCTATTATATTGATATTATTACTCGATTTCTAAAGTGGGTGGAGTGGTAAATTTGTATGGGAGGTACTAGAAGGGGCGTGTCTAGACTTCTAGGTTTATCCCTCAAAACTTTATCCTGTTATAGCTTTACTAAATACAGAGTTTGGGCACGATAGCGTTGGATGTGTTGATATAATTACTCCATCTCTGAAGTGGGCGGAAAGGTACATTTGTATGGGAGGTCCCATAAGGGGCGCCGCTAGACTTCCAATTTTTTCTCCAAAACTTTATCCTGTTATAACTTAATAAAATACAGAATTGGGGCACGATCGTGTCGAAAATATTGATATTATTACTCCATCTCTAAAGTGGGCGGCGTGGTACATTTGTATGGGAAGTACCAGAACGGGCGTGTCTAGACATCCAGATCTTTTCTCCAAAACTTTATCCTGTTATAGCTTTACTAAATACAGAATTTGGGCACGATCGTGTCAAGTGTATTGATATTATTATTCCATCTCTAAAGTGGGCGGAAAGGTACATTTGTATGGGAGGTACCAGAATGGGCGTGTCTAGACTTCCAGATTTTTTCTCCAAAACTTTATTCTGCTTGAACTTTACTAAATACAGAATTAGGTCACGATCGCGGTAGTTCTAATAATAATATTAATCGATTTCTAAAGTGGGCGGTACCAGATGTGTGTGGGAGGTACCAGATGGGGCGTTGGTAGACTTCAGTTTTTTCTCAAAAACTGTATCCTGCCATAGCTTTACTAAATTAAGAATTAGGGTACGAACGCGATGGATTTATTGATATTATTACTCCATATCTAAAGTGGGCGGAAAGGTGAATTTGTATGGGAGGTACCAGAAGGGGCGTGGCTAGACTTCCAATTTTTTTCCAAAACTTTATCCTGTAATAGCTTTACTAAGTACAGAATTTGGGTCCGATCCCGTTGGGTGTATTGATATTATAACTCGATTTCTAAAGTGGGCGGAATGATGTATTTGTATGGGAGGTACCAGAAGGGGCGGAGCCATGTAGCCCATTTGCAATACCGTAAGTAGTTTTGGTGAAATATTAACTCGTGCAAAATTTCAAGACATTTGGTTGCGTCTTTCGAAAGTTATCGTGCGAACCAGCCACCAGACAGACAGACAGACGGACATGGCTCAAATGACTTAAAAAGTCATGAATCGAATTTCGTTCTAAGAAACCTAGGGTCTGAAGTGACTCCCTCTATGTGTTACACTTTTGGGTCGTATCAAATGATATATACCCTCATCCCTAAGGGTGATGGTATAAAAATAGTTTAAGAAACCAAGGTATTTCTTTGAAAGAAATGACGCATTTGAAATTGATAACTGAGTCGAATATGTAAGTCGAGTTTTATTCGTTCGCTAGCGTATCAAATAATTGTTATAATACTCAGAGTAAAAGGTACAAGTAAATTATTTCAAATAGATAATTTTAACAAATGGGCTAAAGTACATACATTAAATGCATTTTGGAAACGGTGTAGTTGCATTCTAATTTGACGAAATTTAATTTTGTGCGATAAATACTCGTATTGAAATTTGTAAAACAAACTACCACCAAAAAAAGTTGATGCAAAAATAAAGAGGTTTGAAAAGTGAACCGACTGTGAAAATTTTAGGCTAGAGTTGCCAGTGTGTTACAAATTTTACATTACTACATTACTTTATGTATCAAAAATTGTTGGTGTAATAAATATGTATATTTATTAAACTTGTTAGCCATGTTGATAAAAATTAAATTTTATGTAGAATTCTTATCACTTTAGATGGCAAAAGTTCAGAAAATTGAGAAATGGTTGAATTAAAAGAAACATCAGAAAAATTTTCGAAATTTATGAGTATATTTTATATTTATGAGACATGTACAAAAAGTTAATCATGTAAGTTAAAAATGTAACAAAAGCCAAAACTACAGAGTTATGCAAATAAGGCGATTAACATAACTATTTTTTAATGGGGTAACAGGAAAGGTTGCATAATCATTGGAGTTTTTACCACTAAAATAAAATCTTCTGATCACACTTTGTTTCTTGCAAATATTTGTTTGAGTATTGCTAGTGGAGCTCACTTAATTATTGTAATAAATTAAACCAAAACAAAGTGGACGAGTGGACCGCCGATGAACAAAATGTAGATGACTGAGTCAGGAATCGAACCCTGGTCACCCGCATATGAGTCGCGTGTTGTAACCATCACTCCACGATCGGTCCCAACTGACGTTACTTACTGATAAATTGTTATCCGTAGTTACTGTCAAAAACAATATTTAAGAAAATTAAGCTGTTTTTGGTCATTGTCTATGTAGTATCACAATCTTTCTATATGCGTTGTGTTCATATTATCATGGACTAAAATGTATTTGCCACATGTGGCAACACTATACAGTGAAAGATAATGCAGGCACAACCAATTATGACCAGCACACACCCAAACGAGGAACCAAATGCAGCTACACTTCGAGGAACCGATACTTTTGAGTCCGGATGTGTATTGAGCGAACAACATTCAGCTGGGAGAATGACGATGATGACGAGAATTGCTTCACTTGGTACAATGCCAATTGTTCAAATGCACTCACAAACTTGTTCACTCATCTCTGAAATCATTATCGATGTGTGTGAACATTACAGGGAGCAGCCACGTAAGCTTTGAATTTGTACTAGCAACTAATATAATTTTCCCAATTAATGGAGGGTATTTTATTCAACGTAATAGAATGGGTATTCAATTTCCCGAAAATAAAATTAAAAAGTGCTGAGAAACTAAGGAACAACATGGAATACAATATTTCGAATGATGTCCACACTCTTTGTCTATCGTTTCCACGTTTGGCTAGTAGCAACATCCATCATTTAAAACTATGAATACGAATTCGTTATAAGTAAATAATGTAAATAAAACGCCACTTAACTGTAAAAAATTATGTACAGATATTTAAAAAGTTCCCAACAAATCTCTTTCAGACTCTACTAATAGTGCATCGTATCGCTTGGACAGGATATATAATATACTTACATCTTCGTTGTTAACAATAAATATTAAAATGTCTCTTGTTCATTTAAATCAACTAAAATTCCAAATTCTGAGCGATTTACCTCTCTCTTCTGGTAGATATTATAGATGCGGCAGAATTAAATAATAAAATCTATTTACATCTTGTTTTCAATTTTTACATTATTTGCCCTCTAAAGCATTTTTGAAGATGTAGAGATTTTGATGGAATTTGTGATAACAAATATCTCATTGATTTTTTAAGATACCTTTTTATTTTTTAAATTTTTAGACTTTTGATAAAACATTAAAAATAATTTGTTTTTTAAACTTGTAAAACGAAACTGTTTTACCAATAATACCAGTTCTTACTAATTTTATTCTATAGATTTCGGCCTCCTAAAACCGAATATGAGATTAAATTTTTCCTCTAATTAGTTTTCAAGATATGATTTTTATACCATCACCCTTAGGGATGAGGGTATATATCATTCGATACGAAAAAAGGGTAACGCATTAAAGAAGACGAGTTAGACCCAAAGTATCTTAAGACCAAATTTTCAAGACGATTGAGCTATGTCCGTTTGTCTGGCTGGCTGGATGGATGTCACCAGCAGGATAACCCGAGTAAACCGTGACAGATCGGTATGAAAATTTACAAGTATTAATATTTTTCAAAACAAACTTACAAAATTACATATTATTGAATAATTAATATTTCTTTCATAACTGCCAAACAGACGGCCGGATGATATTTGAATTTGGCCAGTTTATTTATCTTGCAAAAGTAGACAAACCCTAAGAAAACCGAAACCTTTGCCAATATATCTGTACCAAGTTTTTTTTACATATTCATTTTATTTTGAATATATTTTAATACCATAATTAGAATTACTTTAATTAACACATTTCACCACAATATGTTTAAATGTCTTTTCATTTTAAATTCAATTTAACTGACTGAAATGATTTTTTTCCAAATCAATGGCAGCTGTTACCTTACCTTAATCATCTCCCTTACATCTTCAATCTCCAAGTTTAAATTAAATTATCATCAGGTTTTGTTTCCATACCGAAATCGAATTATTAATATGTCATTTATTATTCTCCTTTGTTTTGATATTTTTTAGATTTGTTTGTAATTTTAATCTGTAATCCCCAATTTAAGATTTATGAATGTGTTTTTGTGGTAATAAACAAAATACACTTTTCGAACATCGTTATGATTGGAAAGAAAAGGTGCAAATAGGAAGAGGAGAAACACAACTACCATAAATACTGAAATGACAATAAGGTAAACAATGAAATCAAGTATTTGGCCAATATCCCAAAAGGAAAAGCACTACAAAGAAGAGTTTTGCTTAATCCGACCTGCAGGTACTCTAAAACTAAAGAATAATCTTGATTTTGTAGAAATTTCATGATATGTATTCGCGCCGGAGCAATGTTAAGATGAAAAACATTTTACACAGCAATATTAATTGTGATTAATACAAACGTGTCCATTTTTATAAAAAAGTAATGTTTTGGTAAATTAGTTTGGTTTAGTGAACAAATCTATCTAGTAGTAAAAAAATGTACCTTTGTATGATGGTTATTTAAAACACGCCACTACAATGTCGCGACCTGTGTTCCAGCTAGAGTGTTCAAAACCGAACACCGTTTAACCGGTTTTTTCTCCGAAACCGTATGCCGATTTCTTTAAAAATACCAATTTCGATTACCCCGTTTCACCGGGTTTTTGATGTCGGTTAACTGGTTTTTCAAAAAGGATATTTTCACAGGTTAATTTTAGGAAAATCGGCATAAAACATTGTTTATGCTTGATCAATATTCTTCGGGCAAACCTCAAAGGATACTTTATTGAAATTTTATATACAAAACAAAAGTTTGTTTGGAAAATGCTGCTAGAAGATTGTTTCCACTCATCTTGAAATGCTGTCCATAATCATATAGTCAAGTTTTTAATTCGTGTCTTTCCAAAATTAAGCATCCAATAGCGAAAAGGGCTTAATTTCCGATCACTAATATATAGTTGGGATCTCACTTTGCAATGGCTGGGAAGCCGTCGATATGAAACACTTTAAGTGTAGTTATCTCCTAAACCAAGTGTCCGATCGTAAAAACGTTATAAGAAAAATCACCAGGATATTGATATGAAACACGTTAAAAATCACCAGGACACAGTTGGGATCTCATCTTGAAATATATTGAGATCTGACCTTGAAATGGGTGGCATGCCGTCAATATTCATTTGCATTAAGCACCTTTATCTCCTATACTAAGCATTCAATGGTAAAAAGGAGCATAATTCAAGATCAAATCGATACCATTATTATAAATTATGCTAAATGCAAAATGTAAATTTTACAGGATACGCGTTCATAGTTTGTGAGTAATATAGATTCCACCTATATGATAAGTTCTAATTTCCTAATAACTTATTCGTGGATGAACTGATCATCATGAGATTTAAATAGAATATAAATTGAAGCAAACTCAATTCAGAAGCTTTAATTAATTGAAAACATGCTAAAAAGACTGAGAATTCACTTAATTGCGAATAAATTCAAAATGAATCAATCGATTTTTGTGATCGATATCTCATTTTGTTTGCATATCATGTGGCTTTGAGAAAAAGTAATAAATCTGATTTTTTTGCCTTTTTCGGTTCATGATTTTTTTTAAAAAAAAAAGAAATTACTAACTCCCGTAAAAAATATTTTTTTTTTTGCTTTTATTATAACTCCGAAAATACTGAGCCGATTGCAACGCAATATATAAACGGATTGAAGGTTATGTAAGTTTAAATTTTTCTAAGTTTATTTTAATAATATCGGACAAACCTTTTTTGACTTATCATTAATTATGTAGGGAAACGTATAAAAAAGTTGATAATTTTACTTGATTTTTTTTTAAATACGTCTCCATAGTATTTAAAATTTGGAACATGTTTTTGTCACGTAACGTAACCCTCTTTATTTGCTAATATTTTAGGATCATCAGTTAAGAGAACTTCGTCTCTCTTACTAAATGTAGAGCTTCTTAAGTATTACACAAAAAGATAATAATGTAATAAAAATATCAAGTATTTCATGGTTTCCCATCTGATTGAAACCCTAAAATATGACTTTATGGGAAAAATATGCAACAACATGCTCTAAAAAATGGGTGTCAAAACACATGTATAAGAGTATAAAACATAAATACCTTACCCATTTGTCAATATGTCGTTGTAAAAAAAACATGTTTGACTTTACAAGGAGACAGTCGGAGTTGTTTTACGATTTCAATAAAGGTTTATTCCCTTGTTATAATCTTTTAAGAAAAGTAAATAAACAGCGCTATCCCAAACCAGAGTCAATCCGTGTTATGGACACATACATTGAAATGGTGCTTCAAGACTAACACGATCGTTTTTCGAAGCTGTGTGCAGTAGTGCTTATCTCAAAATTGGACTGTGAAAAGTTAATGGCAAAATTATTAAACTGTTATGTTGTATATAATTTTTTCCTTATATGTACCAAATTATATCTTATCTGTATGCAACTTTATTAATTTCCAATAAAAAAAAGGTAAAAATAATTCAGGTTTCGGGAACAAAGTTTAGAAGTAGGCTTAGTGAAACACAAATAAGGTTTTTAGCATAGAATATGAACTAAACAAAATTTTCACGAAATTCTAGTTTCTATTGGTTGGGGTAATTCTAAATTTCCCAAATTTAGATTATTTTGTATAGGTGGTACCAGATGGGATCGGCTGATAAAGTCCATATTCATTCCTGAGTCAAATTTCAGTAAGCTTATATCTTGCACAAAATATGATCGAATTCAGTGTTTCTGAAAAAAAAACGTATGTAAAACTATGAGGTTGAATTCGGTCATTTGTATGGGTGGTATTAGAAGGGGTGTGTCAAGATCTTCGGTTTTCTCAGTGGGTCAGATCAGCCATTTGTATGGAAGCTACCAGAAGGGGTGTGACAAATGTTGTGGTTTTCTGAGGGTTTGTATGTTTTTATAAGCTTATGAAACGGACCAAATTTAAACGTCCTCCAGCTTTCCGTTTGGACGTTATTAGAGAAATATTACTTTTACAAAAAAATGGGAGTTATCAGAAGGGGTGGGGGTATTCTGCCCATTGACAATCCCATTACTTAAATTTGAAAAATAATAATCCTGGTAAATTGTCATAAAGATCAGTTAAAGTTTACTCGAGTTATGCCCACAAGCTGTCTACACAGCCAGACAGACCGACATGGCTCAGTCGTTTAAAAAGTCATGAAATGAATTTGCCCGTAACACGTCTCTTTTAATGCGTTACACTTTTTATCGTGTTCTACATTCTCATTATATCATTTTCTACAGTGCTAGTAAATATTGGATACCTTTAATTAATGTAAATAAAAACGAAAAGGATGCATCGATTTTTATAATCCATATATCGGCAAGGCCACGAAAAATGAAACCACATAGATTTTTTATACCATCACCCTTAGGGATGAGGGTATATATCATTTGATACGACCAAAAAGTGTAACACATAGAAGGAGTCACTTCAAACCCTAGGTTTCTTAGAACCAAATTCGATTCATGACTTTTTAAGTCATTTGGGCCATGTCCGTCTGTCTGTCTGTCTGTCTGTCTGGTGGCTGTCCGGCTGGTTCGCACGATAACTTTCGAAAGACGCAACCAAATGTCTTGCAATTTTGCACGAGTTAATATTTCCCCAAAACTACTTACGATATTGCAAATGGGCTACATGGCTCCGCCCCTTCTGGTACCTCCCATACAAATACATCATTCCGCCCACTTTAAAAATCGAGTTATAATATCAATACACCCAACGGGATCGTACCCAAATTCTGTACTTAGTAAAGCTATTACAGGATAAAGTTTTGGAAAAAAATTGGAAGTCTAGCCACGCCCCTTCTGGTACCTCCCATACAAATTCACCTTTCCGCCCACTTTAGATATGGAGTAATAATATCAATAAATCCATCGCGCTCGTACCCTAATTCTTAATTTAGTAAAGCTATAGCAGGATACAGTTTTTGAGAAAAAAACTGAAGTCTACCAACGCCCCATCTGGTACCTCCCACACACATCTGGTACCGCCCACTTTAGAAATCGATTAATATTATTATTAGAACTACCGCGATCGTGACCAAATTATGTATTTAGTAAAGTTCAAGCAGGACATAGTTTTGGAGAAAAAATCTGGAAGTCTAGACACGCCCATTCTGGTACCTCCCATACAAATGTACCTTTCCGCCCACTTTAGAGATGGAATAATAATATCAATACACTTGACACGATCGTGCCCAAATTCTGTATTTAGTAAAGCTATAACAGGATAAAGTTTTGGAGAAAAGATCTGGATGTCTAGACACGCCCCTTCTGGTACCTCCCATACAAATGTACCACGCCGCCCACTTTAGAGATGGAGTAATAATATGAATAATCTCGACACGATCGTGCCCCAATTCTGTATTTTATTAAGTTATAACAGGATAAAGTTTTGGAGAAAAAATTGGACGTCTAGCGGCGCCCCTTATGGGACCACCCATACAAATATACCTTTCCGCCCACTTCAGAGATGGAGTAATAATATCAATACATCCAACGCTATCGTGCCCAAACTCTGTATTTAGTAAAGCTAGAACAGGATAAAGTTTTGGAGGATAAACCTAGAAGTCTAGACACGCCCCTTCTAGTACCTCCCATACCAATTTACCACTCCACCCACTTTAGAAATCGAGTAATAATATTAATATAATAGCAATTTTTTTATTTCACTGAGGGTGATGGTATATGTAAGTCGGGTCGCCCGACTGAAACTTTCTTACTGGTTTTTTCTGTCACAAGGTCCAAAATTTTTTTATATTTCAAATGTCTAATATGTATAGAATATGGCAGCAATATATGCCAGTGCAAAATTTGTGTCTGCTTTGACATTTTACATCCTTTTCATAAGTGGAACGTGCAAGGTGTATTTGGAAAATTTACCAATGTCGGCGAAAAAGGTAAATTTTGTTCTTATTTTTTATACTTTAGACAGATGATTACTTTTTTTTGGATAGAATACAAATCAAACTATTGATTAGCAAGCAAATTTGTGTACAAAGCTTGGGTTTTGGACCAATTAAGGCTTAAAGTAATCAGCCGCAAATAAATGGTGACATTACTGACAAATTGTTATAAAATGTTTTTTTATGCATTAACTAATTATAAATAAGGTTGGATGAGCTGATTTTTTTAGAGTATTTTTGAAGTATTTTAAACTGTTTGATTGTTTATTTTAGTCGATCGTGTTTTTATATATTAAATTTACGTTAAGTGTATCAAATGATACATCAAATTCGGCTTACGATCAGAAAAGTGTTTTTTTATTTTTTATTTTTTTTATTTTATTGTTTAAATATTTTGGTCAAATTCAGTGCACTAGGATGACGCGTTTCGAACTCCATGACGAGTTCATCTTCAGACCCCTTTGTGACCAACTGATGCACAATGGTACATCATCAGCTGTATATATATCTACAATTATGTCAAACATGTACATGCGAAGTAGATATCAGCCGAAAATGTCCAGCACCAGTGTTGTATTTTTTTTTTGAATTTGACCGTTAATATTCAAACATGAGAAATGGAGGAAATTCTTTCCCCACGATTCCCCTTTTTACCTTAAAGCTTAAGCTTCTTTACAAGGTTTTGTTGGTAAACTAAGATTACTTTAAATTTTTCTATGTCAAAGTAAGGCATTTAGTTTTTTAGGCTTTCATAATCAATGCTTAAATGAAGCATTAATAGCACATAGCAGGGTATTTTTGCACAAAAAAATTGTGTGACATTACTGACGGATTATCTTAATTTTATTTTTTTTACTTTTTTGGTTAATAATTTGGTATTTAAATGCTAGACTCCGATTCCTGATGCAAAAAGAGACAAGCGTTATGTCAAAAAGCTAAAACAAAGCAACAAATACGATGAGTAAAATAGGAAAAAGCTCGTCACTGCATAGTAAACAGTGCACGGGAATTCGTTGAGGCGTTCCAACTTACGAAATCGCGAATACTAGTTGCGGACGAAATAGTAGCTTATGCTACGTCTCAGCAGGGATACAATTAAAATTTCTTTTTTTTGTGATATTTTATGTTTATTTATGTTAAAAAAAACTTCAACTGAATTGATGCTTTAATTTTGCAAAAATTAACAAGACTGAATTAATAAAGAATTTTGTTTTTCCAATAATAATGTGTTTTTATTTTACAGAGTGTCCTGGCTTTAGTTCAAAATACTCACACAAAATTTTTTTCACAAAAAAAAAAACATTTTTCGTACTAAATAGCCGCTAAAACTGAAAAGTAAGGAGAAATTACAAATTTTAATTTTAATGATGCAAAACTGATCAGAAACCAATTTCAACCCTCAAGCTATTCTTGAAGAGATAATTTAATTTACTAACACTCTATCTTACAAAAATCAGCTCTAAAAGTCAAGCCCGATTTACTAAAATTTGTTTTTATGTGAGTGGTTAAGTCTTAATGTCTCCCCAGGTTGCCTCTTAAACAGCTATCGGCAACTAACACAACCACAATATGGGTTTGTGTTGGTGAGTTGTTCTCTTCCCTCTCTCACTGTAGTGAAGGAAATTGTTGTAAAGATTTTTTCATAACTATGAACAAAATTATAATATAATAATATAGGAAATATTACTGTTGTGCGCGTGGCAATGCACATTAACATATAAGAACTCATTTTTACCGAAAAAATTCATTTCTTTTATTGTCTTGCTAACAACAAGCGTCGACACAACTGCGTCGGACGAATGCTCAAGCGAGACAGATTCAGTTTGTTTGTTTTCGTTCAATGTGTGTGAGAATACATGTGTGGCTCTCTCGGTCATGTTGCACAAGTGCGCGCTCTCGCCGATCGCTGTAATAGAGGGACCCTAAACGACCAAAAAATCATCGTAGAGGAGTTTTAAGAGCAGCGATCGGCGAGAGCGCGCACTTGTGCAACATGAGCGAGAGAGCCACACATGTATTCTCACACACATTGAACGAAAACAAACAAACTGAATCAGTCTCGCTTGAGCATTCGTCCGACGCAGTTGTGTCGACGCTTGTTGTTAGCAAGACAATAAAAGAAATGAATTTTTTCGGTAAAAATGAGTTCTTATATGTTAATGTGCATTGCCACGCGCACAACAGTAATATTTCCTATATTATTATATTATAATTTTGTTCATAGTTATGAAAAAATCTTTACAACAATTTCCTTCACTACAGTGAGAGAGGGAAGAGAACAACTCACCAACACAAACCCATATTGTGGTTGTGTTAGTTGCCGATAGCTGCTCTATTAACCGAAGAGAAAAAAAGACCCGAAAATCAGCCTTCCTTTTTTAAATACTGGGCAATTATTAACATAAACTCTTTTCAATTCGCTAATTTTTACACAAACGTTCAGTAACCTCAAAACACACTTTCAAAATCCGGTGACGTTACTGACGGCTTAAAATGGTCATAACTTCACAACAAAACGAGATACAGCAAAATTGTCTGCTTATGAAACAAAAGTTATGACGAGTTATTTCATATGCCGCTCTCAAGTTGGGAGAAATAATAGTAATTAGTAAAGATATTCACCAAAATATGTATACGAACGTGACGTTACTGACGGTGGCCTTGCCCATATGCATTAATTTACAAGATATGAAGCTTCACAACCAATTAAATAAAATTTAATATTTTAATATTTAATAGTGGTCAGTTTTCATAAACCATGTGGTAATCACTGGGAATATTTAATTCTACTATTGAAATGGGTGAGTTCAAAGTTGTAACAATATTTATGTCCCTTCTAAGTACACAGTTTAAAGAATTGTGTGGATTTGTACCAACATTAACATTAAAATACAATGTTAAGGAAATACTGTCCCTTAAATTCGTTCCAATTACATCGGCGGATGTTTAAAGTTCATTCTCAATGTACAACAATATTTTACGTTGTAAGAGACACATTTTTTGTTCGAAAACTTATCTCAATATTATCTTATATATGGCCGTGGTATAGTGGTTAGAACACGCGACTACCATGCGGAAGATCACAGGTTCAACTCCTGGCTCCAGTCAGAAAAAAAAATAAATAAATTTTTCTTTCATTGCCGGCTCCCCTCGAATGTTGTCGACAGCAACTTCGAAGTATTAGTGTCGAGTCAATCGGCGTGTCTAGTAAGAGATTCTCAAACAGTGACATTTGCATTCGTCGATTAACAAGTAGATGCCGTTAGTTGTCAATCTAAAATTAGAAAGCGTGTTAATTCACAACAACGCGAGAAGCTATCCCATACCTCATTCATGGGGTGTAAAGGGAAAATCAGTTTAAATTAAAATAGCTTTGTTATCATTTGTTTGTTTCTATTTGTCTTTTGCAGCTGATTACTTTTAGGGAGAGTTGTATTTATCTCCGAACAATTAAATATGTCTTTTAATGCTTTTAACAGCACTTGTACAATAATATTTACCTGACAATCACAAGATCCGCAAATACACAAAATACATACGGAAGTATATGATCCCCAATTTGTCCTCTCTCTCTCTATCTGAGAAAGAATCAAACTGGCCAAGTCGTTTTGAATAGCTCTTCAAAAAGCTGACGTTCAAGTTTGTTTTTTAACTGTCGCCTTTTGGAGTAAGTCCTAAAATTTAAGCCTGTGCACTCACACAAATGCAAGAAGCTCTCCCATATCTCACATGGTTATGGTCAGCGATTAAACGAATATGTGTCGGCAGTATGTAGGGTGATGAATTATATGATGATTTTTCGAGAAAAACTAAAATTCATAACAATAACACAAAAGTTATGCCAAAATATGTGTAACACCGAAGAACTTTGGCTGGCCACACACACACAGAAACAAACGTTAGAACTTCTAAGCAAAACAGGAGCAACATCCTTCTTGTGTTACCTTTGGTCGGTTTTCTTTGTTTCGTAATGAAATACAAGCTATGGTAGAAGCAAATTCAGAGGAACTTGAGTGAGAACGAGGAAACACAATTGAAACGGATTATTTATATGACGCTCAAGATTTATGGATGTGTTTGTTTTCCGCTCCCTGCGATAAGTGGATACTTTCTTGGAATTTTCAAACCGTAAAGTCACCAATGAATGGATATTATTTTTGGACCAAATACTCATGTGATGTGGTCAAGATTTATTTAACAAGTTTTGGTATATTATCCCCTTTATTGCATCGCTTTGATTTACATATTCTAAGCATAATTACTTCTATTCTCGATTTTAACTAAATACTACATATACATAGATATCAATATTACACAAGTAAGATGGAATTTGAGTTTCATAGAGTTCATGACCAGGTAAAACATGATTGAGATAAATTGAAAATAACACAGCCACACAAACAAAAGAATGCTCGAGGTTAGACCAAGACTACTTTATGTTTTTGGGTTTGGTAATAAGTAATTGAATAAAAGTCAGATGGTAATAGATTAATTTACTTAGCTTAAATAAAAAATTTTTATTGTATGAAAAAGTTATACACCTGTAGATTTTCTTGTATGTATACAATCTAAATTATGCTATGCGAGTTCTTAAAAACGAATACTTTTCCAAAGCTTTATGAACCTTGTAAATTTTTTGTTTATCAGATTATAACTGCGTTTTCATGTTGGATATAAAATTTAACGAAAATCTAATAGTTATCCTCAATTTGAAACAAAAAGATTCAGCAAGCAGAAATGGTCATATCCGCGTTTACTACGTTTACGACTGTCGTAGAGGTGTTACTGTTGTAATGGCAAAAATTGTCTCACATATTTAACCACTTTAACGATTTGACAAGGGTTCTGAAAATACTGTTATTATGAACAACAAGTAAGAAAGTTTCAGTCGGATACCCTGACTTACATATACCCTCACCCTCAGTAAAACATTATATTTTCTATTATATTGATATTATTACTCGATTTCAAAAGTGGGCGGAGTGGTACATTTGTATGGGAGGTACCAGAAAGGGTGCGGCTAGACTTCCAATTTTTTTTCTCCAAAACTTTATCTTGTTATAGCTTAACAAAATACAGAATTTGGGCGCGATCGTTTCGAGCGTATTGATATTAAAATGGGCGGAGTGGTAAAAATTTATGGGAGGTACAAAAAGGGGTGTGTCTAGACTTTCAGATTTTTTCTCCGAAACTTTATCCTGATATAGCTTTAAGAAATACAGAATTTGAAAAAGATCGCGTTTGGTTCATTAATATTATTACTCGTTTTCTAAACTGGGCGGAATTGTACATTTGTACGAAAGGTACCAAAAGGGGCGTGGCTAGACTTCAAATTTTTTCTCAAAAACTTTATCTTGTTATAGCATTACTAAATACAGAATTTGGGCACGATCGCGTTGGGTCTTTTAATAATATTAATCGATTTCTAAAGTGGGCGGTACCAGATGGGTATGGGATATAACAGATTGGGTGTGGCTATACTTCCAGTTTTTCTCCAAAACTCTATTCTGCTATAGCTTTACTAAATGAAAAATTTGGGTACGATTGCGTTGGTTTTATTGATATTTTTACTCGATTTCTAAAGTGGGCGGAATGATGTATTTGAATGGGAGGTACCAGAAGGGGCGGGGCCATGTAGCCCATTTGTAGCCCTCAGTGAAGCAAAAAATTTGTTGTTATATTGATATTAGTACTCGATTTCTGAAGTGGGCGGAGTGGTACATTTGTATGGGAGGTACCAGAAGGGGCGTGTCTACACTTCCAGATTTTATCTCCAAAGCTTTATCCTGCTTTAACTTTACTAAAAACAGAATTTGGGCACGATCGCGTTAGGTGTATTGATATTATTACTCGATTTCGAAAGTGGTCGGAATGATGTATTTGTATGGGATGTACCAGAAGGGACGGGGCCATGTAGCCCATTTGCAATACCGTAAGTAGTTTTGGGGAAATCTTAACTCGTGTCAAATTTCAAAACATTTGGTTGCGTCTTTCAAAAGTTATCGTGCAAACCAGCCAGACAGACAGACGGACATGGCTCAAACGACTTAAAAAATCGTGAATCGAATTTGGTTCAAAGAAACCTAGGGTCTAAAGTGACTCCATCTATGTGTTACACTTTTGGGTCGTATCAAATGATATATACCCTCTTCCCTAAGGGTGATGGTGTAACAAAAATGGTGTAAACCACTAAAAAAGTTTCAGTCGGGCAACCCGACTTACATATACCATCACCCTTAGTACAACAAAAAATTTTCTATTATACTGATATTATTACTCGATTTCTAAAGTGGGCGGAGTGGTATATTTGTATGGGAGGTACCAGAAAGGGGTGTGTCCAAACTTCCATATTAATTCTCCCAAACTTTATCCTGTTATAGCCTTACTGAATACAGAATTTGGGCAGGATCGTTTTGAGTTTATTGATATTATTACTCCATTTCTAAAGTGGGCGGAAAGGTACATTTGTATGGGAGGTACCATAAGGGGTGTCGCTAGACTTCCAATTTTTTCTTCAAAACTTTATCCTGTTATAACTTAACAAAATGCAGAATTTGGGCACGATCGTATCGAGTGTATTGATATTATTACTCCATCTGTAAAGTGGGCGAAGTGGTACATGGGGAGGTACCAAAGGTGTTCCACATTTGGGTCGTATCAAATGATATATACCCTCATCCCTAAGCGTGACGGTTTAAAAATGTGTATAGTAATTCATCAATTGAGAACGGCTGGGCCGATTTCGTTCAAACTTTTTTTCAATTGTTCCTTATTGCCAGGAGAAGGTTTATGTGAAAAATAAAACTTTTATTCCGGAAAAGTCGGTAAATTGGAAAAATCGAATGGCTTTTTGAATAGAAATATAGAAAATTTTTGCAGAAAAATTCCGGAAAAAGTCAAAAAATTTGAATTTGTTTTCGACGAAATTTTGCATTTTATAGTATGATTTAATAAATTTGGACTGAAATTTGAACTGTGAAAAATTGCGAAAAAAATATTACTAAATAACGTTTCGAATGGAAAAATAGAAAAATTATTGGTGGAAAACTCCGAAAAAACTTGGTTTTTTCCTACAACATTTTGCATTGTATCGCTTGGTTTGATAAAAATTGCAAATTGAATTTTTGTTTCAAATGTTGTGTACAAATGTTTCGTAGTGACTTTTCGAAGCAAAAAACAGAAAATTTGGAAAAACTCAAAAAAATTGGATTTTTTGACGAAATTTTGCATTGTATCGCATGATTTAATGATTTCAGTCAACGTAAAGATGGAAAATTCGTAATGATGCTTGGAAAATTTCGGATTATTGTGAAATTTGTTATGTTAAAATATTAAACGCGTAATGATCGAACAATATCAAAATCTTCTACATGAGCACAACGCATTGTTCCGATTGTTCAAAACCGCATTGAATACAATGCTTTCTGACGACCACAGAATCATTATCAGAGCAGACAAAAGACCCTCTGGATGCCATACAAGATTATTCAATGCTCCCACTATAAATGAAGTCGCAGTGGTGATTGTTGGGGAAAATGTGGAATCACGCGATATTGCCCTCAAGCGTCGGGATGTTGGACAACTGAGGGACGAGACTTGATGTTCTGTCGAGGAGAGGATTGCTATCACCTCAATTAAAAGTTGGTTAATGGAATAAAAGGTTTGTTTACAAGTCATCACTTCTTTTTCATTCTCCATTTATTCGTATTTGAGGAGAAGAAACGAATAAAATGGTTAGATCAATGAATTTTTATGCGTATCGATTGATGATTCGCCAAGATGTTGACAATAATCTGTTAAGATATCGCCGGTTATTTCTACAGTACTGCGTTGACATGTACGTAAAGGTCGAAACGGGGCGTCTCAATTTTATTTGTTTCATTCAGTCGCCACATTTCGAAAAACTCGCCAACGTTTACTTTTTTTTTGGAAAACTATACGCATTAGGACTCAACGCTCGCCTAGGCAACTGTTTCTGCTTCAGCGAATCAAATTCGTGAATTGTTTGAGATCATAATAGCCAGGTGTCATCTGCCGATCCTGAGCACAATGTGGGACAAATACAAGAACGAGATTGCTGACAACATTTTGCACAGAGTTTGCACGACAAGATCGAATTTCGATCTTGAAATTAACTTCTAATCGAAGACAAGTGCGGCAGTCTACTGTCGAAATTGGGAATAGCAGCGCCAAATCGTTCAATGCACGATGCATACAATCGCGAATTGCAACGGGATCAAGACTTTGATTGTGATGAGATGACTAAAAGAATCCGAACAAATTTGCCGCCGTTGAATGCTGAGGAAACGAACGTGTACGATTCGCTGATGAAGGTTGTTGACGATGGAACGGGAGGCATTTACATACTCGATGCTCCCGATGGGACAGGCAAGACATTCCTAATTTTTTTGATTCTGGCAACAATTCGGTCAAGACCGCAAATTGCGTTAGCTGTAGCATCCTCTGTTATTGCTTTGAAGCTGCTATTGAATCTTCTCACGGTTTTCAAGCCAACGTGCACCGAAATTGTTGCGAGAATGCAAAATCATTATTTGGGATGAATGCAGATTTGGCGGGGCTATGATTGGTGGGGCTATGATATTGATGCCCGGAGATTTTCGCCAAACGCTTCCCGTCATCCCAAATTCTACTGCTGCTTATGAAATTAATGCATGCCTGAAATACTCATCTTTGTGGCGGCATGTCAAGAAGTGGAAATTGACTACGAACATGAGAGTAATGTTGCAAAACGACCCATCGGTTACTGAATTTTCAAGACAGAATTTTTGAACTCCCTAGATGTGCCAGGAATTCCGACGCATAATTTACAGCTGAAGGTGGGATCGATCATAAGCATGTTGCGGAATCTGAATCATCCGAAATTGTTCAACGGTACGCGGTTGTCCGTCAAGAAACTGATGATCAATGTGATTAAAGTGACGTACATCAAGGACAACTTCAAAGGAGAGAAAGTCCTTACCCTACGAATTCCTATTATTCTAACCGATCTTTCCAGAACAACGTTTGCCGGTTCAGCTAGTTTATTAATAAATGTGTAAAATTTGACAACACGTTTGACAAACATGATAAACTTATATTGGACTTAAAATATAG
Organism: Muscina levida; assembly: GCA_964034835.1. Taxonomy (NCBI): domain Eukaryota; kingdom Metazoa; phylum Arthropoda; class Insecta; order Diptera; family Muscidae; genus Muscina; species Muscina levida. Next base: position 83,394,579 of record OZ035881.1, on the reverse strand, counting down.
TGGCATATAGGTTTCCAGTTTGCATATGGAGTATGTTCGTTATTCACGAATTTGGATATGGATTCATTGTCAGCAATAGACTCCGACATCTAGTCTCTCGGAATAATCCTGTAAGTGACCAACAACTCACATCAAGACGCTGATTTTTGTACACTAGATAGGGTCACTCTATATGGCGGAAAAAAAGTTTATGTTTTCTCCCCCCAGTTTTGAATTTGGTCTGAAGACAATTTGAGGACATACATTATTTTCGAATCCGTGTACCCTACGTCCCTCCGAAATAGTATTTTTTATGTTGTATCGTCATGTGATAACACTATGTTACAAAATTTTAAAAGTTACTGTATCCGGAACATTTAATAATTGATTTTAATGTAGAATTTCACGCTGAATTCAAATCTGCCCTCAGATATGTGGAAATGTGTAAAAATTTCCATTTTTAGTGTTTTTAAGTGCACCGATAGATGTTTAAAATCCAATCATAAATGACAAAGTTATGGCACTTCAAAGTTAGATTTTTGTAAAAATGTATATGATTTTTCAAGTTTTCACTGCCTTTTATTAAGTTTCTTTCCGTGTTTCCATAAAAATTACTCCGGTTTCAGACAACTACATGATAGAATAATATCTTACAAACATTGGTTGCCCTTGGTCATCAAAATCGGATGAAAACTAAACGCTACATTTACAATTACCCAATGTGCACAAATTCGGACGCGGACAAAACGGAATCCGTGGAATCGGATCCGAAACTGATCAGTTGCGGATCCGACAAAACGGAATCCGTTCAGTCGGATCCCAAACTGACCCGTTCCGGATCTGACAAAACGGAATCCATGCAGTCGGATCCGAAACAGACCCGTTCCGGATCCGACAAACGGAATCCGTAAAAACTTTAAAAAATTAATTGCTAGAGTTCGTCGCTTAATTCTAACCTACGCTTAGTTAAATAAGTGAGTTTTGCAGGAGAAAGCACAAAATTCCAGGAAGAGTGAAATGTCCAAAGGTAATGCTTTATATTACGGAAAAATTCCAAAGAAACTGTTTATGTATTACTATATACATATATTAATTAACCAATACCTTTTATTAGTTATTATTCAACTGTGTTCTTATTAGTTCTCATAAATTATTGCGTCAGTTAATAATACGTTGAATTAGCTGGACACTAACAGCCATCAATTGTATTTCCCTTGCCAAAATTCGCAGTGAGCAAACGGCGTTATCAAATAAATTAATTTGTTATTCTACACAAAGGAGATATATAATTTATGACATTCAGCTGCCAATGGTCGCTGTTGGTTGTTATTGTGTGGCGAGTGTGGTTCTAGTAGCGTTAGTGGCGGTGAACTCCCTCCCTTGTTGGCAGAAGAATTAAACGTACTCGCACATATTTAATTTTTTCGATGAAAACCAATTATTCACTCGATGCGTTTCGCAACTCTCACTCAGTGCTATGGATCTATAAACATTGGCCATTTGCCTCGTTCCACAGTCGGTTGGTCTGGGCATTCAATTTTCTCGTCCTTTTGGTAAACTCTAATTTATTTCCAAGTATCATAAATCATTGTTTTTTTCTCCTCCTCAAGTTATATAGATGTTATCAATTGTCGTAATTACGAAAATCACTTTATTCTTGGCAATGCATAACAGACAGAACTGGTTAGTTCACTTGTAATTGATACAATTGATAAGGTTATTGAATTAAATTTTCAAAATATAAACAATGATGCTAAAATGTTTTGATTAAATCAATACAACTTAAAGAATTAATGTTATTAGCTAGAGCTGATTGAAGACTTTTCAAGCTGGAGCATTTTCATTCATTTGTAAAACCTCTACAAGCCAGCGCGATCGGTCTGTTTGAACACGCTTGACAATCTTCTCTCGAAGATTCCCGGATTCTAAACTGCAGAGCAAGACAGGTAGGATTAGTGTCTGGTAGAGTAGGATCTTTGTTCTTTGCTTAGCGCATAGGCAGCGGTTTGTGATCAAAACTCGTCTCTTGATTTCCAAGTTAATGATATCTATATCATCGGCATATGCGAGCGGAATATGACTTTTATTAAAGATGGTACCAACCATTATGATGTTAAAGAGATCGCATGACAGACTATCTCCTTGTTTGAAGCTTCGCTTGGTAGAAAATGGTTCAGTCAGTTTTTTGCATTTTTCACTGAAGACTTACTTAGTAGGGACAAAAGGTCTGTTACATAAATTTGTTGCTATCAAATTAAAACTAATGAATGTTTTTGGACCAAACTTTTCACATTTATTTATTGGTATATATTGTATACAAAAAGCTAATATTCAGTCAAAATGTTAGCCTCTGTCATTCACGCACGCCTGAAGACCCACTGGCCAATCATCAATAACCGCACGCACTGCGTCCATTGGAATATTGGCTACAGCTCGCATCAAAGCAGCCTTAAGGAAATCAATAATGTGATATCTTTGTGGGACACCATGTCCTCCAAACTGTCCACCATTTGTAATTCATTGGGTTTTAAGAGGGTCTTGTTGAGAGCCAAGACCGGTAGCGGTCTTTGGTATCTTCAGTCTCCCCAAAACTGTTTTATGTACCAATATGGAAACAAACGACTAATCCCAAGCGTTCGGAGCGTTTTGACAATGTCGCCTTTTTTGATTTCACACTTTAAAAGCCCCATAAAAAAGCTACGTATGAACTACTGTCAGATCTAACAATATTGTCAGGAATATGTTATGTTCAGAAAATGTCTAACAACCGTGTGAACGTTAAATTTTTGTCTGACAACGTTGTCAGCAAAATCATTGTCATTACATTGTAAAACAACAATATTGCCAGACATCTGACTATCATGTGAGCACAACTTATTGTATGATAATTACCAAACACTTTTAATTGAAGGATGTACGAAGTTTATGCATCTGACAAATACACCATTGACGAGTCAAATTTGAAGAGACAGATTCAACATTTCAAAAGCCAAATTCTGGGTGTCCAAGGTCATTAAGAATGGTAGAAAACATGGAGAGTATAAACCAGTCTGTTGTTGAGGATCCGAATCTTTCAAGCGCGCAAGTGCTTTAAATGTGCATAGATCATTCGCTTTTTGCATAAAGATCTTAAACTGCATCCGTACAAAATTCAATTCACGCATCTAATATGTCTCTGCCAAAAGTACATGAAATTTTCCCAGGTAAATTGGTTTCAAGGAGATGCGGTATAAACTGATTTACCTTCGATAGACTTTTTTTCTGTGCGGTTGCATCAAATATAAAGTCTATAACATTAAACGGAATTTTTGGCGTATCATAGGCCTCCCGGAAATTGGAAATTATACCGCTCGACTAATCGAATACCGTGAAGGTTTGCATTTAGACAATATTATCTTTAAGGAGTAAATTCAAAGATATTGTGGTTTGATAATTAAGAAAAATTAATTTCTTTCAATCGGCTGGACTGACAATGTACCTTTTGCAGTGGTATATTTCCGTCAAAAGTTGTATGAATAACAAACGACTTTATATTAATAAAATGTAGACTTATACGAATTATTTTTCGATAGAAAAAAATGTTCTTAGCAGTTTGTAATTCTCAATCGTGGTGGGAAATGCAAATATTAGGCTAATTTCATATTGCTGGAAATTCGAAAGTACATTCACACGGCGAATGTCAGTCTGGCTATAATACAATAAACAGATTGTGAATTGTTCGTGAAGACCTTCTCACACTGTTTGTATTAATCAGGTATCTTCTGCAAATCCCCTACGTCAGCATCACATTTTATTTATATGAAAACTTTGTCAATTGCTATCATATTCCTGCAGCGAAAAGTTTGAGTAAAACAATATCTAGATTCTTATCATTTGCACTTAAGTACACTTATATTTTAACAATATTTGTAGTGAACGCTACTACATAAACATCAGTCAAAGAAAATAAAAGTTTATCTCTATCTTTTAATTACCATTTTGCCAAAGGCAAGCAAATATCTTTATGGATATATCTGATATACATGCAAACGTTACCATGGTAAACACACATCGTTTCGAACATATTTCTCCGTACCGTGTGTATATCTCGGCCCATAAAACCAAATCGGAAAACTATTAGCAACACTTATAACAACTCCACCTATGCAGTCACATCCGTTTATTTAAAAAGTTAAATGTTACAACAATAAAACAACAACGACAAAAGATTACATAGAATCCAACGAAATTGAAGGTCTAATCAATGGCAAAGTTTGGGCCTAATCGTTAACAATTATTTGAGTGAAACGTGGCGTTAACTTTTACGTGAGTTAGCAACTTTTGTTCCGTTTTCATTTTCATTGCGCTCTCTTTCCCAAGCAAAGGTATGTACGTTACCTGAACTTTGACTAACAATTCCAACAATCATCCAAGTGGTAATGTTAGGAACTTTCGAATGCCAGCTCAGCTTAATATACATAATAAAAGTTATGGAAGGCAGCAAACACTCGAGTAAAAATTACAATGTGTTTTTTACTTGTTTTATTTTTTTCCCGTACTTACAATGAATCTTCTTAAGAATTTAATCAACACAGGTACAATGCAAACGCTTAATAAGTCGAACGGACACCACATTTATGTGATTGTAGCTTTATCCCATTAGTCTGAGAAAATTGTACCACTTTAATCCCTATTTTGTCTAAAAGTTCGAATTTCAAAAAATACATTCGTATCGCACAACTACAATGGACTGGTACCCTCTCTAATTCTATAGGGAGCATGGTCATTTACGATTATAATTATAGCCGTTTGTCTTGGGTGATGATCCCTTTCGGCCTTTCCCATCTGGTGGCTCTAATTCTATAGGGAGCAATGCTAAATACATTTTCGTAACTCTACTTTTACGCATTTAGTTTAGCGATAGTTCCAGTTTTATCCCTTTTTCGGTATTTTAACACCTAAAGAACGAATTTCGAAAAATTACTTCATATCGCACAACTATAATATTCACCTTAATTTTTCCGACCTTACTTGTAGCCGTTTAGTATCAGTTTTATCACCATTCGGCCTTTTTTACGCCTAAAAAGTTCAAATTTCGAATACCATCCCTGCTTTATTATAATTCTATAGGGACCAAGCCCATATAAATTATCATGATTATATCCCTTTTAGATTTTTTTTTTATCGAAATTTCAAAATTATCGGATTTCGAAAACTTTCAATTCAATTTGATTGTGCGCACGCCCGTATCAATTTTCGAGATTATAGCTTTAGCCGATTGGTCCGAGCGATGGTGAACATTTTATCCCTTAATGGTAATTTTTACATCTAAAAGAAAGAATTTCTTAAAATTCATTCTTAGCTGACGTTAACACAAAAAGGGAAACAACCACCCCAAATATCATTATCCTATCAACAGCTGTTTCATCCTATCAGTTAGTCAAGCCATTTTAAATATATGGATTATGAAAGTGTTTTTAAAATCGTTCTATTAATATGACCGACATAAATATGTTTTCTTATGGGGCGTGACACCGCCCACTTCCCTGCGAGACGTAATAACCATGCACCACTTACTCATCTAGCAAATCTCATATTCATACCTTTAATGGATCTTGAGATATGATCAATTGAAATTTCAGTTTGTGTGGGCGGTGCAACGCCTCTTTGTTTAAATATGTTTTCAAGTAGCCTATGATAGAGGCCCTACGGATAGAACTACACAGTACAAATTTCATTGCAATCGATCTATTTATATCGCCCAGATAACGATTTGTTCAAAAGGGGCGAAGCACCGCCCATTCTCCAGCGAGACGTAATCCTTTTTGTTTCAGTAACATATGTAGCAAATCTCATCTTCATATCTCTAAGGGCTCTTGAGATATGACTGATTGCGATTTCGGCTTGTGTGGGCGGTGCCACGCCCCTTTGTCTAATTATGTTTTCATGTAGCCTATGATAGAGGCCTTATTTCCAAAATCGAGGGCAAATATTAAAGATCACCTCGAGACAACTTAAAAAAAAATTTTTTTTTCCTCCCCCACCCCCCGGAAAAAACAGCCAAAATCGTTTTTTTATCGCTGTTTTTTTGTTTGTGGCTCAATCGTTAAATCAAAGGCATCTGTGTATAGGTTTCGACGAGTACTACATTTGTCCTATAGATGTCGCTGACATACGACATCATCTTGTAATGATGGCCTCATTTAGAGCAATTTCTACCCCTAAAATTTACAAATACTTTTTCTCAGAATTAAAGTCCTTTAAAAACCAAGAACAATTTGGAAGTATACAGTTTTATTCAAAAACAAAAAAGTTACGTATGAAAATATGTATTTACAGCATCAACACTAATATTTTTTCCTCTTGTTTGCATTATTACAGAAAACTATTGCATACTTCTTAGCGTTTGGAAAAAATTAAATACAAGTTATTGCATACTTTTTAGCGCAAACAGTGTTTTCAAACATGCGGATAAAGGTATTTAGCGTCACCAATATTCAAGCAACGAAATTATAAAGATACCTTCTCCAAAATGGAGGTATTAATAATAAAATATAGATATTAATATGCACTTGTATTCTTTCCATGCAATTTGCAACACTGAACATTTGTGCGAAATTTTAGTGAATCAGCGCTTGAAATGACTAATTAAAATGATAAATTATTGCCAAACTAGAAAGTAGTGAACGGACATTGAGTCGCGCCAATATTTGCTGTAATTACATACATATCTTTGCTCTTTTTGGATTTTATTTGTAATAAAAATTATATTTCATCGGTAACTAGAGTTAAAATGAATTATCTCGAGAAAATTTTTAATTTTTTTCGATGTCGTTAAGACTTATGCAACAATTTGAGCTACAAAGTATAAAATCATTTTTATAACCATTTTGTATCAGCGCTATAAAGTATGCAATAATTTGTGATAATAATGCAAACAACATAAAAAAATGTTTTTGTTGATGCTGTAAATACATCTTATCATTCGTAACTTTTTTGTTTTTGAATAAAACTGTATACTTCAAAAGCAAAATGTTCATGGTTTTTAAAGGGCTTTAATCCTAGGAAAAAATATTTTTAAATTTTAGGGGTAGAAATTGCTCTAAATGAGACCATCACTACAAGATGACGTCGTATGTCAGCGACATCTATAGGACAAATGTAGTACTCGTCGAAACCTATACACAGATGCCTTTGATTTAACGATTGAGCCACAAACAAAAAAAACAGTGATAAAAAAACGATTTTGGCTGTTTTTCCGGGGGTGGGGGAAGAAAAAAAAATTTTTTTTTTAAGTAGTCTCGAGGTGATCTTTAATATTTGCACTCGACTTTGGAGAAAAAAAAATTGTATGGGGACCGACCCGGTCTAATGGACAGTATCTCACAAAGTAAATATTATTGCAATCGGTCCATTTATTTGACCCATATATATGGGCGTGGCATCGTCCGCTTTCCACAAACAAAGTATTTTTTCTTATATGGCCAATATACGTACAAAATCTCGACTTCGTTCCTATAATGGTTTAAAAAAATACAGCCATATCAAAGTTCGAGCTGTATGGGGCGGTGCCACACCCATTTTACCCCCCTGGCAAACCGAATTTCCAATAATTTCTTCTTAGTGCGCGCCTACGTCATAAAAGAAACCTACATTCCACAGTATTAGCTTTATCCGTTTGGGTTGGGGAGTGATCAGTCAGTCACCTAAGAGTGGCCGGTGCAACGCCCCCTTTTCAAAAAATCTCTCTGCGGGTATATATCATTTGATACGACCCAAAAGTGTAACACATAGAAGGAGTCACTTTAGTTCCTTTGAACCAAATTCGATTCATGACTTTTTAAGTCGTTTGAGCCATGTCCGTATGTCTGTCCCTCTGGCTGTCCGGCTGGTATGCACGATAACTTTCGAAACACGCAACCAAATATTTTTAAATTTTGCACGAGTTAATAATTTACCAAAACTACTCACGGTATTGCAAATGGGCTAAATGGCCCCGCCCCTTCTGGTACCTCCCATACAAATCCATCATTCCGCCCACTTTATAAATCGAGTAATAATGTCAATACACCCAACGGAATCGTACCCAAATTCTGTACTTAGTAAAGCTATAACAGGATAAAGTTTCGGAAAAAAAATTGGAAGTCTACCACGCTTCTTGCGGAACCTCCCATACAAATTTACCTTTCCGCCCATTTTAAAGATGAGTAATAATATCAATAAATCCAACGCGATCGTACCCAAATTCTTTCTTTAGTTAATCTATAGCAGGATACAGTTTTTGAGAAAAAAATTGGAAGTCTAGCCACGCCCCATCTGGTACCTCCCATACACATCTGGTACCACCCACTTTAGAAATCGATTAATATTATAAATAGACCTAACGCGATCGTGCCCAAATTCTGTATTTAGTAAAGTTCAAGCAGGAAAAAGTTTTTGCAGTTCGCCTAGAGATATGACCAGTAGGGCGTGTACATTTTTTATCCGAAAAAAACGTATACCAATATCGGAATCTACGATGTATTGTTAGAAAATTTCACTAATAAACTTTGTGTCTAAAAATGAATTTCTTGAACGCTCTGGGAAGCATGAGGATTTCAGATTAAGATTTTTAGTTTCTTAGTGAAATTTTCTTAGAGTTCATCGTAGATTTCGATTCTGGTATACGATTACTACGAATTTTTCGACGCGAACAAATTGATCCGCCCCAATGAACAGGTTATTTGGAACTAAATAAGTAAAAAGTATCGAGGCGCAGCCCACGTACTTCAATATTTGACCAGGCAGTTAACGAGTTTACTTTACAGGTATATATTTTTCAATTACTTTTCAGGAGAGCGAATCGGTAAAAATCCTATAGCTAGAAAAATTAAACAATATTCATTGGAGTTGGACTGGAAAACACCTATTGTTTGATTGGGACAAAATTTGAATTTTTATAGTATGTCAGAGGTAACATTAGCAAACATTTGTTAATAACCTATGTAAGGGATGTTTTTTTGACTTATAGAACTTCTGATAGGTAAAAGTGTAAATCTAGCTGTCATACTGATAAAGTGTGATAAACATTCTTTCAGTATACTTTGGTAAATCACCATACAAAGACTACACAAGAACAACGTTTACAAATATAGCAAATTTATTTTCAAACTGCGCGTTCTGTTCGCCATATCATCCGTCTGAGCAGCTAATAGAAGCTATCGACGCTGTAGACGTAAGTGTGAGAGGGGACTCGAATTTATCGAACCGACGCCATTCTCAGCAACTCGGTCTGCAAATGCTGAGGAAAGATCTTGGCCTAGATCTATATAAGATCCAACTGGTGGAAGAATTAGAGCCAGTGGACGATCATTTGATTTTGTTATTTCTCATGTCATTGCAAATCATTGGGAGGAGAAATGGTTCCAGCACGACGGCGTAACATGCCGTACAGCGCGTGAGACCTTCACTTTGTTTTGGGACCGAATTATCTCAAAAAATGGTAATACGAGTTAAATACAAAGATAGTATTCGGGAATATTCTTGATCCGTGGAAGAAAAAGACATGGCCAGAGAGGTTTTTTATGGCTAAAGGCATGAATTTTCAAACGAAATTTTCATTTGCGGTCAATAGGCGGAGCAGGCATGACAAAAGTGTTTTTTACGCCCAAAGAGATAGTATACAGACGGTTCCCACTACTGCAGATAAAGATAAAAATTGAATTTTGATCTTTAAAACAATAAAACTTAATTGGTTAACTTCCATGTAAAGAAGTTACTTGAAATTAGTTACATAAGTTAAAAAACTCAACATATTATTGTCAAGCTTAAGTACCGTTTTCGAAGTATTTTGTTGACCTACAAATATATAAATTAACGTTTATATAGCATTTAGTATAGTAAGAAATGTGCAATAAAAAAATTACAAGTTAATATGCAATAGTGAAGCATTGCCGGGCCCACGAGTCTATAATAAATTGAACATACACCCTTATCAAAATGTAATTAAAATATTCTTAATCTTTAAATCAAACTTAGGATGTGATGACTTTTTTGTTTTGTGCCTTATACGACTTTCCCCGCCTGAACCGTTTTTCCAGAAATTCTCACACCACTTACTTCCAACACCAGGGGTAAGCTAGGATATCCCTTCTTTTGGGTGTTTGCTACTTTGTCTATGAGTTTGCTGAAAATTTCATCAGTTATTTAAAATATTAAAATTTTACCCATTATAGATTATGCGGTGGTGAAGGATATTTTAATTTGATACGTTTAGTATTCTTGTAGAAGTAGACAAATTCTTGAAAAAACCAAAACCTTTGCCTACCCCCTTATTGTACCTCCTATTAAATTGACCGAATTCACCCTCATAGTTATTCATACGTATCTTTTATCTAAGTACACTGAATTCAGTCATATTTTGCAAAAGATGTACGCTTGTGAAAATTTAACTCTGCAATGAATATGGACTATATCGGCCGAACTATTCTGGTACCTTCCAAACAAAATTAGCTATTTTTGTAAAATTATTATTCTTTCCATATCTCCGATTAACTATTTTCTAATAGTAGACAATTACTGAGAAAACCGAAGTATTTGTCAGACACCTTCTGGTACCGCTCATACAAGTGACCGAATTCACCCTTAGAGTCTTTCACACTTTTTTTTTGTAAGTACACTGAATTCGGTCATTTTTTGTGCAAGATATAAGATTATTGAAATTCGTCTTAGGAATGAATATGGACTGTATCGGCTGACCCTATCTGTTATCTCCCAGACTCCTCTTTTACAAATGTCTAGAACATTTTAAAATGATCAGAAAAATACTTTAAAAGTTGTGAACTTATTACCGTGTTTTTTCCAATCGGCCCCACTGTGTGTCGGAAAAGGACACTGGTTAGTCTCATATGGAACTAAAGTCTCTCAGGAACTAAAGCGGATCTGGAACTAATAGTAAAATTTCAAAAGATGCGCGTTTCTACATTGAAGCAATTTTCTACTCTGAAAGAAATACTATATAACTAATTTTTATTCGAGTGTATACTACAGTGGCAGTGCCTAGGTGAGGCAATTCACATCACTGGTATTTCAAACATATCTATGGAGAAGGTTTATCTGTTTGATAGACTCACTGCCTTCGTCATCATAATCATCATCAGCATCTCAGTCGTACAGGAAATGGTAAAATAGCAATGATCAACTTTTCCTTGCTCTTTTGCCAAATTATTATTTACAAGTTTTAGGAAATGCATGAAAAACTTAGAATAATCAACTATAAAGCGTTGATAGGGACGATGCCATTTTCCGTATTTTTTTTCATTTCGACTTTAAGAACAAAAATGAATATTAATAAATAGTGAATATGTGTGGAAAATAGAAATGGCTAAGGATGCACAAGGATTTAATTGAACTCAACTTTGATTTCCACCTTTCTCTCCGTTTTAATGTTGCTTAAGTTCTGTGCTCATAATGCTACAAATGTCGAATCGCATTGCAGTATCTACTCATTGTGGAACACCTAGTTAAGGAAGTTATAACTAAAAGACTTACAAAGTTTTATTGTCTACGTGGGTTTTAGGTCAAGAATTTTAATGTCAGGCACGAGCGAATTAACTAGGAACTGTATCACTGTGTACTTAAATTAGTTTTTTTTATTTATTTGTTAACTGTAAGCTGATGCAAAATAAAAAAAAGTTCATTAATTTCAGAAATTTGGGACCGACCGTGGTTAGAACACGCGCCTATCTAAGGGTGACCTGGGTTCGACCCCAATTGAGTCAATCGTTATCATGTTTGATAGAATCTTCCCAGATCGGCAATTAAGCCTCAAACCCCTAATAGATTAGATTAATAGATTAAGTTATTTTTTGAATGAATGTTTTATTAGTTTCCTGTCTTTTCATTTTTCTACTGTTGCAGTTTAATATAGCCCCTAACTAAATTTTAGATTCCTATAATTAAATTATTATTTTTTTATTGTTGTTTTTTAATGTAAGCTGTTATTCCGAATTACAAAAATAGTCTCACTCAACTTTAACGCTTCCACTTTCACTTTTTTTTAGTTCAACAAGTCATAAGGACCTAAGTGTCTTTTTCCGCAATATCTTTTGACCTAAAATAACCAGTACAGAAATTTCAGTCAGATAAACTGACTGATAAATACCATCACCCACTATAAGATATTGTTTAAGTCTTGAGTTATTAAAATTAACCGATTTGTAATTAAAACCAGTTAGAAAGTTTCAGTCGGGCAACCCAACATACATATACCCTTACCCTCAGTAAAACAAATAATTTTCTACTATATTGATATTATTACTCGATTTCTAAAGTAGGCGGAGTGGTACATTTGTATGGGAGGTACGAGAAGGGGTGTGTCTAGGCTTCCAGATTTATTCTCCATAACTTTATCCTGTTATAGCTTTACTAAATACAGAATTTGGGCACGATTGCGTTGGGTGTATTGATATTATTACAAAATCCCTAAAGTGGGCGAAAACCAAAACTTTATCCTGCTTGAACTTTACCAAATACAGAATTTGGGCACGATCGCGTCAGGTCTATTAATAATATCAATCGATTTCTAAAGTGGGCGGTACCAGATGTGTATGGTAGGTAGTCGATGGGGCGTGGATAGACTTAAAATTTTTTTCTTCAAAACTTTATCCTGTTATAGCTTTACTAATAATAAAATTTGATTACGATCACGTTTGATTACGTACCAGAAGGGCGTGGCTAGGCTTTCAAAATTGTTTCCAAAACTTTATCCTGTTATAGATTTACCAAATACAGAATTTGGGTACGATCCCTTTGGGTGTATTGATATTATTACTCGATTTCTAAAGTGGGCGGAATGATGTATTTGTCTGGGAGGTACCAGAAGGGTCGGGGCCATGTAGCCCATTTGCAATACCGTAAGTAGTTTTGAGGAAATAATAATTCGTGGAAAATTTCATAACATTTGGTTACGTCTTTCGAAAGTTATCGTGCGAACCAGCCGGACAGCAGACAGACAGACGGACAGACAGACGGACATGGCTCAAACGACTTAAAAAGTCATGAATCGAATTTGGTTCAAAGAAACCTAGGGTCTAAAGTGACTCCTTCTATGTGTTACACTTTTGGGTCGTATCAAATGATATATACCCTCATCCCTAAGGGTGATGGTATAAAAACAAATATTTCTTAAGGAGCTATTAAAAGAATATGTTTTCATATGTTTTCGACAAGCACAAAACAATTCTATGCAATTTTGTCCGATGGATTATGTTGAAGTGTGGTCTTCGTTGATACCATCTTCGCACCAGCGTGTTTGGGCTTCTCGATGGTTTCTTGAAACTTTTAACACTTAAGGATATGACATTGTGTGGAAAATGCACATCAAAGGGTTCGGATGAGATAGTTTGGCAACTATCGAAATAGCTATCCGCCCTGCCAGCTGTCCACATATTCCATTTTGCACAACTCTTGTAAATACAAACTCTATTAGCAACAATAGATAAATGATCTCAAACCGAACAATGGAAAACATAATTTGATTAAACTTTGTACCACACAAAATGGGAGTTCGTGAGAAAGGTGGACACTTATTTTAACCGATCACATGCATATGTTGTAAGTAATTTTTTGTTACTACTAAAATGTCAAATATAGAGCTTGAATTGTTTGTATGAGCGGAGAATACTTGCATGCATTTTTTAACACCCAAAAAGGGGGAGTTTGTATGGCAAGTGGGTGTGGTTTTTGTCTGATATCACTTATTTTAAACCTTAACCTCCGCTAAAAGGATAAAATACTGCATTTCAGCTCGATATCTATTTAACTACGGCTGTAATCGCGGGTATAGACAGAAGGACACTCCTAAAAATGGGAAGTTTGTATGGGAGTGTGTGTGTCAATTGAAGCTAACAGTTTTTTGTTTTATTTATTCATTCATTGCGGCTTTCTTTTTTTCTGTAGTGAAGGCGTGCATAAAGAAAGGTTTGCTTATATATTGTTTTTCCCTCAAGAGCATCGCATTATAAGTACTCTGTAAAGTAAACAAGTTTAATACTAACCAAAATGTTAATTGTACATCTGTTAAATCCGTGAAAAAATATTAAATTTTAAAACAGTTACTCCTCACCCACTTATATTTAAAAAAAAATCAAAAAACTAAATTATATTTTATTGGCAAAGACCTTCAACTGGTAATGCTATGTTTTTAGCTTTAATAAATTCTGGAAATAAGTTTAGCACGTCGCGTAAGCTAGTTTTATATATAAATGTAATTTAAATTAAGGTACAGCATAAAGCCTTCAAACTTAATCTAAATTTAAATTTCCATCATCCGTAATTTAAATCATGCAATTTTACACACCCACAGCCACCATGGTATAAAATGTTTAAAAGTGCGACAGAATTCATGTGGTATTCCTGCGACATCCAAAAACTGTTAAAGTGTGGTCGCAATGACACTTTTCAAGAAAAGTTTTCTGCTGCTGCATTTTATACAAGAGCTACTATTAACAGTTTTCCTCCATTTTATATTAATTCTTAAAATTGTGTTTTGCACAAAAACTAACATTGTTCTTTTCACTCATACCCTCTGGTTGATACGTTGATTCATTCGTTTGGCCAGTCTTACAATGTCAGAGACGTTGTGTGCTTAAGGTTCGTATGAAAGTAACTCTTGGAATATACTCAGGTAAGTTTCCGGCTATTTTAAAGAAAATCGGAAACTTATCATACGCCGTACATTTGCACGTACATACATATCTAAATGTGCATGGTTGAATTCTTAGGGTAGCATGGAAATTGTAGTAAAATACATATGATAAAACTAGATCTTAAAGTTGTATAGTTCATGGATAAGGCAATATAACACAGTGGAACATTTTCGGGGTCATTGTCTGGGTGGTAGAAATTCCAAGTCAGGTTAAAGGAACTCTGTCAGCATGGTAATTGGCGTTCTCAGGACTAACTTTTTTATGATCTTTTACATTTTTTTTCTTTTCTTGATCTTTTTTCGCTTTATCTATAACTAAATAAGCATCGATTATTTCTTATTTCATTTTTCAGCGATAGGGATGGTCAGCTAACATGTTGGGGGTCATTTGATGACCCAAATCGAATTTAACGTTATCTTATTCTAACTGGGAGGATATTTTTGAAAGTTGTTTCTTAATTTTTGAAACACATAGAATTCAATCAATTTGAACCACTTTTTAAGCGTAGACTATTTTTTTTTTCTTCAAAACGTGAATGCGCTAGTGAACAGAAAACCTAAAACATTAAGCAGCCGCGTTCAACACAGCTCACATGGGTCCTAGTATGAGTCCCGTTGTGAGACCATTTCCAAATTTTCGCACCAAATATTCCTATTATGTTCGGTCAACGTCGCTATAAAGCCATTTTTTTGCTCTGATGAAGACATGATTGTTCCGAAATTGACATGGAAGATGCTCCGTGGTCTCCTCTTCTTCCTTAACATTGCAGCCGTCGTTGTAGGGAAATTTAAACCTCTTACCGTGTTTACTAACCTGCCAGTCACGGTTATTACAACTATGATGTTCCTCAGATGGACTCTGGACAGGTTTAGCACAAATTGCGTCCTCTGTATATCCATTGTAGGCCAAATTTGCTTGATCGCCGTGCAAGTGGGTTCTCTCACCCATCTCTCCCTAGCAATGAGGTTCAGTTTCGCCACAATTAGCTGCTTCCCCTTTATGAGAGGCCCGTCGATAAATGAAAAAAAAAAGATCTTTACTGAGTGCATAACTTGCAAGAAAACTGTTTGTCCATCACACCGACCCACAGTTTTTCTAAGGACAACTTATTGTAATGATTACAATCTTTAAACATTTGTTTTTTGTTGGTTGCGAAACCAACAACGAAAACATGTTGTTTGAAAACCATCGGCTTTTTCAACATAAACAAACAAACAAACAAGAAAGAAGTTAAGCAAATGGTTTCTCATTGTGAATGGTTGCGAAGTTTTTCGAGTCTATGCACTCAAGAAAGAATTCTCATTTTGTTGTGAATTCTGGTGCATAAGACTTGATAAACATTTTGCAATCATTATACCAAAGATTCTGCTATTAACTTTTTTCAAAACCCCTGGTCTTGAGCTTGAAATAAATTCCAAAAAAATGTTCACTTAAACAGACCGAATAAATACAAAAACAACGATTTTTTTAAACTGTACAAATTTAAATTTCCCCAGTTATACTACATAAGGTCATAATATGACCCAAACATAACATGTGTGATTTTTTTCTAACATAGTAGCAGGGTTAACCTTTAATTGCAGATGATCGCATGACTGGTTTTATCATTAAAAAATATCACATATTGATTGGGTACGTCAAAGCGGGATGGCACTGATATACTGAAAAGGCCAACCACTATGATACTTTAAAAATCTAAAATTGTTTGTAAACCACTGGGGATCACTATGACCGCTTCTTTGCACAGGAAAAGAAAAGGATTTAAATTATATTAGTCTTCTTCTTTTTAGGTTGATATTGCAAAACGTTTTTTCAGTCGAACATAGAACATATGTCGAGGCGCTTCGTTGTTCTGCGCTTCTTCTCAAATTTTTGGCACCAAGTGACGATATGTTCTCCTCCATTTGGTCTTTTCTAATAAATATCCAGGCACGAGAAACGATTTAATTTTTATAAGAAAAAGGTTCTGATGTGTTTATTTCGAAGAGTGAAAAAATAATGACAAGAAAAATAGTTTACAATATTCGAAATGTATTATTTTTCGATCTAATTAGTATTTCACAAAATAATATTTTGTTTTTCTTCCATGATAAGATTCAAACCGCTTTTGTTGTTTTCTTTTATAATAGTTGGACTTTCTTGCTTACATCCGAAGTCATTAAGAATATATCTTATCCAAGCAGCTTAGGTTGCGGCTTCTGTAAGAGCAATGAACTCAGCTTCAGTGGTTGATAGGGAAACTCAACATCGCCTTTATTTGTTGCAGCAACCAATAAGTCATCAACATAAACTAGTACGTAAACGTCTTCCCCATTGAAGACTTTTGTGTACAGATATTGATCAGCTTTACTTCGAAAAAACCCTCTTGCTTAAGTCCATAGATACTGCGGTTTAATCTGGAAACTAAGCTATCGTCGTCATACACGAAAGCAGGCGGTTGTTTCATAAAAATAGTGTCTTCTAAATTTCCATTTAGAAAAGCACATTTCACATCCATATGCTTTCCATGCATATTCCGTTCACCAGCGATAGAGAGAAATATTCGGAATTTTGCTTGACGCACAACTGGTGCCAACACTTCGTCATAATCATAATAATTAAAACGCTGCGCTTCAAGTCGGGCTTTAAATCGTTGTACATTTCCATCATTATCACGCTATGTCCATTTACATCTGATAATGTTAGCAGGAGCACAGACCAAATCCCATGTTTTGTTCTTTAGTAGCGACTGCATCTCTTCTTTCATAGCTATTTGTCACAGATGAGTTTGTTTCGATGCAATTGCTTCCTTATATGTTTTTGTTTCTATTATATTGTCGGATTCCACGTGATATGCCGAAAAGTTTCCGGGAGGTACGCCTTTATTTGCTCTTGAAGATCTCCGTATCATAGGTTCTGTCGATTTAGGTTTACTTGCTGTTTCGGCCAACCCTGGCATACTGGCACCCTGGCCAATACCTCTTGTACCGCGTTCATCTTCATCGCCTTTATCGAAATTCTCTAGGTCACTAGTCAAACTGCAGTATGAACCGTCATCTGACACATTGCCATCTGCAGCCTCAAACGCAATCAATTTATCCTGGTTTCACAAAGGCATATTTATTTCAATTTGGCTTTCTCCTGTATTGTTCCGTTCAGATTTCGAAGCGAAAAATTCTCCACAAGATACAAGCTTGTATATCCTACTTATAGTAACTTTATTTGTACTCAGATCAACAAACCGCAAACCCTTACTTTCTTCATCATAGCCCATGAATGTAAATAATATAGATTTATTATCAAATTTCTTCCGATGTACTTTAGGAACTAAAACGTACGCCTTGGAACCAAATAATTCAAGATTGTCTATGCTTGGCTTAAAATCTTCCCATCTTTCATATGGGGTACATGGTTTAGAAGTTGTTGTAGGTTATGCAGATTAAGTGAACAAATTATACCAGCTACGAAATAATCAAACACAAGAGGCAAATGTTGTTATTTGTAACATAGACCGTTGCCAACACTACTACCATAATCCTTTTGGCCATAGAGACATAAATGCTGTTATTTCTATGCAGTCTGGAAAGCTGAAAGAGGATTTTAAGATCGTCGATTGTGGTGTACGGGAGATATGTGAGGTTTGTACTAAATGTAAAATGACCCAAAAGCCATTTCCCAAAAGATCGATGTTCGAAACAGGGGAAGTTCTAGAAATTATTCAAACGGACATCTGCAGTCCCATGCAAACGATGACTCCTGGAAAGAAAATATATTTTCTTACATTTATCGACGACTTTAGCCGTTATACAATCATATATTTACTTTATGAAAAGTCTGAAGTTTTTGATAAGGTTTAATCCTTTATCGAGTTGACGAGAAATAAATTTGGGAAATTACCAAAATGCATACGATCTGATAATGGTGCAGAATATACTAAATCTAAACAGATGTTGGAATATTTACACAGACAAGGCATCGCATCTCAGTTTACGGTTCCTTATTGCCCTCAACAAAACGGTATTTCTGAGAGAAAGAATCGATACCTCGTAGAAATGGCTCGTTGTCTTTTGGAAGGGGCTGGATTGTCAAAATCCTATTGGGGAGAGGCTATAATGCATGCGAAAAACCGACATACAGCAAATATGAGAATCCATTTCTCCCCCAGGTTGCAATTTCAATTCGCATATAGCCCTCATGAGTTTCACCTTGTTGATAAGAGAAGACTTTTCATGATAAGATTTTGAAATGTTCCAGGCGTCTTGGGCGTATGTGCATTTTGAAATTCGAAAGATTTCACTTTCTTCGACTGATAGTCCGATCAAAACAGACGCCTAGGTGTCACGTTCATGCCACTTAGCATCAGGACTTTCGGGAATCGGAGTATTTATGACACAACATACCTTTTCCTTTTTCAATAACAGCTGCATTCGATATTTCCACAGTTCATAGTTATCACGATTGAGCTTTGATTTAGCCATGATTTTTACTTGAAAAAACAGCACCAAGATACCAAACAATGCGGTACCAGTCACAGGGAAAAGAAAAAAAACAGAATCCAGGCAAATTGGAAGAAAAATTTATCCTTTCCTTTTCAACAGCAGTTTATTGTAAATTAATGCAATAGGCCCATTACCTATTAAATATTCAGGCACGAGACACGTTTTAAGTTTTATAAGAACCAGTACAGAAATTTGAGTCAGGTAAACTGACTGATAAATACCATCACCCAATATAAGGTATTGTTTAAGTCTTGAGTTATTGAAATTAACCGATTTGTAATTAAAACCAGTTAGAAAGTTTCAGTCGGGCTACCCAACTTACATTTACCCTTACCCTCAGTAAAAAAAATAATTTTCTATTATATTGATATTATTATTCGATTTCTAAAGTGGGCGGAGTGGTACATATGTATGGGAGGTACGAGAAGGGGTGTGGTTAGGCTTCCAGATTTATTCTGTATTACTTTATCCTGTTATAGCTTTACTAATTACAGAATTTGGGCTCGATTGCCTTGGGTGTACTGATATTATTAGTACATCCCTAAAGTGGGCGGAAAGGTACATTTGTATGGGAGGTACCATAAGGGGCGTCGCTAGATTTCCAATTTTTTCTCCAAAACTTTGTCCTGTTATAACATAACAAAATACAGAATTTCGGCACGATCGTGTCGAGTGTATTGATATTATTACCCTATTTCTAAAGTGGGCGGAGTGGTACATTTGTATGGGAGGTACCAGAAGGGGCGTGTCTAGAGTTCTAGATTTTTTCACCAAAACTTTATCCTGCTTAAACTTTACCAAATACAGAATTTGGGCTCGATCGCGTTAGGTCTTTTAATAATATTAATCGATTTCTAAAGTGGGCGGTACCAGATGGGTATGGGAGGTACCAGGTGGGGTGTGGCTAGACTTCCAATTTTTTCTCCAAAACTCTATCCTGCTATAGCTTTACTAAACAAAGATTTTGGGTACGATCGCGTTGGTTTTATTGATATCATTACTCCATCTCTAAGGGACCGGCCGTGGCATAGTGGTTAGAACACGCGACTACCATGCGGGAGATCGCAGGTTCTAACCTGGCTCCAGTCATCTTAAAAAAAAAAAAAAGAAAAAAAGAAATAAAATTTTCTTTCATTGTCGGCTCCCCTCGAATGTTGTTTGACAGCAACTTCGCAGTATCAAGCGTCGATTCAATCGTCGTGTCTAGTAAGAGCTTCTCAAAACAGTGACGTTCGCATTCGTCGATAAATAAGAAGGTGCCGTTAGTTGTGAATCTAAAAATAGAAAGCGTGTTAATTCACAACAACGCGAGAAGCTATCCCATACCTCATTCGTGGGGTGCAAAGGGAAATTAAGTTTACTCCATCTCTAAAGTGGGCGGGAAGGTACATTTCTATGGGAGGTAACAGAAGGGGCGTGGCTAGACTTCAATTTTTTTTTTATCTTTTTCCTGATATAGCTTTACTAAATACAGAATTTGGGTACGATCCCGTTGGGCGTATTGATGTTATTACTCGATTTCTAAAGTGGGCGGAATCATGTATTTGTATGGGAGGTACCAGAAGGGGCGGGGCAATGTAGCCCATTTGCAATACCATAAGTAGTTTTGGGGAAATATTAACTCGTGCAAAATTTCAAAACATTTGGTTGCGTCTTTCGAAAGTTATCGTGCGAACCAGCCGGACAGCCACCGGACAGACAGACAGACAGACAGACGGACATGGCTTAAACGACTTAAAAAGTCATGAATCGAATTTGGTTCAAAGAAACCTAGGGTCTAAAGTCACTCCTTCTATGTGTTACACTTTTGGGTCGTATCAAATGATATATACCTTCATCCCTAAGGGTGATGGTATAAAAAGCTTCTGATGTATTTATTTCGAAGAATGAAAAAATAATGACAAGAAAAATAGTTTAAAATGAATAATGTAGACTGGCATAACTAGACCAAACGAAACAATATCTAGAATATTAGTGTACAAGTGTTTCTTATTAAAGTGTTTTCAACATATTCATCGGGAACCGTCACCGGATTCGTATTCAAATGATTTTTTAGCTGGATTATCATAATCCATTCTCACACAACATGACCTAGACAACGTAGCCGGTCCATAGATTTAACGAGAGATTTTTTTTCTCAAACACCAACAATTGACTGGTGTGTCAGTGACTTAAACAGCTAAATTAGTCCAAAGTAATTTCTTTTAGCCAGGATTGTTCTTCTTTTTACCTCAAGACTGATGTTGATTGTTTTGTTTATGGCGATACGGAGGTAGATAAACTCACTGACTGCTTCAAAGTCATAGTTTTAACCACCATTGTCTACCCGAGTCTTCTGGACGATAATAACATCAAATTAGTTTTTTCTGCGCTTACTGCCAGAATCACTTTCGCAGATTCTTTAGCAACTTTTACAAAAGCTGCAGTTACCACTCGCAATGTCTGCTTTTGCTCTTGATGTCAATATCGTCCGCATAACCGAGTAACATATGTTGGTGGTGTATAGTGTGCCAGGTCTATTTACCTTTAACCGCACAGATAAGGCCCAATTATCCCGCTGGCTTTAGATTTTTAATCTCTTTACTCCTGATACCTGCAATGCACACGACGCGTCGTCGCGGCGTTCTACAAAAAGTGAGCAATGCTTTGCTATTGTGCGGTAACATTATCAGGACAAGGAGTACTTTCTTCAAGCAATTGGCTCACCTTTCTCGCTACATTTCGCTACAGACGGATGCGAATCTTTGCTGTCACAAAGTAATGATCCGCGGATCGATCGTACGTCTAATACACTGGATGAGTGCCTTCCGTCAATTACAACATGATTAATTTGGTTTTTCGTTTTTTGATCTGGTGACGGCCATAGGACCTAATGTATATAGAGGTGACTTAATTTGGTGCTGCTTACTACCATATTTATTTCCGCGGCGAAGTCGTCGAGCCTCATTCCGTTATCAGTTGTTTTATAGTGGAGGCTAAATTTTACAACTGTTGGGCCAAAGATATTCTCCCTTCCTATTTTTGCATTAAAATCTCACAGGACAATTTTAATGTCATGGTAAAATATATATTTGGATTGTTCGCCTTTGTTTACGGTCGGAGCTTGGGCGCAGATAAGACCGATATGGAAGTATTTAGCTTTTATGCGGATTGTTGTTAATCTCTCATCCACCGGATTGTATCTGAAGACAAGGTGTTTGAGCCTCCGACTAAGCACAAATCCGCAGCCGAATTCATGACTAGTTTAATGGCAGCTATAATACAGTGCGTCGCCTCTTTTTGTTATTGTGACACCTTTCTGTCCATCGAATTTCCTGTATGGCGCTAATATCGGCCATGTACTTCTCAAGTGCGTCCGCCTGTGCATGTACTGTGCATGTACAGATTCGTAAATCATGGGTTGATTTCTCTTGTTTCAAAGTAGGTGCATGTTTATCAGGGGTGGGTTGCTAACCCGATGCCCTAGTGTTCATGTCAAATTGCAATCTTCAACGGGTGTTTAAATATAGATAGGTGGCACCACAGGGAGGCCAGTGAACATAGTTGATATTAAGGGGAAACCAAAATTGGTCAGGGTTTAGCCATGTTAAAACCGGTTAGAGCAGAAACGTGGTATCCAACATCCTCTATATACGTCTCCCAAGATATCATAGTTCTGTTAAAAATGTAGAAGCTCTGTCAAAAAAGTTTGTTTTACTTACATCAAAACGAGTACAGCAATTAGGCTTTCCACATTTATTTTGTCACATAATCCATTTTACACAACTCTTGTAAAACAAACTTTATTAGAAATAATAGAAATGATCTTAAACCGCACGATGAAAAAAAACACATTCTAAACAGATCGACAAACAAAGCATATAGTATTAGACGGCAATGACGATTCGAACTACAGCTATTTTGTAGAGACGTTGTTGTCTACTGTCAAGGTGATCGCGAATCAAAATAATGTAGATTGCTATTACAGTGCTCGATTCTAGGTCACCGCATTATAGTTGCGTGTCATAGCCATTATCCTATGGTTGGTCGGGAATGTATAAGCACCATAGAAAATTTGTTATTCCAGAAATGCCAAGGCAAGCACATTAAAATTTAATGAAATCAGCCACACGTATTATAACTGTCGCGAAGGAGATAGATTACATAGATTAATTTCGAACAATTAATAAAGCACCGAATTTGCGGCAACTTTACATGAAGTACTTAACACTTAAACTATTCTGCAGCGTTTGACGAAACATTTTCTTTGTTAATAAACTGAGTTTGTTTGAAAATTTTCGTAAAAATTTCTGAACGGCTGGTATTTTAAATTAAGGAAATGTATTTCTGAAGCATTTTCTCATTTTATATTGTGGCAGAGATAGTTTTTTTTGTTGCCAAAGAACAAAACTGCATTATTTTCTTAATTCTGATTAAAGCGCCCCATACACGTGTACTGCTGCAGTTCATGCCAATGAACCCCTTGTGTACATGTGTGATTGAACGTTTCGACACACACTTATCAATCATTATTTTACTTTCAATTTTCTAAAAACTATACCACTATATTCTATTGAAAATAAGTTGCTTGGTGCCGGAACTGTATATATTTTATATAAAATCTCCATCTCAAAAGTTTTTCAAATATCCTTTTTTATTTTTCACACAAATCAAATTTCAAATGTAGTTTACATTTTTATAATACAATTTTCAAAATTTTGACATATTGGACGGATAACAAATAAACAAAGTTCATCTGATTGATAGAGTTCATTTTGAAAATCAAAACTGTTTTGATTTTCATATTGCATTGTCTGTGTGAAAAATACATTCTCATGCTGAGTTCTAATTCCATTCCTGCGGCAGTACTCGTCTATGGGGCGATTAAGAGCAACAAACGAAACTACGTAAATTTATGCTATCTTTTCGGGTCCTTGAATCAACTGTCATAATACATAAATTTGATTATATTTCACGCTAAAAGTTGCTAAATTGTTACAGCATCTTTCTTGATCGCAATTTAATATTCCGATCAAAATTCAGATGCTAAATTTCAAATTACTTGAAAACTTGATATACCTTTACATACCATGAATGAGATATGGAAGATTTTCTGGAATTATTGTGAATTACCACGCTTTTTAGACTCACACAATCTTTTGAAAAGCTTTTACTAGATTTTTACTGCGATGTCGACAACATCGAGAGGGTAGTAAATGAAAGATATGTAGATGACTGAGACAGTAATCGAACCCTGGTCTTCTGCATGATAGACCAGTGTTCTAGTCATCATGTCGGCCCCAAAATTCATTAATAACGAATGAAGTTATGTTATTGTTTTCGAAATTGCTTAAACAGCATTAGGCATTGTATAAACTCGACGTTTATACTTATCATTTTATTAAAAATTTAATATTTTTGAATTGAATTTAATAGTTTTGAATTGAAATTGTACATTATCATAAATAGTACATTAACCATGAGTTATTCGTTGTCTCATATCTAATTAGTACTAACATTATTGTGAATTATATTTCGAATTAGATTTAACGAAACTGAATTTAAGTCAACATACAAAATTGTTAAAATAAAAATCTGTCTTGTCAGCATCCAACTCCCAAGCGGTAAGCACCCAGCTTTCTCCCAATAAAAAACCTACTTTTGAATTAATACTAATTCTACTTATCTCTTTTATTTCAACTCAAATCATACAATTTCCCAACCTCTATGAGAAATTGTATGATTCAACCTACACAAAACTAACTGCCGAGATTTCCAGCTTTGAAGAATTGTCGCTTTGACCACCCGCTAAATATCAAGGCAAATTGATAACGACAACAACAACGCCATCAGCTGCGATCGAAAACCCAACCCCCCATATCATTATTCAGGCATATTACCGAATTTATCATACCTACCTCGCCGCGATAATTGCCTATGTATATCCGTGCATATGCATGTGTTTGTAAAGGTTACAACTTGAAATGGAATAAATTGCACTGTGTTCTTCTTCGTATTTCTGTTCCTGTTTCTTTTCATTCGTTTCAACGTCCATTTGTTCATATTCTTGCACTTCTTGTTTAACTTCTCCAAATGTAGTATTCATTATGCGGAAGCAGATAAGAATATCCTCTAAAAGAAATTTTGAACACTCATGCAAACGGGAAGAACCATTGTACTCCTATGACTTGTGTTCATGGTTGTATTTGAGTGTGTGTGTGTGTGTGCAGGAGTTTGAGAGTGGATTGAATGATAGCGGAGAATACGTTTGTACATGCATTTATCTATGGATTCTTAGTTATATAAGCTTACACACATACATCTGCATGCATCCACCGACAAACCCACCATCTAACGCTCAGTTGGCCAGCTGGTAGAGCTTAGCAGTGTCATAGGTAATGCCTCTACGGAAGTAAAATTGTGGGAGTAAATCCATGTAAAAGGTAAATTTTTGCAGATGCCTTCAATGTACATCCTTGCATTTATTCATACTTTCAAATGTATGTATGTATGAGCACTTTGCTATTCATAGATTCAGGGCTTTGCAAAAATAACCCATTCAAATGATTATTTATGACCGGATATGTCATGCCCTTTTGCCTGGCTTCTAACGGCGATTGCAAGTCGGTGAACAAAGAAATGAATTACTTTTATTGATTTTAGTGTTTTTTTTTCATCCATTTCCTGAACAGGAAGTGCAGTTCAGTGTTTTTTTTTTATTATTATTATTTATAGTTGATCCATTTTAATCGTAGTCTGGGATAAGTCACAAAGATAAATATCCTTAGATGGTATGGACAGTGACGAATTAACCAAATGTATTATCGATGGCAAAACATAATGACTGTCAAAATTAAATTTTCCTTAAATTTTATGTTTAATAACCTAAAAAATTGTTCCAAAATAAATTTGATGCACATTGCTTAAAATATTTCATTGATTGTATGACATGAATATTTTATTGCATGATCTAGATTGTAACGTAACTCGAGCATATCCGATATTGCAGATAAAAATCTACAAAATCAGAAATTGAATTACTCCCAAATTTGTATAACATAATTATTCAGTCTGCTCAATAGTTTCGATAGTATTAAAAACTTTGTTTCAGAAAAAAACGATACTAAAGTTTCTTAACGGCTATTCGAATAGCCGCTATTTCGACGTGAACTGTGCTACATTAGTCCGAAAAGATTCCACTCTTTCTCTTAATTTCGATCCGTCCGTGAAAATTAGGACCACATCTGCACCAAAGTGTAGGGCATTATTATTATTATCATAGTAGGTACTGCCAGGGATGTTACTTATAATACCCGGATCGAAAACAGGTTCTGATACAGTGTTTAAACGGTGCCTTAGTTGGAGTAATTTTATGTGCCCCTGTTATCATGATTTCCACCAGTCTCATAATGCGCTCGAATTTTAGTCTTTCGTTTGCCTTCTCTAGCGCCGGCCCCCAAGATTGGTTTGTTAACAAAGTCATATTACCAGTTACCAGTCATGAACAGGGCTTCCGGTTTAAGAGATGATCTGATATGTATGTATACATCATTTACTCTCCCAAAATTTTCTAGTAGGAAGGAAGATAGGCTAATCGATCTGAAATCCTCGGCCATCGTATTGGATGCCTAACCCCCGTTAAGCATAAATACAATCTCGTTGAAATGTGTGACAGCTGCAGACAGACTCATTATGGTAATTTCATGCAACAAGATATGAGTCATTACTTCTTCAAAATATAAGAAATCGCCGAATCCGACCTTTCAAAATGTTTTGGAAAATTTTAAATGGAAATATTAGTTATAATTATATTTTATTTGAAAACTCAATAAATCTCATTTTGACAAGAATCTCGATTTTCTTGATGTTATTTACTACGAAAGTACACAAATAAGGATTTTATTTATTAAATATTACAGTTGATCACTAACAGACGCTTTTCCAGGCTCTACGTTTTTGTTAAAGTATTTGCTCGAACTTCGAATTGAATCGATGGAGCTTCATTTCTAAGCCGTGTGTTGTGATGAGCTCAAAATTTTAGTTGCGCTATAGTGAAAGAATCTTTCTATCAATAGCATTCGCGTACGCAGGACGAACGTTGGGCCCCGCTTAACGGCGAGAAGTTACTTAATTCCAGCTTACACGCCGTGTTGACCAGCACCAGACAAAAAATAAAAAATTTTATAAAAAAAAATCACAATGAGCAATGTGAACATTTCTACTTAAACAGATACATTAACCAGAAAACCTGGTTTTGGGATGGTTTTTGAGTAGGCGGTGTCACCAACTCATACTTCGTCGAATATGATGCCGGCAACGATACGGTGAGCGTTATCGTAAAATAATAACTAACTTTTTATAGCCTGATCTTAAACAACATGTGTTTTTTATCAAAACGGTGACACTTGCCACACAGTGCATGAAACAATGATCGTATGGCGAACAAATTTCCCAGGACTCTCGAAACAACTAGGTCAAATTGTCGCCGAGATCTTGCGATTTGGCGCCACTATACTACTTTCTCTGGGGCTAAGAGAAATGTTCTTTGTTAAAAAAAGCGAGACTTCAGAGCCTTAAAGGAACTAACATCATTTACATATATGTAGTATATTTTATTGATTATATGCAGTTTGACCGAAAAGTCATCATCACATCCCCTTTTATTCTTTAATGGCAGCAGCAATTGAAATTGATCTATCGGTAGCCGCACGTAGATAAGTATTCCAAGCGCTTCGGTCTTTTCCGCTCCATAGATAGTTCTTTACACCAAGCTTAGATAACAGCTCCTTCACATGACCCATCCAACGAAGTTTTGCGCCGTCCATCGAATTTATTGCCGAAGAATTTTCGAGCAAGACAGTAAGATCTTCGTTCGGTGAGAGAGGGCTATATCATTAAATCGCTTGCTCAGCGCATATTAGCATTGATTTTCGATCAAATAGAAACATCTTAACACATAACGTTTATTGTTTAAATTTTCCTGTAAAAATTAGAGAGTTTGATAAATTTTTGTAGATTTTACACGACGATATATTAAAGACAGCATCAACGAAGCCGATCAGTTCCATAGCATAATCGGTAAAAATGTGGTTTCAGAAAATATAATTGTATATCTTCTATTGGGTGAAGGTATCACCCATCTTATCAATCAGCATATTAGTTTTTCGTTATGTTTTTTGTGCCTCAATATATGCAATACTCCTGAAAATACGCGCACAAAAATATTGCAGCCATTACTCGCGATTACATGTAACTTTTCAACCAAGATACGTCAGTTGTCCGATGTTCGCAAGTGTGATATTTTCTTACTGGAAAATGATTTACATTATGTTTAACAACATGTCACCAAATCCTCAAGCAATACATCTCCAAATGCACGTCAAACTTCCTCTCTCGCCGCGCAGGAATTTCCAGAAACCACAAAAAGTCACAGCGTTTATGTTTTCCTGTTCCGTCAGTTTTCAAATCGTAAAAGTTTTGAATTGCGTACAAAGTCATATTTTATTGTTTATTTTATAGTCTTTGGTGTTTTGCTAGAGCTGTTTTTAGATTCTATTGTTGTTGCTATCACAACTATGGTCCACAAACCGGAACCTGTTTTTGATGCCACATTTTGGCTGAGTGCTTACACACGAGAGGAAAAAACATTTTGCATTCACTCAAACGGCAGTCATGTGCACGCACATACACATGCGAACTGCCATAAAGGCGCGATTTAATGCCTTCGAATCAGAGCATAAATGTGTGGGTGTTTTTGTATTTTTATTGTTGGTTGTATTCCTAAGTCGATGTGTGGAAAAGTGAAAATTATTTATGAAGGTTTTTGCTTTTCCAAAGGAAAATCTATTTGTGCCCTGCCACAAATCTCTGCTTTGTGCAATGCGCGTTCACACACAGAGCCAAAAGCACATACTCTCGTACATCACTAAAACTGCAAAAAGATATGTTTGTATGTGGTTTGTGTGTATAAACGGTTTAGAATCATTTGTGTGGCCTATGGAGATTTGGCTGACATAAGTTTTTGAAATTTATTAAAATCGAAAAGAGAAGAAACGAAAACAAACATTTATTCACTTTATCACATGAAGTGAACAAATCGGAATAGAGAAATGTTGCAAACGGTTTGTTTTAGACTATGTTCTCATCGCAGCTTTTTTGATGGAGTTCTTCATGAGCGTTATGATGTCTCTTTGATCTGTCACTTTTTTAATCAACCGAACAGTACTTAGAGAGCATCATGATTACGTATTCTCAAACTGTATACATACCTGAAAAGATTTGTGTGAATTCAGTTTACTTATAATAAAGATATGTATGTAAGATTATGGGGGTGAGCTTGGTCTTTTGTATTGGAGGTACCAGAAGGAGTGTGTCAAGTAGTTAGGCTCTCTGTGGTTTCGCCTCCTATCACAACATAAATTTATTGACCAATTTTCATTACCCAACATGTGTCCGTTGGGAAGTTATGGGAGAAATATTAGTCTTCCAAAAATAGGTAATTTTGTATGGGAGGTACCAGAAGGCGTGAACCGATATAGTTAGGGTTGCCAGACGGTCTTGATTTTTCTTGATTTACAAGAATTTTTAATGCTCGTCAAGAATCAAGGAAAAATAAGTTTTGTCAAGATTTTTACAGACCAACCAAAAAATAACGTTAATATTAATTCAATTTCTTTTCCTTGCACAAAGTTTTGTAAAAATCAAATTAACAGTTTATTGATATATTATTGCGAAAAGTTTTCTTTTAGTGTATTTGTTCGAAAATCTATCAACACTTATATTTGCCCCCTTTATTGAACACTAATAACTCTGATCGAATCTGATCTTTTTTCTTGTATTGCATTATGTGTTTCTAAGGGTTGTTGACATGGCAAATTCAAATACGAAATCAGAATTTTGCTATTAGGCATAGTTTTTTGGTTATTTGAAAATATGTTTTGTTTTCCTGGGATGCAACATGTCCTTGAATGTGCATTTTTTGCACCATCTTTTGAGTTTTTTCCAGGAATGCTGCGGCGACGTATCCGATGAACATGGTGAAAGGTTCCACAAAGACATTCTAATTTTAGAAAAGCGTTATGAAGGAAAATATTTGCCTACTATGCTCGCAGACTGATGCTGAAATATTATACGAGACTGCAAGGTTATTCTGCATAAATTAAAGAAATAACATTTTTAACTAATACAGAAAATATATATATGTTCTTCTTCTCATGTTTTAAGCTCAACTAGTATCGGTTATTGTATTTAGAAACGATTTTATCGGATCAAATAAAGTTTTCATTTAATTTATGTAAAAAGTATTTCAATGCAACATATTTAAATCACAATTACTAAAAAACTGTGCCTGATGAAGAAAATCTGAAAACATATTTGAAATCATGATATTAATGTGTAATTTGACAACAGGAACTCTTTCGTATTAACCCAAATTTAGGATAATTTTAGCTTTATCGCTGTTTGTTTTTGTAGAGAAAATCCTCAATGGCTCTAGAAAGCCGTAGAGATAATTTTATAATAATAATTTTACCAATTACACTATGTCGCATAATAAAAAAATCAACATCAATATTCCCACTATATTTTGTATACCCTCAACCTTATTTATGATAATACATATAATTTTGTTAGTACACTGAATTCAAACATGTAATTCAAATTTGACTCCGGAATGAATATGGACTATATCGGCCGCCCCAACTGATGCCTTCCATACAGAATTACCTATTTTTGGAAAATGTATATTTGTTCCATTACATCCAACCCGACAACTGGAGGACAATCAAATTTTGTCAGTTTTAAAAAAAAATTGGAATTATGAATTCTTTAGAGATTTTTATGCGTAAAAGACTCTTTCGGTAATCCCATACAAATTACAAGATGTCCAGAGATATAGAATTTAAATGTTTACATTTGTTGGCAAATTCATTAACACATTTCGCGCTGTAACTCTTTCAACGGTGTAACTGCGTGTCAGTAAAAGTCTGACCATACGACCGAGAGTCCTATCTCCAACCGTTCACGCTCTAAAAGCTAGAAAATTGCACTAACTCTAGACTAAAATAATATCATACATAAGATAAGGGTATTTATTAGAGTATCCAATCGATTAATCGTTGTTCGATTAATCGAAGAATTTTTTTCGAATAATTATTCGATTAAGAAAAAACAGTAAATTTCGATTAACGAATAATCGATCAATTTAAACCGATTAATCGATTTAAATTATTTTCAAATAAATTCTTCTTTCTTTATATATATGATCGTTTTTTTCATACTGAAGCTAATCAAAATATATCAGATGATAATATTGTGTTGGAAGAAGAAGAGGAAATAATTGATATCAATGAAAATACTCTTTTTATGTAATTAAACGATACTATAAAAAGTATTCAAAATTTTAAAAAATCGAATGTAAACTGTGATATAATTGATGATTTTCTGTATCTAGATAAAACAAAAAAAGATCAGAAACTAAAAAAACTTTTCAATGCAATTCTTTCAGTTTCACCAACGTCTACTTCTAGTGAAAGGGTGTTTTCAAAGTCAAGCTTCAATAAAAAGAAACAAAAAAATCGACTAAAAGCCAAACATCTTAATTGCATTTTATTTTTAAAAGATTATTTTAAAAGATGTGACTAAAAACTTTTAAAATAAAAAAGATCTCATTTTGTATGTACCTAATTAATTGTTATTTTTATTAAACGTTTTTGAATTCACATGAATTATTATTTTACGTTTGTTTTATGTTTTAATATTATTTTTATGTTTTTTATTAATAATATTTAACGCCTTCATTAAATTTGTTTTTTTTTCACGTAAGTAATACAGATATGCAGAAATTATTAGAGTTATTCGACTAATCGAATTATTCGAGCAATTTAAAAACCTTAATTGATTAATAGAGCAAATTAAAAATCCCAAAATCGATTAATGTTTTTAATCGAACAAAACCTAAACCCGATTTATTGGATACTCTAGTATTTATCAGTCAGTTTATCTGACTGAAATATCTGGACTTGATTTGTTTAATGTTTTGTATACTTTTTATATGAAAAATATATTTAAAAAAAAATAAATGAAACATTTAAATATTTTAAATTTTTAACGTATTTATTTGTCAAGATTTTATTTCACAATCAAGATAGTTTTTGGTGAATGTCAAGTATTTTACAATTTAAATCTGGCAAGCCTAATTATGACCCATAAACAAAGTGGTGACCGTGTATAGTAAAACAACATACTATCTTTTTCATTCGCAGGTATCGTTTCTTATTTAAAGAACTATTATTTTTTTAAAGATATCCAATTTAAACCATTTATATCTGTATTCCTAGTTGTAAAATAGTAATATTTTTTTTTGTTTTGACTAATTTGGAAAATAAGTGCAAAACATGTTCTTTCAAATTTATAAAATTTGCAATAAATTAGTAATGAATTATCAGCCAATATAGCTAGCTATCTTGTTAACTATGAAAATAACATTTAAAGTACTTCCAAATAGTTTTAATAATTTAATTTTTCATGTTTTGAAAAAGTAAGGTCTACTAAAATACTATTTTTTTTTGGTTTTAGTTCATCGATTTTTGTAAACTAGGATGTAAATAAAAGATTATTCTTAACATTAATAATTAAAAATAAATAATTTATTATTTCTTAAAAAAACGACAGTTGTTTAAAATCCAATCATAAATGACGACGTTATGCCACTTCAAAGTTGGATCTAAATTTAAAGTTGGATTTTTTTTTTAAGTTTCAACAACCGGCATTTTTTTGTAAAGATAATTTTATTATCTTTAATTGTTGTCCCAGCTTATCAATATCGGTGGACTAAAACCAAATAAAATGCCATTTACGTAGACCTACCTTTTTTCAAAACACTAAAAATGAAAATTTGACGATATATGTCAGAGCAGATTTGAATTCAGCGTGAAATTTTACATTAAAATCAATTGTTAAATGTCCTGGATACAGACACTTATGAAATTTTGTGCTATTGTGTTATAGGGACCGGCCGTGGCATAGTGGTTAGAACACGCGACTACCATGCGGGAGATCGCAGGTTCAAACCTGGCTCCAGTCATCTTAAAAAAGAAAAAAATAAAGAAAATTTTCTTTCATTGTCGGCTCCCCTCGAATGTTGTTTGACAGCAACTTCGCAGTATTAAGCGTCGATTCAATCGTCGTGTCTAGTAAGAGCTTCTCAAAACAGTGACGTTCGCATTCGTCGATAAATAAGTAGGTGCCGTTAGTTGTGAATCTAAAAATAGAAAGCGTGTTAATTCACAACAACGCGAGAAGCTATCCCATACCTCATTCATGGGGTGCACAGGGAAATTATGTTTTAAGTAAGTAAGTGTTATAGGTACATGTATTTAGTAATAATATGAATATAATAGAATATTTTAGGTTTTACTGAGGGTGAGGGTATATGTAAGTCGGGTTGCCCGACTGAAACTTTCTTACTGTTTTGATTTTATTTTGTAATCTTTGACTCGTATAGGTTATATGCTTCGGTAACTCTTAGTGAAAATTTCCAAAAAATTTTACTATCGAAGATTTTAGCTTCTGACTTTCCTCCAGAATTGACTTTAATGTAAAAAGTTCCGTACGGTTGGAAGCTAGAGGGTTAAAATGTACCGAGGAAATATTACCCAGAAAATTTTAATATAGGTCCCCGACGACATGAACAATTCCAAATGTATTTTTACACATGATCTTTCAAATTCATTGATTTCACTTTTGACCAAAAATACAGAAAAAGATTTTGACTTAGTGGAGCAAAATGCAGTTTTAGGTTTTGTTACTGAGGTCAAATTCTACCGTTTGATATTGGTTTCGTTCACCCCCGAAAAAGTGTGTTGCATTTTGTAATTGATCCGTCGTAGATTTACTAGGTCTAAAGTCGCACTGTTAAGGTCCAATTAGTTTTTCTACAATTGGCTATAAACGTTCACACAACATGGTCGAAAGGATATTAACTCAATTTTGAATAGGCTATCTCCACGGTAGTTCTCTCTCTCTCTCTCTTGTAAATATCAATTAACCGATTTTTATTAAAAATAAAATTTTACTTGTTTTACCTTCATACATGCAATTAACAATTTTTATCGAAACTCTATAACTTGAACAATAATAACACAGATAAATACTAGTATGTTATTTATATATTTTCAAAACATTTCTTGGATTATATTTCCTACAAAAAAAGCCGTTATATGAAACTTTATCTAAACCGGAGGCAAGAGTCTATTCTGCTATCATCACTAAAAATACAAACATAGATGCGCCCCGTGCCGCTTACATATTTTATTAAAAAAATTGCCAAAGGTACTGCAATGCCAATCGAATGGAAAAAAGGCTTTTTTGATCGGCACCTTCGGTTGTAGGTGTTTAACTTGAGAACATATTTTTTCGATACAATTTTTCAGATAACTTCGAAACTATGGATCAGGCTAAAAGATTACAAAGTCATTGAACAATGATTTCCCATCAAACCATATATTCTGCCAAAGCTTTGAGCAAACTTAGAGCATTGCTATGCCTACAACATTTCATGTTGTCTGAACCCACAACACTGTGTAGTACTAACCAATGAGTGATGTTTTCAAACGCAGTAAATTATTTACGCATAGAAATATGGCTCTGCAAAAACCTAATAGATGGACGACACCAACAAATCCATAAACTAGAATTCTTATTAAATAAAGGATGGAGGCGTCGGTGATTCAGCATTATTCTCTTTTAGTTTTACATTCGCAGCCTCTGTTGCCCTCCTTTGCTTCACATCCGTATCTATTTAAATTTATGATTGCTTCATTTCCTGCGACTTTATACTTTTTGCTCTGAGTTCTGAGTTTTCTGCCGTAACCATCGTCATCGCCATCATCATTGAAGGAGAAGTGCTTTTCTCAGATATGGGCGGCGGAGATACGTGTGGGGCGCACAAAGCACCAAACACTTATGATGTATCCATGGCAGCCACACTTCTTTGGTGGTTTTCATTATTGAGCCAGTGACCTGTTCGCCTGGAATCACTCACTAGCTCACTCACTCTCCATTGGATTGAAGTGCTATGTTGGTTGGTCTGTCGGTCGTTCGGTCGCTCGGTTCAGATGGTTCTTTTGGCTTGATCCACCAGTAATGGAATGTGGTTTGGCTTGGCTTTAAACATTTTTGCATGGGATTTAATTTTGACAGTTCAATGATATATTGTTAAATGCACCCTGTGGATTGGAAAATGAACAACAACAACTACTACCCGACGACCAAAACCAGGACCACCATCAACACCAGTGCCAACTCAATACTGGAAGGCAAAAAAAATTGTATGAACAATCTTCAAACACATTCGGTTCGAAATAAATTTATTGTTTGTCGGATGTCAGGTTTGTTTTTGTTATGAGTGCCGCAGAAATCTCCCGTATACCATGGGTTAAAAAATTATCCACATTGGGGACGATGCACAAAGTGGTGGCAGCATTAAATGCTCCTTAATGTAATGCGATGGTTGGGGGCGTAGGTGATAAAAAGTGCTACTGAAAATGAAGGGTATTTGAAATTCATAAATCCATCATATCATAATCGGTTTTACATTTTATGTTAATAGTATGTTTACAAAAAAACCAAAACTAAGTACCTAACGAAAAGTCAATACTCATTGTTTTGACAATATTTTATTCAACAAAGGTAGACTACATTTTTTTTAAAAAAATTTAAGGTCCAACCAAAAATTTTTTTTTAATCATCTTAGTTGTTTTGTGTTTTTGAGACATATGAAATTTTAGGCCGCAATTCTTCTTATGTTATTGGAAACAAAATTGTGCACAGAAAGAAAGGTTTTTTATTCTGAATTCCTTACCAGTATTTTTTTTTTTACTGTGTCAAAGTCGATGAAAAAATAATTTTTAACTTTAATATAAAATATTTTTTGGATTACGTGTCCAAAAAATTTTGAACTTCCTCAATTAGCATATTTTACAAATTGAAATAATTTAAAATATAAGCAAAAACTATGTTGTCCTTCTCACAATTATTATCAGATTAGAACAAATCTTATATATAACATGGAAAAGAAATGTTGAGTTTTTAGAAAATCTTGGTGAAAGTCACTAGCATTTTTTTTTTGCATCTTTACCAAAAATTCAGTTTTAAACTGCAATAAAATAATTTTTTGTGCAAAGTAGTTAAAAAGACCGATACCATAATATGTTACATCATCTGTCAAAATAAAGAAATTTGTTAATTCCAAGAAATATTTGAAATTAAAGTATAATTAAAGTATAGCATAGGATATGAAAGTTGCGTCCCTCGGAAAACATGAATAACTTTACTATTTGTTAACAGATTTTTAAAAACAAGTATGCGTTTAACTCGTGAAAGCGTGCACTTTCTGAATAAAGTAGTAAAAATTAGGTGTCCTTATAAAATAGGGGCTACAAAATTCATCAAACTTAAAAATAGTGAAAAAATTACAAAAGTTTGAAATTTCGAGGCAAAAAACAAACAAATATGACAAGTTACCAATATAACTATATATATAGTTGGAAAGGCCGCAGTCTCTTCTTTCTAAATCCACTGAGAAATTTAAAATCGGTTGATATTCAACCACGTTACTGGCTTATAAGTGCGTAAAGGTTCTAAAAACCGGTATCAACGTGGACTTTATGAGCTATTTAGGTTGCCTAGACACGTTCAGATTGGATTGATATGTTCACGAAAGTTGTTTATCTTTACCAGGGCTACAATTTTGGCGAACAGTGTTAGAGAAAAATTTGGACTTCCTCAAAGTAATGCTCAAAAAAGTGAAAAAATAATAAATTCTTATTAAATTTTTTTTGAAAAAGGGCAGGAATAACCAACCTTTTTGACATAATTTGTTAATAAAGTTAGTGCGCAAATCTCCCAGCTACATTATTGCCGAATACAGTTTAGCGCTATCACGAAGTGTGAGTTAGCTGTTGGACAAAAACTGATCACACCTTTTTTCATGGGGCTCACTGATTCTGAGAATCTTTAGGGGACCATAAAAAAAAATTGGTCACCAATCTCGCCAAACTGAGTATAGAGTTTTATTACCCTTCGATAGTAGAATCGAACCTATACTATCCCGTTTTTGTATTTTTCAAAAAGTCGTCATTTGTTGCATAGTGTAATTAGACAATTTTTAAAAAATATCAGTAAGGAATTTAGAATTAAAAACGCTCTGTGCACATTGTTGTTTCCAATAATACAAAAAATCGGTCAAGATTTCATATGTCCAAAAAACAATTTTCCCACTATGGACGGTGCTTAAATTTTATATTTTAGCTTAAAAAAAGTTTTAGGTTGCATGAAAATGATGATAAAAAGTGAAATGCCACTGTATTCTGGAAAAAAAAGCTTGAATTGAAATCCTAGATGACCCTTTTTTGAAAATATCGATATTTTTCATTTCTGCAGACTGGACCTAAAATCTTTTTACTTTTTAATCGACGACAGTAAAAAAAATGGACAATTGAGATAAAATTTGCTTATTTATTATAAAAGTACACAAACAGGGATTAAATTATTATTCATGTTTTGTCTTTAATTATTTTGACATTTCTACAACCAAAACCAACAAAATTTTACATTTAAGGTAAAAAACCTAGTTTGATATAAATTGTTCAAACTTTTATATCCTTAAAAATATTTAAAGTCCTTTACAATGTAAACGAAACCGCGGATATAAAAGTGGGTATGCAGTTTTCCTATACATGGTCACTATTATCAATTTTATAAAGTTTCGATCATGGGTCAAAATTGGTGTCGCATGGTGTCATTTACTTGGTTTGGGTAAATGATTTCAATTACGAATATTAGTGTTTATTGGTTTTCTGAATCAAACCTGATTTTAGAGTTAAGGTTTGTATTCAATAGTAGAAGCAGAAAATATTTGGAACAACTTTTTTAAAAACATTTTATCGGGGCAACCAACCGAATTAAAGTTAATGGTTGTTAAAATTTAGTCAAAATCGAAAATTAAGAAAAACCAAAACTTTCTTTGAAAAAGTCATTGTAACTCAAAAACTAATGATGCAGTTCTATTGCTCGTGTGTGAATTGCAATAATACCTTTGAGTCTGGTCTTGTTATATTTACGACTACCACAGTGTAATCGACCATGTCTAAACTCAACCAAGTGCACTTAAGTAAAGCTTCACAGTCTATGTTTCGCACGCTAGGACGATCAAAAAAATATATGGGTATTTCCACAGAAGTGTCAACCGTGATCGAAAAATTAAAAGTTGGCAAAACAATTTTACTGACTTGTATTAGTAAAGACGAATACTTAACCCTTTCAGCCCCAATGTTGCCTGAGACCAACTTCACGTGTTTGTCATTAAACCACAAAGACCACGATTGCATTATCTTTTAAATTTTTGCAGG
The DNA here is from genome assembly GCA_964034835.1 of Muscina levida. Taxonomy (NCBI): domain Eukaryota; kingdom Metazoa; phylum Arthropoda; class Insecta; order Diptera; family Muscidae; genus Muscina; species Muscina levida. The sequence goes on along the minus strand of OZ035881.1, from coordinate 83,356,068 downwards.
CATCACTGGGTAAATGTGTAAAGAAGAGAGTGTAAAACAAATAATACAAATTTACCGTTACCATTTGATTTGATTCTATTTTTTGTGCAGAGCGATCAGCATAGTTTTGTTATTCGGAATTGAAGTGTTAAAAAGAAGTGTTTTGTTCTAAATCATAATTAAATAAATTCCAATAGTGATTACTAGTTTTTTTATTATAAAAACATAAAATAATAAAAATATCAAACTTTTCATACATCAAATATCTTAGTTGTCCATTTTTTGTATACCAAAATGGGCCAAAGTTGCCTACAAGCAACTTTCTCTAGCTCCAAAACGGGGGGTCGAAATGTCTCCAAAGTTTGTATGAACACTTCTGAGACAGATATATGAAGATAAAAACCAAAAACAAAATTTTCGATACACAGAAAAAAATGTGGGGTTCAAAGGGTTAAATTTTATTTAATTAAAATGTCCAAAGCTTTTCTTAGTTTCCGTGTTGATTTAGCGGACTGCAAAATTGCATTCTTTTGCTGGTCACCAGTTTTAAATTTTCATATTATATTTACTGATGATGCAAGTCCACTCTTAACATAAAATTGTAGTTACAACAATAAATTGCAATAATAATAGTAAAAAATTAGCAGTTAGTAGCAAAATTTTGATTTTATTTTATTGTCGTTCTAATGTTACATTCGTGACCAATAATTAGTGGCATATAAACTTTATAATATTCCTTAATTTCGCAAATAAAACAATGGCTTAAGCAAGCATTTTTTTAAGCATTTCACAGCTATGGGATATTTTGTCACATAACGTCAGTAACATAACGTTGGCCTTTATTACCTTGCGGTTAAAAACCAGAGGAACAAATTTGCCAAACAAAAATATATTTTGAAAGCCCTATTGGTCTATTTTATGAAATAATTGTGTGCATATACTAAATCTTAAACAACACGCAGACTTTTGAAATTTCAAGAACTAACATAAAACGCACTTCTATTTCGTGTAGCATAACGTAGGCCTGTGTTTTGTTACTATCTTGGATTGTAGTTTTTTATGTATGACGCCTTTTTTACATAATGTAGAGCTAGTAGGGAGCTATTCAAAATATATTATAAAATATAAAAAAGTTTAACTTTTATGTCCTTTTTTTCCAATTGAATCGTACGATCGTAACATTCGTAAGGCTGGAATTACCCATATTTTTTATTGTATGTTGAAATCCGTTTTTGTTTTTAATTTTTAAACGCATTATCTGACGAATGTTATTATATATCTTTTTAAAAATGCAATAAAATTAACAAAATCAATTTGCTTCCATGTAGTTTGGCTATTTTAGTAAAAACAAACAATCACATTAATAATGGATCACAACTTCCCAGCAGAAAAAAATATTAAAATGGGAAGCTCATTCCCACATAATCGCTTATTTTTCTGGTTGCCAATTTCTCAGTGTTTTACGAAACCGACACTGTAACTCAAAAATCTAATGATGCAGTTCGATTCCTCGTGTCCGAATTATTTGTACGAAATCCGACACTGTAACTCAAAAATCTAATGATGCAGTTCGATTCCTCGTGTCCGAATTAGGGTTTAACCGTCGAGTCCGGTCTTGTCTATTTTTTCGACTACTACAGTGTTCTTTTTCAATGAATGTAATCTACAAATCCAAAGAACTAATTAATTTAGTCTCATGTCTTGTTAAAAGAATCGACTAGGAAAACGAGTACGGAACCAGTTGCGTCAAAAATTCTTACTTCGCATCGAAGTAGCTCATTCTGTCACTCCAATTTTCCAAGAGCTTGTTAATGGATTAAAATACTGTGATTTTAAAACTAACTTATATACAAGTTAGTATGGTCCACCCTCTATATCATTTGACATGAGAAAAAGTGTAACGTATTAAAGGAGACACGTTGGACCTTAAGTATCCGAAAAGCGAATTCAATTTTGGAGCCATGACCGTCTGTTTGGGCGACTGGCTGGTGTGCAGGATAACTCAAGTAAACTTTACTGATCCTTGTAAAGATTTAACAGTTTTATTATTTTCCAAAAGTTAGTTTTAACTTCCTAATGAAAAACATAACTTGCTAATGAAAAACTGGACGATATTTGAATTTTGTCAGTTTAATAATCTTCAACAGAAGGTAAAAACTCTGAAAACCGAAATATTTTCTACAACCCTTTTGGTAGCTTCAATGCAAATTACCAAATTCACCAATATACATTTGCAAGTGCACTAAATACAGTTTAAACTTTGCACAATCTTATCGCTTATTGAACGTTTACTTACGAATAAAAAAGGGTCCCGTTCTTCGTTCTAGTTAGAGTTTCTCTCCCGGGATTTCCCGGGCGGGAATTTTTAATTCCCGGTTTCCCGGGAAATTCGTCCGGGATTCCCGGGAAATTAAAACACCTTAGGCAGATCAAATTTTAGAAGCTTTAAAGAAGCGAACTGAAAAAAGAAGGGGCAAGCGACTTTATTCTTTAGTAAAGTATCTTAAAGACCCAACAGTATTTGATTAGAATGCTAATAACTTATTTCAAACTGCTACAAAACAAAATGTGATCGGGTATGCTGAACAAATTTATTCTCGACTTTTTAAAGAAATTTCTATTTGTGACATTAGTACCGAAAGACCATTTGAGGATATTTTAACTGATGCCATAACAAATGCAATGTTGCATCAAGAAATAGGCTACTTAATTACTCGATAAAAAATTTACAATTTTACGAAGCAAGTGGAAAAGCAACGAAAAATGTCACCATTTTATTGAATGCTCTTCTGACAATAAAGCCAACATCTGTTGAAAGCGAGAGAATGTTTTCAACAACAGGGCAATTTGTAAATATAATTAGAAACAGACTGTCTGATAAAACTATTAACGCTCTTTCTGTTTAAAAAACGTATTTTCAAAATGACAAATTAACTTTTATTGTTTAAATAATAGATTTATACACATATACATTAAAATGAATGTTTTTCGTTTGTTATGTTTTTGTTTGTAATGTTTTTGTTTTACTTGCAGCTTGTACTATATAATCTCATATTGCAAAATTGAAAAAAATTAACATAGTTAGTCTTGTTTTTCTACTGAGCGAAAATTCCCGGGAATTCCCGGGATCCCGGGAAAGGCAAAAATTTTTCCCGGTTTCCCGGGAAATGAAGAATCCGGGAAAAAGAGAAACTCTAGTTCTAGTACTTCCAATATAAGGTAGTCTAAATTTTCCCAATAATTTCAGAGAGGAACTCTTAATATTTTGTGTTAAAAAATATCCACTAGAATTTTGGAGAATGAACATAGGGTGAACGTTTTTATCAGTCAGTTCACCTTATCAGTCAGTTCACCTTAATTTGTGATCAAATTTCTGTACTGTTTTATTGGGCAGGATTTTCATATTTTCGGGGGTTTTGACAGATTTTCGATTTTCCAAGCCTGCCCCTACCTGGCTACGCCCTTGGTGTGAAGGGTATAGTAATTTTGTCAAAAATTGGTCAAAAACTACTCTCACCTCCCTTAAAAACTCTCCGTTTTTGAGGTCTGTTCCTGCGGTTGCAGTCGTATTTTATGAGATATATAGCTGACATTTTGTTCGCAAGATTATATTCTCTAATCGGAGGCTACTTTCTTAGATGAGCAAGGTCGGTGAAAAACTACTCCCACCTCCCATACAAACTCCCACTTTTTTGGAAGTGTCCGTATGTCAGCCCCCGCGATGACAGCAGTAATTAAAGAGCAATAAAGCTGAAATTTTGTACGCAAGCTTTGCTACAATAAATGGAGGTTTAGTTCTAAGATAAAGATGATCGGTCGAAAACTACTCCCACCTCCCATACAATCTCCCCCTTTTTGGGGTCCGCCTCTACGATTACAGCTGTAGTTTAAGAGTAATCAAGCTGAAATTGTATGCAAATTGTGTGCAAGCTTCCCTACTCAATGCGGAGGTTGAGTATTAATATGAGACCGATCGGTCAAAGACTACTCTCACCTCCCATACAAACTCTCCCTTAGTTAGGTCTGTCCCTACGGTTGCAGCCGTGTTTTAAGCGGAGGCTACTTTCTAAGATGAGCAAGGTAGGTCAAAAACTACTCCCACCTTCCATACAAACTCCCCCTTTTTGGAGGTGTCCGTCTGTATATCCCTATAGTTTTTGGTGAATTAATGTAAGCAACGAAATTCCGATTCCGATGATTCTCAACCGAATTTTATGATACTGTACAAACTTCCTAATTTCATAAACTAGGTGATTGTACCAAATTTTATTTCCCCTCAGCAACTCCTACTATTTTTGGCCATTTAATGTATGAAGACGGTACACAGAATATTTTCAAATCATCTCCCTTCATATCCGACACAAATTATTATTATATTGATTCCCTACACCACATGCACTTACGTCCAAATGGGTATACTCAGTTTTTTTCTTCTGTTTCTAAAGCCGAGAAGGGACGTCGAATCTGAATCGATTAAAACATGTCCGTCCGACAGTCTCCGCGACTACTTCCGTAGTATAAGAGCTATCGATCAGAAATTTGGTATGCAAAGTCTGTTCATTAAGCGAAACATTTCAAAAAAAAAATATTGACAAAAAATGGATGTATGAAGCTAAAGGTAACGTCCACCTCTCACCAACTCTCCTGTTTTGTGGTACAAAATTAACAAAATATAGTTTCTGAGCTTTGGCATAGCCGAAGATTATCACCATACTAGTTTTCAGTTCCTGACAGAAAAAATTGGATGATATTAGGGTTTCGAACATGCGATGATTCTTAGGACACGCAAGTATAATGCTGGTTACATTTGTGGACAGTAACTCCCTATTATCCGAGTTAATCGTAATTTTTCTGGTAAACCCTTCTCAAAATCGTTGAATTGTAGGTCCCGCTGTGTGAGTCTGACAAAGAAACGAGTTAACTCACTCAAATGCGAGAACCCTTTCCATATGTCATTCATAGAAAGCAAAGGAAAAGTAAGCTTCACTACGGATATGTGAGGGACCATGTCATAAGAAGTGGTAGCGTGGTTTTTTAGCCCTAGATGTCGGATAACAACTCCGTTATCCGTATGATTAACGCAATCCTGTTATTATTCAGCTCCTGATTCATTCATTGTGCGTACCAATACAGCATACGGACACGTCCGACAACTGGTTAAGGCTGGTTAGCTTCACAGCGGCAAGGAACATGGTATTTCGTGAAACCAGATTTTTACGTGAAGACATTTACCAGGAGTCTTGTGTCAAGGACGTGCTCGTGATCTTTGGTGCTAAAATGCTCTCGAATCATTAGCTGATTGCAGCTAAGGTGCGCACAAGATTGGGCAGAGCGAAAATCGCACGAAACCAATTACAAAGAAAGCTGGACATTGCAAAACTGCAAGCTATGAGATAGAAACTGCCTACTCCAATCAGCTCTCCAAACTACTACGACACAACGCCTCATCATCTCACGTTACCGATACATATTGGCAGCGTATTGCGCATGCCATGGCAACCACCACAACATCGTTGGTATGATATGAAAAACGGCGCTCAGACGAATCCTGGTACGATGGAGACTGTCGCATAGCGTCTGAGGAACAGGATTCTGCTTATAGGGCAACTCTAATTGTAAGCCGAGCTGTTAGGGAACGGTACAAGGAGATAGTAAAACATGCGAGGCAGCTAATTAAGTGAAAAAAGTCAGATCAAGAAACGGGAGAACGCGGATATAGAGAGTTACACAAATAGAGTTGTAGCCCGAAGATTGTACAAGAAAGTAAAAGCAAAAGGCTACGGTACTGGGCTCCTCTTCATGATGGAAATCTGGTTACAGATACACAGAGTGTGCTTCATACATGGTAAGAACACTTCCAGCAATTGCTGGTTCCGGAAGGCAGCACACATGAAAGATAAACGCTAATTGTTGACGACGGCTTAGACTGTCCACCACCAAGCCAAACCGAGGTAAGAAAAGCGTTATAGGAGTTGAAAAATAATAAAACAGGCTGTGCCCACGGACTTCCGGCAGAGCTCAACTCCGGTGATGATGAGCTGATAACAAGCTTGTACCAACTCTTACGCACGGTTTGACTTTACGAGTGCATGCCCGATTATTGGAGCCTAAACGTATTATGTTGTGTGTGCTGAAAAAAATTTAATCCAAGTGTGATCTCCAACTACCGCAGGATCAGCCTTTTACCCAGGGCATATAAGGTTAGGTATGTAACTTTTTACAATTTTCGCAAATAGGAAAAATGGCATAGCATAGTCGAATAGAGCATAAAAAAGTATGAACTCCCATTATTAATTTTTTTCGAAATTGCAAAAAAGTTTCCGCACCAAACGCAATTACTTTTTTCAGATCATATAGCCATTCAAGGTTTTCCTACAAAGGTTACGTCATCCCATCAGCTGTTTTTGACGTTTTGCTTTGTTGTTTTATTTCTTCACAAATCTGTCAAAGTGATTTTAATTTCAGAGTTGCCAACTCGCAGCAATACATACATTTTGTCATGTATTAACTATATTAACTAATAGTAGCCAGATATAGAGGTGGCAGCCCAGTTCCTCTTGACGTTTGTCACGAACTACGTCATCTAATCTTGGTTTTCTGATCATACTTTTAACAAATATAATTTCACCATACTACAAAAGTCAATGTCCGGCTTTTCAAAAGCAAATCAACGTTTTCTCAGACATAGGGTCAAAAAACCATCAGCTATTCAGGAAGTTCTACGGGGCAACACCTGCGCAGAGCGTGCAATTAAAATTATGCAAGACATTTTGCCATTTTGTAAATCATCACATACTTTAAACTTACAATTTATTTCATATAACAATTGAAAATACTTAAAACAAAAATCTGACTTGTTTTAGAAATCTCGTTTGGTGCGGAACATTTTTGAACCCAAATCACCTAAAAAGGTTATATTCAATACTTGTACAATATTTGCCAGGACCATTATATGCCTAATGTAAGGTCCTGTCCAGCGTGCTATGGGAAAGACTAAATCCAGTGTTATCACACCTGCTCGGGCCTTATCAGTGTGTATTTAGGCCTAAAATTAAAAACTGACCAGATATTCACTCTTCGGCAAATCCTGGAAAAGATCAAAGAGAAACAGATCTACACGTACCATCTTTTCGTCAACAACTAAGCTGCGTGCGCAGATGATGTAGACATCAACAACGGTAAACGTGAACAAAACGAATCTATTAGCTTTATAGAACAAATAATCTTCTCATTTGGGACGCTGCGTGCGTTTACACTTACAATTTTTAAGAGGTAGATTTTATCTGTGATCCGCCATCAATATAACATAAAGCGGTAGCCTCAGCATCCGAAGAAGAAGCGTGATCGCGAATATACGCTATTACTATGTAAACGTTTTTATGACAGAGCCCTCTCTCGACGAACGATGATGCAGTTATATCAAATTATACAGTAGTGAAATTTAAATATGATAATAACAAAATACCTAGCGTTTAAATATATTTATTAGATGTGCAAGGATAGATAATAACTAGAAATTGTTTATACCCTCAGCAAAACTTAATCAAAAGATTGAATTGAACTTATACTCATCTATCGTCGCTGAGCCAATCAAATCAGTTATGTGTAATTTTCCAAATTTTTTTAAAGCTCTTGTGGTCGTCTATCTGGCCTAAAGTCTCTTTCATGATATCTTGATTGGTTTGAATGAACACCTGAGAGAGCAAAACAAATGTGAAAAAACACCGTTATGCACGTGCATTTTTGTGGTTATTTTTTTTAATTATTATCATTTATGCTTTGTTATGTAACTTCACAGCTTTAAAGCGTCAGTTAATGATTTCAGTTTCGCGTAAATTAATTGATAATTGAGAGCTCTGCGAAAAGTGATTTATTTCATAGTACGCAATGAAAAAAACATGTAACTAAATCATTTATATCTAGATAATTGTTGTTTTTTGCTTAAAAATTACTAAAAGTAACTATTTAGTTAAACCATAAATAAATGGGAAACGTGTAGCATGCTGTATTGCAGCGCAAAGGGCACTGTCCTTTTAAAAGGACAAAACAAAAGGGCCTCAACAATTTGCCAGGTGGTCAGCTTGGCGTAGATCCAGAAGCTAGGCATTATAATGTAAATGGCTACGAGATTGATAACGATAGTCTCGAGAATATTGCTTTAGCGAACCTAGTCAAACGCAAAATGGTGGCAGAGCCAAGGCCGACAAAAAAAATGTCTGAATAAGTGACAGCAAGCGGATATGGTTCCTAGCCTACCACCATGGGAAGTATTTTCAGAATGCCATCCTAATTGAACACAAGCAACAGCAAACTCGTTGCTTTCATTGCCATAAGAAGGCCAACTTTTTTTGCACCAAATGTAATCTCACTTTGCAACCAAAGGAGTATTTCTTGGCGTATCACACTCCAACTTAAAGTAGTACATTTAAATAAAAAATAAAACGTAAAAACCTCTTTAAGAAAGATTGCTTAAACAATGGAAGAATTAAATATTGTAAAGAAAGGTATTTACTATCATTTAAAAGAATTAAAAACTCCTCAGAATGTTGTGTCTATTTTATTAAATTAATTTATTAAACAGTAGCACATTTTCCAACTTCAAACTCTTGAACCAATTGAAACCCACTAAATCTGAAAGCTTATGATAGTAGAAGAAAAATCCTAACTGGGTTTTGAATTATTAGCTAGGGTTTTCTTTTAATTCATTTTTGTTTTATTTTGAGAATGATATCTAAAAAAAGAAATTTTTTTAAATTTGTAAGAGTTCTTCAGAAGGAAGAATTCAATAAAAGCAGTTTGATTTTCTTGTGAACAGTGAAGGTGGTTGTGTAAAGGCCAAACGTAAAAGGCAAATTGTCTTCCGAACTGCAAAAATAGAGCAGGGCTACAACGATCTACGATCCACACGATTCATTTCAATACTTTTGCGACTTTGCTGTTGGTCCATATTGAGTTCATGAAATCCTTGGTGAAACTGACTCTTTTATGAATTTTGGGCATAATTTCATTTTTGTTGCTGTTGGGGATTATTTCATTGGGGGTTATTTCATTTTCATCATTGGGTGTTATTTCATATGAAATAACTGCCAAAAATTGGGGGTTGTTTCGTTTTCGCTTTAAGGTTTATTTCATTTATTTTTCGATGTTATTTCATTCACTGTTTTTGGTTGTTATTTCCTATTTTTCGTGTTTATTTCATTGCGGGTTATTTCCTGGTCGTTATTTCATTGGGCGGCTTTTCGTGGAGCCGATCATCTCCATTACGATGTTAAAGATTTCGCAGGACAGACTATCGCCTTGTCTAAAGCCTCGCTTGGTAGAAATGGCTCTGACAGATTTTTGCCAATTTTCACTGGAGACTTCGTGTCAGTCAGTGTCATCCCGCAGAGTCGAATTAGCTTCGCGGGGATACCTCTCTCAGCCATAGCATCCAACAATTTCTATCGTATCGCACTGTCAAATGCAGCTTTGTAATCGATAAACAGATGGTAGGTGTAGATCTGCATTTCTTGGATCTTCTCCAGGATTTGTCATAGCGTGAATATCTGGTCGGTGGGGGATTTATAGGTATAAAGCCACACTCATAAGGTCGCGACATTCACAATCGTACCAGGGCTTGTCTGAGCGTAGTTTTTCATAACCCAGTACGGTCGTTGCGGCAGTGGTCATAGAATTCGCAATATGCTGCCACTGCATGTCGGGAACATCAGAACTAGGGCGATTTGCTTGGAGTAATTGAGAGAGTTGGTTAGAGTAGGCATTGTCTATCTCAGTGATATGCAGCTTTGTGATATCAGTTTCCTTTGCGTTTAATTAAGAGTGCTTTTAGCACTACCTAATAGTGTGCGTACCTTGGCTGCAACTAGGTGGTGATCCGAATCAATATTTGCACCGCGCATCACACGCACGTTTATAACGCTTGAGACATGCCTTCCATCAATTACCACGTGATCAATCTGATTTCTTACATTTTGATCTGGAGATATCCAGGATGCCTTGTGGATATCTTAATGCGGGAATCTGGTTTCACTCACAACCATGTTTCTTGTCGACGCAAAACTTACCAGTCTGAATCCGTTATCGGAGGTGTTGTTCCTATTTTAGCATTAAAATCTCCCAGAACAAAAACACAAAGGAATCGCTTCTATGTCTCGTTTTGTTCATACGTTATATGATATTCTGAACATTGACGACGTTTGGAATGATCAAGAAGCTTTAGTTCTTGAGTCAATTGCACCTTGTAAGCGTGTAAATGCAAGTCTTTATGCATAATGTTCATCAACGACGAGCGGGAGAGGCGCAATTGTTGGGCACGACGATGAGTTGAGGTGGAGGGCTCATCAGCCACACTATAGATGCAGATTTGAGAAATGTTTCAATTCGTGAGTATTATATTTTGTTTCTGCCATAAATTTCGGTCACATACTGCCCTCCGGCTATTGGTATTGGAAAACAGAATTCGGCAGGGCCAAACATTTTTGGCCTGATTACGCATATTGGTGTTTATTCCACACCCTATTTCAAATCCCACCCCTCTTCTTAAGAATACGTATATTAATCTTAATTGAATCCACGCCACGGGGCCACGCCTAATAATCTAGTACTTCAGATACCGTACTTTAACAAATTAGATAGGGCCACGCCTAAGAAACTTATCCCGCCAGTTTTTGACCTGATCATATTGCATCCACACTTGATTTAAAGGCACTAATTGTAGTAGTACGCCAGATAATGCATTTTTGTTAACCATCCTCGGAAGATTGCCTTTCTATTAAAGCCGGTTTGATGCACAACGGTTGGATGGTTTTGAAGTCTATAGCGGTCATAGGTAGAAACAAATGTTCACATTTATATGTATACTAGCTGACCGGGCAGACTTCGTCCTGCCAAAAGAAGTATTAACTTAAATGTAACTTTTTTGTCGGTGGAATGATATTCTCATCGAAATTAAACAACAAATTTTGAGGTATGTTAAAGGATAATATTTTTTTAATGACAAAAATTTATTGCAATGCTTTTATGAATACGTGTATGGGAGAACCAAAGGAGTGTACATTATTGCGGGTCGCACTTCATACAAAAAAAAGTTGTTCCGGTCACCCCCTAGAATAAAAGATAATTTAAAGACAAATTCAAAAAAAAAATATTTTTTTTACCACGTCCCTTGGATTGGGTTTTTTGTTTCCTGTGTATTTATTTTTAATCATAAAGAAAAAAGTTACAGAAGTTAAAAAAAAAATACGATCACGCCAACATTTGTAAACAATGAGCTTTTGGCCTTTAGTAACGTCAAGAGGAAATATTATGGAATTTAAAAAACTTTTTTATCGTTACGAAAAAATTGTGACTTAGGGGGTAAAAACCGAGATTCCGGAGGAAACTTATAGAACATGACATCGGAGTCAATAGTGGCCATAGAAGAAAATGTAGCTGTTGTCATTCCAAGAACAATAAAAGACACAGTAAACAAAAAACCTAATTGGTGAGGTTAATATTATATTTTTGTTTGTTTTTGAATTTGTCTTTTAAATATCTATCATTCTAGGGGTGGCCGGCACAACTTTTTTTATCGACCCACCTAGTGTACATTTGTAAATCAGTGATTCTTTCTACACGTGAACATGCAACATAAATCTGTTTATGCGAAAAACATGGATTTTCTAAATTCAAGCCGAAAACTTGAACATACATCCCTTCAGCTTTATTGATTGTCATCGTAATTTCTAACTGAACTGGAAACTGTAATCTTTTGAAACCAAACTGATAACGGTATGGGTATCATTGGAATACATAGTAGCAAAACTTATTGCTTTTTAAATCCTGTAATGTGCGATCAAGGGTTCCAAGATTTTTTTATGTGCCTCACTATGATTTGATATGTTTGAAACTTTGTTTTATCGTGATATTACATGTGGGGTTCTCAGAACATTGCAATTTATTGCGCAAGTACAGGAAGATGCAGTATTCAACGCAATAAAAACGATATCATAAGCGATGGGAGCATTAAGTAATAAAATCCAACACACACATTCGTTGCTCTCCTGTAATTGATGCATTTTTGAGAAACGTTTGAATTCGTGAGTATTCGAATTTTTTTTTTGTCGTTGATCTCGGTCACATACTATACAGGTCTTAAATAACGCCATATCAAATATCAAGACGGATGGTGCTATAGTCCTCCGGCTATTGCGTTTGTATGACAGAATTGGGTAGAGCCAAACGTTTCTAGCCTGATCACACATACTGGTGATTATTCCACACCCTTTTTCTAATCCGGCCGTTTCTCTAAAGAATTCGTATATTGATCTTATTGAATCCACACCAAATTTCATGACCATTCGCACAAATTACGTCCAATGGACAGACCACGCCTACTAATAGTTAGATATCGCACTTTTACAAATAAGATCCCTGCGGGGCCGCGCTTAATTACCTAATCCCTCGTTTTTGACCTAATCCACACCTAATTTTAAGTCACTTATTGTAATTATGGGGTGGAATGGGTGGGCCACACCTCAAAAAACATCGGTTCAAACGAACCCAATTAAAATTTTATATACATACATACATACATGTATCATTTCTCGGTGCCATTTAAAATGTAAATATTGACAATTTTAAATTTTTACAATTTAAAAATTTTGGATAATTTTTGTATGAAAAAAAACGAAAATCGACTCATTAAATGGACCAAATGTGGTGTCAAATGCAATGTTTAAGTAGCCTATAACCATCCTCAGAAGATTGCCTTTCTATCGATACCGGATTGTTGAACATCCCTTGGATGGTTTTCAAGTATATAGCGGATAGATAGATAGATATAGATATAGATAGATAGATTTATCAAAAAACTTTTATTCGTAAAATAGCTTATAATAATATACTCCATTTTATATCTAAAATTTGTGCAAAAAATGCTATTCCTCGTGGCTCGCAGTCATTTTTTTTAAATTACATTGAGGCAATATGCGAATTTTTTTAGATGAGCCAGATTTAGCAGAGAAAGGACACGAAAGATTTTCTAATTATATTTGAGTTATGCAATGTATGCATTAATTAGTTATAATTGTTTGTTTGTAATAACCTAAATTGCAAAAAATGAATATGTACCAATAAATGGCCAAAACTATCAACAAATAATCTGAGTTTGTTAACTATTACTGTTTTATCATGTTACAAATTTATATTTTTGTGATCAAATTTTTCGGCAAAGCTACCGTACAATTATTGAATAAAACAGTGTATACCATACAAAATAAAATAGTGTAACAAATACATCATACAAATTTTAAAAAATAAAGCAGCCTATATGGCGTACTTGTGTTTTCAATGGCATAATTATGGTCTATAAGGATGAGTTAAATAATAAAAATTGGTCAGTTTATAGAACAGGAACGGGGACAATATAACGTATAAATAAAGCTTTTATTTCCTTTCCACTGTTGTATGTTAACTACTTTAAGCCAGTGGTAGGCATAACCGAACGCACACACACAACAATATGCGGTCCTACAAGAAGCGTCAGCAATGTCTGAACATTGTTTTCCAGTCTGCACTTGTGTCTGTTTTTGTGTTGAAAGCGAAACATGCGTGTGTGGTATTTTTTCATAACACTCAAGCAGAGACCGACTGCTTTATGTGTTTATGGTTATGATGCTTAACCTTAACTTAAGCCTATTAGTTTACAATTTACTTTTTTTAATATTGCAGCTAAACATTTAGTCTGCAGTTTTATTTGCCACAAAAAACTTTTCTCAAGAGCGTTAATATGGTTTTTGTTTAGGTTGTAATGACTTTGTTTACTTTCAATAAAAAAATTAGGGTGATCCACACTTCAAACTTTTTTTCTTGATAAGCCATTCGTGATAATCCACATTCAAATCGCATTTTCCATCTCTACTATTTTTCCGTATTTGTACGGGGGGTAACGGAAGGGGTTTGTCGAAATACATAGCGCATTTTCACTTTCGGCTAAAATTTTTTTAAACAAAGTTTCAAAAGGGTCGACTAATATTTGCGAGGAATATATCTTACACATGTTGCTTGCGTATGCTGATGATATAGATATTATTGGACATGGATTGCTAGATGTTACTGCGCCTTTTTCGAGCATTGAAAAGCAGTCGGCTGAAGTGGGTCTGGTAATAAACGAGGACAAAACCAAGTTATTTGTTTCAACGAACAAAGAGTCCACTCGTCTGGGACGCTGCGTGAACGTTGACAACTATAATTTTGAAGTGTTGGTGATTTTGTCTACCTTGGCTCCGCCATAAACAAAAATAATAATGTCAGCCTGGAAATCAAAAGACGAGTATTGATCGCAAACCGCTGCTACTATGCGCTAAGCAAGCGATATAACGACAAAGCGCTACCTCGAAGAACAAAGATCCAGCTCTACCAGACTCTGATCGTACCTGTCTTGCTATACAGCGCAGAATCCTGGGTAATGACACAAGTGGATCAATCTATTCTGGGAGTCTTGGAGAGAAAAATTCTACGCAAAATATTTGGACCCATCATCGTTAACGGCGAGTACCGTCGTCGAATGAATCATGAGCTGTACAACGACATCGACGTATTCAAGCGCGTTCATATAGACCGAATGCGCTGGCTTGGACACGTTGTACGAATGGGCGAAAACGCTCCGACTCGAAAAGTCTTCGGCAATAAACTCGATGGGCGGCGCAGGAGGGTGCGACCAAAACTCCGATGGATGGACCAGGTGAAAGAGCTGTTAACTAAGCTTGGTGTGACGAACTATCTACGGGGCGCAAAAGACCGAAGCGCTTGGAATACTTTTATACGTGCGGCTACTGATGGATAAATTTCTGTTGTTGCTGCCATTAAAGAAGAATATCTTACAAAAAAACAGTCATAACTAGTCGAATTATAAAGTCATGAAACATATTTCATTCAAAGATATATCCTTATTAGATTACTTGTATAAAATGGGTTAACACTTAATAGTTTTTCATCCTGAGGGAATTTATAATGACAACAATGGCAAAAGTGTGCATTTGTTATATTCGTAATAAGAATTTTGCATTCAATGATATCTATTGGATATATTTTTCTATGAATATATTGTCAGAGCTTTGCCATTGAATTCCTATAATTATAATAGCGCTGCATCACTGATATAAACGCACTTAAATGCACCCTGTACATTAAGCAACATTCACAATATTTCCATCTGCATTAAAATAAATAGATCAGATAAATTGGCGAATTTGTAATTACGATTTCGTGAAATAGCTACGAAATAACAAATTGTAAACTTTTCCAATTCATGGAGCGCAAAAGTATTAAAATGTTGTCATTTTCCATAATTATACTCAATGGCGATTCTAAAATATTTTCGCATATGCGGTCATCTAAAATGGTTGTAGAACGAATACAAATTATAAATAATATGCAAATATTTGTCAGTTATAAATTAAAAATTGCTGGCAGCGCACAAATGTCCTATCGTATTCACGTACACGTACATATGTGTGCGTCTGGGTGTGAGTGTAAATGTCCTACTGCAAAAGTGTTGACCACATTTGCAAAATTGTAAGCGTTAACTGGGAACGGTTCGAAATGAAAATACAGCTTTGTCAAAAATTGCGAAGGTGTCATGTAGAAGTCAGTTTATGGCTTGCGGTTGCGGTCAACTCGACGTTATTTTGTTTTTTTTTTTTTTGCTTGTCTGTTTTTCTGCTTAGTTGTGCGCTACTCTCAGTGAATTGGTCATTGCGTCAGCAAAATTTTACATTGGTCACTGTAATTAAGCCACAAAATGCTGCTAGTAAAGTAAATGGGTATGAAATTGCCACAGCCCCTACACTCTCAACTAACTGCGACGTACATTGTAGTTGCATCAACATTTGAAATGTTAAGGAAACTGTAGAGGAAGTGGCAAAACAAGTAGAACATGAAAGAGGAAAACCAAACAGAAGAGCATTTAATTGTGGCCACTTAACGAAATGTTTAAGTGTGGTATAACAAATTATGAACGTTTTTTTTGGGAGAGTGAGAGGCTCACAAAAGTTATAAAGCAATTGTAAAACTTGTACACATTTTGCAATCTCCTATAATATATATGTTTCATTTGAATAGTACTTATCCTCACGTAATCTGTCCTTTGGCTTTAATGTGCAAATGAAATAAATATACAATAGCAGTCAATACAAACTAACTGCCCAAATAGTGTGAAAATGTGGTAAATTATAGAAAATATTCCTACAGCTAAGGGCAAGGCCCAGTGCAGTTACTAGCGCTTGTCGTGGAGATTAATTTCTCCTGGTGAACCTAATACGGATGACTCTGGGAAGCATTTTTGCATTAAGTGGCCCATTACAACTTACGAACATGTTTCATAAGATTGAGGCCTGAAGTACGAAAGAATTCCACACGCTTCGGTCTTGTGCATGTGTTCTCCAGTTAGTCCTACCAGATGGTGGCACGTCGCCTACCACTTGGTCCTTCCAACGGAGTTTGGGTCTCCCTGCTCTGCGCCGTCCTTCAGGTTCGCCTTCAAACACCTTTCTCGCTGGAGCATTTACATCCATCCTGGCAACATGACCCAGCCATCGTAGTCGTTGCATTCTGACTCTTTTAGCTACGTCGATGTCGTGGTAAAGCTCATACAGCTCATGGTTCATCCGATGGCGAAACTCGCCGTCGACACAGATAGGTCCATAAATTTTTCGGAGTACTTTTCTCTCGAATACTCCCAGGTTTTGTATGTCCGTTGTCGTAAGCACCCATGATTCGGCAGCATACAAAAGAACGGGTAAGATTAGCACCTGGTAAAGCTGTTTCTTAGTATTCCGAGATAAGGTGGTGTTACTAAAGTGCTGCCGAAGTCCGTAGAAACATCTATTGGCTAGCACTATTCTCCGCTTGATTTCTTGGCTGACCTTATTTTTCCTATTGACGGAAGATCCGAGGTAGGTAAACTCGTCGACTACCTCAAAACAATAATTGTCAACGTTCACGGTGCGTCCCCAACGAGAGGACTCTTTGTTCGTCGAAATCATTATTTTTGTTTTGTCCTCGTTGACCGCTAAACCCATTTTTGCTGACTCCTTTCCTAGTGATGAGAAAACTGCAGTAACATCCCGCAGATTTCGACCAATGATGTCAATATCATCGGCATAGGCTAGTGGCATGTGGCTCTTGTGGAATATGGTGCCAGACATGTTGACACCAGCCTTTCTCATCACCTTCTCCATAACTATATTAAATAGTGTACAGGACAGGCTATCGCCCTGCCTGAGACCTCTTTCCGTGTTAAATGGTTCAGACTGATCCTTACCAATCTTAACAGAGGATTTGGTGTTGTCTAAGGTACATTTGCAAAGTCGAATCAGCTTTGCAGGAATACCAAACTCAGACATGGTCTCATAAAGCCTATTCCTTATCGGAGAGTCGAAGGCAGCTTTGTAGTCGACAAAGAGGTGGTAGGTGTCGATCTGTTTTTCATGGGTTTTTTCCAGGATCTGTCGTAAGGTGAATATTTGATCCGTCGTAGATTTGCCAGGTCTAAAGCCGCACTGATATGGTCCAATTAGTTGTTCTACAATTGGCTTTAGACGTTCACACAATATGCTTGAAAGGACCTTGTACGCAATTGGTAATAGGCTTATTCCACGGTAGTTCTTACATTCACTACGATCTCCTTTCTTGTATATGGGACATAACAGACTGAGACTCCAATCCCCGGGCATGCTCTCCTCTTGCCAGATGTTCTCCATGAGCTGATGCATGCTCCTAATCAGCCCCCCCCCCCCCCCCCAAGCCTTAAACAATTCAGCAGGGAGACCATCGGCTCCAGCAGCTTTGTTGTTTTTAAGGCGGGAGATGGCCATACGTATCTCGCTCTGGCTCGGAGGTGGACAGTTAATACCATCGTCATGGATTGGAGCGGGGTCTTCTGGATTGGTGTCAGTATCCAGTAAATTTCTAAAGTGGTCTCTCCATATCTTCAGAACGCTATCCGGGTCCGTCACTAGCTGACCATCGCTGTCCTTGCAGGAGGGCAACCCTGTTCCACGCATTCTCGCTTTAACTCTCTTGTAGAATTTTCGGGCTTCCCCTCTACTTCGGAGCAACTCAGTACACTCATCCTGTCTCTTCTTCAGCTCCTTCTTTTTTCTTCTAAAAAGACGAGTTGCCTGTCGTCTCTTCTCCCTGTGCCGTTCACGAACAGCTCGCGTTGCCATTGGCTGCAGTTTTGCCCTATATGCAGCATCCGTCTCTCTCGTGGCATTGCGACATTCATCATCGTACCAGGCATCTTCTTGAGACGGCTTTGTGTACCCAAGTACGCTTCTCGCAGTCCGTTCTATGGAGTCGGCTATATATTGCCACTGCGAGGTTATATTATCAGGGGTTGGAGCATTCCGCAACAGTTGAGTTAGGTGGTTGGAGTAGGCATCCGCTACCTCTGTGGTCCGCAGTTTACCGATGTCCAGCTTTCGTTGTGCCTGGTTACGTACGTTTTTCGCCATGCTTAGCCTAGTGCGTACCTTAACTGCGGTAAGGAAGTGATCAGAGTCAATGTTCGCACCTCTGATCACTCGTACGTCCAGAACACTCGATGCGTGCCTTCCATCGACTACCACGTGATCTATCTGATTCCTCGTCAATTGATCTGGAGATAACCATGTTGCCTTATGAATATTTTTATGGTCAAATCTAGTGCTGCTAACTACCATATTTCTTGCCGCAGAGAAATCAATCAGTCTGATGCCATTGTTGGACGTTTCGGTGTGCAGACTGAATTTTCCGATTGTAGGCTCAAATGCGGTCTCCCTGCCTATTTTAGCATTAAAATCGCCTAGTACAATTTTGATGTCATGGCTGGGGCTACGGTCATATACATTTTCTAGGCTCTCGTAGAACTCGTCTTTGTCCTCATCGCTTTTCTCTTCTGTCGGAGCATGGGCACATATAAGTGTTATGTGGAAAAACTTTGTTTTGACTCTTATGGTGGCTATACGTTCACACACCGGGTTGAACCTTGAGACTAGGTGTCGCAGTCTTTTGCCAACCACAAATCCACATCCAAACTCGTGCTTGTCCGCATGGCCACTATAGTAGATGTCGCACGTCTTCATGCGCGAGCACCCGTGTCCCGTCCACCGGATTTCCTGTAAAGCGGTTATGTCAGCCTTGTATTTTTCGAGGACTTCCGCCAGTTGGATGGAGGCACCTGGTCTATACAGTGTTCTAACATTCCAGGTGCATATCCTCAAATCATGGTCCTTAATTCGTTTGCGGTGGTCGTCAACATTTTGGGGGGTCCGTTTTATTCTTATCTTACTTCTTTTCATTGCAATAGTATAAACGTCAGTGGCGGGTTGCAAGCCCAGCGCACCACGTCGCAGTTTTCTCCTCCTGCCAGGATTTTATTGCAGCCGCCCATTCTGGGTCAGACGCTGACCAGGGTACCGCTCACTCTGAGCTGACGTGCCTGGGTTTTAGGTTTCGCCCCTCACAGTTAGCCGTGCTCTGACGGGTGTCAGAAGCACGTTTCCAGGCGTCACCACGTGGAGGTACTCCGTTCGCAGTAGTACCACGAAAACGGAGCTCTGTGAGTAGACTTGAAGTGCAATTGGCAAGGATCACTCTGGGTTTGCCAAGTTAAACCGATCAGAAGCTTTACCTTGCATCACACTCCCGACGCCCGACTCTGGGAAGCAGCAATAAAAAAATATTTAAGATGGTTTAGCTCGAACAAATGCTTGGCTACATTCGAGACCCATGTGCTCGAAGTCAGAAAACACCGAGAAATTAACTGCGTCATTTCTTAATCGGCAATTCCCTTTTAACACTACGAGATGTCATCATAAAACACGGCTATCCAATAAGCGTCCGTCGTCCGCATATGGTTTACTAAGTAATTTATGCGGCCCACGGATAGTTTTGGGAAATGCGTACACAAATTTCTTAAAATTAAACACAATTTCTGAAATATTTTCATATATCAACAATTCTGTCAATATCAGAAACAATCACTGTAGAAAGTTGTGTCATAAATTAAAATGATATAACCCGCCAGTTTTTAAAGAAATCAATTGCCACTAAATACTAGTTACGTAGTCGATTACAGGAGGTTAGTTTCCACATGATACTAGCTATATGGTAGAATACAGCGAACTAACTACTGAGCTTGATCCAAGTAAACGAGGACGGGTCAATTTGAATGCGTGTTTGCTAAAATGTTTTGTTTTAATTTCGTCATATTTGCTGTTTGTTGTTTGTTTGTCCCGTTAGTTGAGTGAAAAAAACAAACATGAATATTTGGTGGTGGAGTTTTAATTCTTGCAAGCGTTCTTTAGTCGCAATTTGATAATCGTGGAAGTAAAGTGCTTGTTATTAATTATATTATTGTAATTGAAGAAGTGAGAATCTGAATATTACTTTGATAAGTATTTAATAAGTATTAATTAATCAATTAATCAACAGTCCCAAAGAAATAGGTCCGTAGTCAGTAATAAAGAACTAGAGAAAAAATTTGAAACCAATGTACCAGTTACATAGTTGGTATGTCAGAACTATAGCAGTAGCTAGCACAGGGTAATGCAGAGGGAAGTGAGTATATTACCCCCAATGACAAGCCCATGTTAAATTCGCCAGTTAAAAGCCATTGTAGGTAAACTAGTCGGAACTAGTCATGTTTACTTAGGAACTAACTATGCTACAGGTTTTGAACTAGTTCCATTTCCTGGCGGGAAGCGATTATCCCTCTGATACACACACACATGCATACGTGCATGCATTTATTTCATTTATTTCTAGTTCTTCTTTGCACTCTGCCGATGGCCGCTGGAACGATAACAAACATATTATCCACATTGTCAGTGTCAAACGATCGTCGGATGTGTGATGCAAGGGAAAGCTTCTGATCGGTTTAACTTGGCGAACCCAGAGTGACCCTTGCCAATTGCACTTCAAGTCTACTCACAGAGCTCCGTATTCGTGGTACTACTGCGGACGGAGTACCTCCACGAAGTGACGCCTGGAAACGTGGCTTTGACATCCGTCAGAGCTCGACTAACTTTGAGGGGCGCAACTTAAAACCCAGGCACGTCGGCTCAGAGTGACCGGTACACTGGTCAGCGTCTGACCCAGAATGGGTGGCTGTAATAAAATCCTGGCAGGAGGAGAAAACTGCGACGTGGTGCGCTGGGCTTGCAACACGCCTCCGACGTTTAAAATATTGCAATGAAAAGATGTAAGATAAGAATAAAACGGACGACCACCGCAAACGAATTAAGTACCATGATTTGAGGATATGCACCTGGAATGTTAGAACACTGTATAGACCAGGTGCCTCCATCCAACTGGCGGAAGTCCTCGAAGAATACAAGGCTGACATAACCGCTTTACAGGAAATCCGGTGGACGGGACACGGGTGCTCGCGCATGAAGACGTGCGGACAAGCACGAGTTTGGATGTGGATTTGTGGTTGGCAAGAGACTGCGACACCTAGTCTCAAGGTTCAACCCGGTGTGTAAACGTATAGCCACCATAAGAGTCAAAACAAAGTTTTTCCACATAACACTTATATGTGCCCATGCTCCGACAGAAGAGAAAAGCGATGAGGACAAAGACGAGTTCTACGAGAGCCTAGAAAATTTATATGACCGTAGCCCAAGCCATGACATCAAAATTGTACTAGGCGATTTTAATACTAAAATAGGCAGGGAGACCGAATTTGAGCCTACAATCGGAAAATTCAGTCTGCACACCGAAACGTCGAACAATGGCATCAGACTGATTGATTTCTCTGCGGCAAGAAATATGGTAGTTAGCAGCACTAGATTTGACCATAAAAATATTCATAAGGCAACATGGTTATCTCCAGATCATTTGACGAGGAATCCGCAGTTAAGGTACGCACAAGGCTAAGCATGGCGAAAAACGTACGTAACAAGGCACAACGAAAGTTGGACATCGGTAAACTGCAGACCACAGAGGTAGCGGACGCCTACTCCGACTATCTAACTCATCTGCTGCGGAATGCTCAAACCCCTGATAATATAACCTCGCAGTGGCAATATATAGCCGACTCCATAGAACGGAATGCGAGAAGCGTACTTGGGTACTCAAAGCCGTCTCAAGAAGATGCCTGGTACGATGATGAATGTCGCAATGCCACGAGAGAGACGGATGCTGCATACAGAGCGAAACTGCAGCCAATGGCAACGCGAGCTGTTCGTGAACGGCACAGGGAGAAGAGACGAGAGGCAACTCGTCTTTTTAGATGGAAAAAGAAGGAGCTGAAGAAGAGTCAAGATGAGTGCACAGAGTTGCTCCGCAGTAAAAGGGGTGCCCGAAAATTATACAAGAGAGTTAAGGCGAATAAGTCTATTACCAATTGCGTAACAAGGTCCTCTCAAGCATATTGTGTGAACGTCTAAAGCCAATTGTAGAAAAACTAATTGGACCATATCAGTGCGGCTTTAGACCTGGCAAATCTACGACGGATCAAATATTCACTCTACGACAAATCCTGGAAAAAACTGAAAATAAAAAGCAGATCGACCACCTACCACCTCTTTGTCGACTAGAAAGCTGCCTTCGACTCTCCGATAAGGAACAGCTTTATGAGAGCTATGTCTGAGTTTGGTATTCCGGCAAAGCTAATTCGACTTTGCAGATGTACCTTGGAAAACAACCAAATCCTCGGTTAAGATTGGTAAGGAAACACTCTGAACCATTCAACACAGAAAGAGGTCTCAGGCAGGGTGATAGCCTGTCCTGTACACTATTTAATATAGTTATGGAGAAGGTGATGAGAAAGGCTGGTGTCAACATGTCTGGCCACAATATTCCACAAAAGCCACATGCCACTAGCATATGCCGATGATATAGACATCATTGGACCGAAATCTGCGGGATGTTACTGCAGTTTTCTCATCACCTGAGAAAAAGAGTCGGCAAAAATGGGTTTAGAGTCAACGAGGGCAAAACTAAAATAATGATTTCGACGAACAAAGACTCCTCTCGATGGGGACGCAGCGTCAAGGTTGAAAATTATTGATTTGAGGTAGTAGATGAATATTACCTACCTCGGATCTTCCGTCAATAGGAAAAATAAGGTCAGCCAAGAAATCAAGCGGAGAATAGTGCTCGCCAATAGATGTTTCTAGGGGACTTCGGCAGCACTTTAGTAACACCACCTTCTTTCGGAATACTAAGAAACAGCTTTACCAGGTGCTAATCTTACTCGTTCTTTTGTATGCTGGCCGAATCATGGGTACTTACGACAACGGACATACAAAACCTGGGAGTATTCGAGAGAAAAGTACTCCGAAAAATATATGGACCCATCTCTGTCGACGTCGAGTTTCGCCATCGGATGAAGAATGAGCTGTATGAGCTTTACCACGACATCGACGTAGCTAAAAGAGTTAGAATCCAACGACTTCGATGGCTAGGACATCTTGCCCAGGACTGGATGTAAATGCTCCATCGAGAAAGGTGTTTGAAGGCGAACCTGAAGGACGGCGCAGAGCAGGGTGACCCAAACTCCGTTGGAAGGACCAAGTGGTAGGCGACGTGCCACCATCTGGTAGGACTAACTGGAGAACACACGCAGAAGACCCGAAGCGTGTGGAATTCTTTAGTACTTCAGGCCTCAAATTTGTGAACTACGTTCGTAAGTTGTAATGGGCCACTTAAGTAAGTAAGTTTTAAGACCCAACACTGTGATTTTTGTTGCATATTTTTTTTTTTTTTTTTAATTTTTAAAACACAAAAATGTTTTTTTTATAAAAATTTTTGTTTTTTTTTTCCAAAACTACAACGATATCTCTGAAAACTACTAGGCCAAATTAAAAACAAGTGTAGGCACGGATTAAAGATAATTTTGTTGACGAGTTTCGGTTTATGGTGAACTGCTTTCAAGTTATTTAAATATTTGTAGTGGAAGTGCCTTAGTTTTGGGCATAACGTAAAGCGTGAAAATTCGAGCAGATCCAAAAAAAACCATGTGCAGATTTGGATTTAGCGTCCCAAATTACCTTTAAAACAATATTCAGTTCTTAAACAACAAAAACCTTGTTCCCTTGTGTAATTAACTAATAAAACTTTATTAAAAATTAACTAACCTGCTTTTATTGTAGGGAAGCATAAAATGACATAGTAATTGTGGGTCAAACGTTATTGTGTCGCAAAACGCTTTTTATTAAGGTCATAACGTTATGAAGTTAACCCATACCATAGCGTATGAGTTATGAGTAATTTTATTTATTGCTCATACGCAAGTTAGTATATACGAAAGTAATTGTAAAGGCACTTTTAGCCACAAGGGAATTTTTTGCGATTTTTAAGGCATTGGATTCACTTTTTTCGGTTACGATTGTTCCGCATTTTTTCTCCTATTCAATATCTACAACTGCTTGAGACACAAAAGTGATATTCCGTACGGTTTACCGAAATATATAATCGTGTTAAAATGTAGAAAAAGCGCTAAAATTTCACCTTGAGCAAAAAAATCGTATGGCCATTACATTAATCAAGTAGACAACTTTACAAAACGAATGATGCAGAAGTTCTTATTTTTGTGGCTACTTTCACGTGCAATTCTCATAATTAAGTCCCAAAGCAATGAGCAGAAAAATGTTGTACTGTGATAGGAATACAAAAGTTGCAGCGTTCGAAAGCGATTTAAGCAATGAGGATTATAAGCAATATGTTCAATTGTTGAAAGATATGAGATCGGAGTTTTCAATTCGCTTAAAAGATTTAAGAATCCTTTTTCTGCTGAACCTTCATGAAGTCCAATTATTTCCAAACATTAATAAGGCTGCAGTGAAATTGATATTGATTGAATATGGTTTTTTGAGGATAAATTTCAGAAGATTTCTCAGACCGACGAACTTAGTTACAGCTGATCCAATTCCTAATTTAAAGAAAATTGCGATCATGTCTATCACAATGTTTGGATCTACTTATCTTTGTGAAACCTCCTTTTCATCCAAAATAAATATCGGAGTTTCATCTGAACATAGCTTATTGTTTCAGATTTTCGTAAACTGGATCAAAGTCAAAATGTACACTTTTTTTTACAAAAATATACAAAAATACAAATTAAAATAATAAAAATGGAAGCCAACATTTGCCTCTCCAAAATTAACCGAGGCCTGCGAGATTTCATAAAACTTTTATGCGGCCTACCAACAAAACTAATTGGAAAACCTTGTCATACAAGATCTGATAAATCGGCCCCGCAAATTACGCCGTGCTACTGTCAATCGTAACTCGACAAGTGACGAAGTGGATATTGTAGATCTGGTCGAGTCAGCATGAATCTGTTTCAAAATCAGTATTCGATTTTTTATACCATCACCCTTAAGAATAAGGGTATATATCATTAGATACAAAAAGAAGTGTAACACATTAAAGGAGACGAATTAGACCCCAATTATCTTAAGACCAAATTCGTTTCAGGACTTTTTAAGACGATCAAGCTATGTCCTTCTGTCTGGCTGGTGGGCACGATAACACCAGTAAATCATAACTGATCCGTATGTTAATATTATCCAATATGAAGTAATGAGATTGAAAATGGGCAGAATAGTCCCATGAATAAACTGAATATAGTCTACGTCGACTGACCCCTTCTGGTACCTCCCATACAAAATTACCTATTTTTGGAATACTAATATTACTTTCATATTTTAATTTGGTAAGTTTTATAATCTTGTAATTATATAAAAATCCACAATAAACCCAAAACTTTTGCCACGCCCTTTCTGGTACCTCCCATACAAAATATGTATGTATTTTTTTCTAAGTACACCGAATTCATCCATATTTTGCGAAATATGTACGCTTATGAAAATTTGACTCTTGAATGAATTTGGATTAGACCGACTGGCCCATTCTCGTACCTCCCATACACCGTTAAAAATATTTTACTTTTAACATTTTGTATTTACAAGTAAAAACTACGAAACCGGGTTTACCCCACCCATTAGAAAGTATGATTTCTTTTGAGATTTTTATGCGAATTAGTAAGAGATTTTTGTTTTGATTCTCAGTGCGACCCTTTCAGTACCCCCATAAAAATTTCCATATAACCAGGGATATTGAATTACACATTTTATATTTTGTGGGCTGTAACCTCTTCTACAGTTTTACTATATATCTTGTCGTATGGGTGATGGTATTTATTAGTTAGTTGACTGTACTGGTTTTTGGTTTAACTTTTGTACAGATTCTAAACAAAGCTATTAGTTAACTTACTTATTTAAAAAAAATTGTCTATATTTTGTGGTCAAAAGATTTTCCTTGAGGCACTTGTTGAATGAACAAAAGTCCAAAGTCACAGTAGAGTTAGGCTATTATTGTAATTCTGAATAACAGCTTAGCTTAAGTTAGGACAATCATATATATTTGCTTATTTTGGTGAATAACGACTGAAGTTAATTTAGGTAGGAATAGTGATGGCACGATTAATTGAAAAATTGGTAATAATCGATTATTTTCTTTCAATTAACGATTTAATTGTATCGTGAATTCTCCTTCGATTAACTGAATTAATCGATTATTCCAAATAATAATCGATAGACATCCATGAACAAAAAAGTTTCGTCGCCAGGCGCCAACTGTATTCATTGAGCTTTGACGGCTGACGACGAAAGACCTAGAACTGCAACCCCAGTTATTAACAGCATTGGGGGCAGCAGTGAAACGTCTTCTGCTAGTAATGCTGAATTTGATTTATGGGCGCACCACAAATCTTTAGCCCACACACGAAGAAAGAAGGACAATGACTCAACACTTCCTCTAGATGAACAAAGCTTCTCTGTCAATGCTCCAGTACTAGAATTAAAGCGCAATGTGATAGACGCATGTGAATGAAAATGAAGTCAGTCTACCCTAAGCTGTACTGTCCTGCACAAAAATATTGCATTTTGATTGGTACATCTGTATAATCAGTGCGGCTTTTTTCCAAAGCGGGTGCAATAGTAATGGAAAAACGGAACAGATCAACCACGAAACGGCTATCAAAGCTCCTATTTTTAAATTCTGTACTAAACAAATAAATTCTTTTTTTTTTAAATTTAATAAACAAAAAATTTTTTAATTAATAAAATAATATTTTTTTTATTTATGATAACTTTCAATTTTTTGGTGAAAATATCGATTAATCGAATAATTTTTTCCAAATAATCGCGATTAATTACACTGTGGAACATTTTTGGGATTATTGCCTGCGGGGTGAGAAATTCCAAGTCAGGGTGATGGTACTAGGTCAGTATAGTAAAACCCTCAAAGTGTTTGGCGTTCGTATGTGTCAGATTTTTTTTTATGACATTTTAAATTTTTTCCTTATCTTGATGTTTTTTCGCTTAGTTGTAACATTTTGGCAAAAACGTAGTTTAACATAACTCGAGAACCACTTGTCCGATTTTGATGAAACAAATTTAGAAAAATTAAGAATTACAGTTTCTTTAATCTGTTCATTTAACGTTTTTCTATATAAGCATCAGTTTCCTTTTTCCATTCATCAAATGATTTTGAACTGGGTTTTTTTTTTTTTTTTTTTTTATTGTTATGTTTATTTGTACATTTCTTCTTATATTCATATCTATTGACTGCCTCAGCGCCTTTACGGCATTTTAGAGGCAAGTGGCAACATTAATTAATTCATTTTATTACAAATAAACAATAATATGGTAACAGTATTATAATAATAATAATATTTATAATATAATAATAATATAATAATAATAATAATTACAAATTAAGTTGAAAAACGACTTCTATAAACTCTGAGAATTTAAATATGAATCACATATGATTTAATAATATCAGAGGTTACATTTTATTAAGTAAGTATTCTTTACATATAATTTTAAATCTTGAAATTGCATGACTGACTTTAAGATGTGATGGTAGATCGTTGTATTTAACACCACCAATATAATCAATACGTTGTTTTGTTCTTTCTAGTCTACATCTCGGAATCCTTAGATCAGATTGGTTTCTTGTGTTAAAATTTGATTGATTCTGGCAAAACAATATGGTATGATGGCCAATTTTATGCAAACATTTAAAAACAAACATAAGAATTTGATACTCGTGTAGGCTGTATACTGGCAATATTGTTTTAGCTTTATTCTTATACAATAATACTGTCGGATAAGTTATGGGTAAATTGTACACAATTTTCAATGCCTTATTTTGAGAGCATTGAAGAGATTTAAGTGAAGTACTATTTTTTTTGTATGCGTATATTATAGCCAGGTAGTTTAAATGTGATTGTACTAAAGATTGAAATATCATAAGCTTTGTATTCTCATTAAGTTTTCTTTTCATTTTATACAATATACCAATAGCTGGAGCTATTTTCCTTTTCACTTCAGCAATGTGCAAATCCCATGACAAGTTACATTGCAACGTTATCCCTAAATATTTTACAGAACTTACTTCAGTTATTGGTAATCCCTCAACAAATACAGAAAAGTCCTGATTAACATTCACAGACTGCGGTCGAAAACGAATCATTTTAGTTTTATCCGGATTAAGTAACAGGCCATTTATTCTTGCGAATTCAAATAGGAGCGAAACATCCCTCTCAATTTGGGTTTTTAACACTAAGTCATACTTATACGGATAAAAAAGACAAATATCGTCCGCGAACATATATAATTGGCCTTTTAACCCTAAATTTCCCAAATCATTTAAATAAATTGAAAATAATAAAGGTCCTAACCCACTTCCTTGAGGAACACCATAATTTACCGATGCTGTAAAACTTTTCGTATTATTAATTTGTACAAATTGTTTCCGATTTGATAAATAACTTTTAAATAATAACAATTCTGACCCCCGTACTCCATAACATTCTAATTTTCTCAACATTATTTCATGATCCACCAGATCAAAGGCTTTAGAAAAATCGAAAAATAAGCCTGCCACACCACAAAAACCATCATCAAGACCCTTACATACGTAGCGCACAACATTCAATACAGCATCCTCAGTACCACAACCCTTTCTAAATCCGAATTGGAAATCATAAAGAAAGTTGTTTGTTTCAAAGTAGTATAAGAGCTTATCAAAAATTACCTTCTCAAATACTTTATCAATAGCAGAAAGTATTGCAATTGGTCTAAATTTATCTTCTGTTATAGCATTTGCTTGTTTCGGAATTGGAACAATTTTGTGGATTTTTAAAATATCTGGGTAAACCGACGAAATTATCATTTTATTAAAAATCAGAACTAAAACTGGAGCGATTTCTTCAACACATTCTGTTACAAATTTAGGAGAAATATTATCACAACCAGAACTTTTATCGACTTTCATACTCCTTATTACTTCCCTAATTAGTTGTAAGTCAATGCATTCAATTTTAAACCGGTTTATTGATTGGGTAATTGTTCGATACAAATTGAAATGATCACCAGATTGAGTAGGGATCCGATTCTTTAATTCAATTACAGATGATATAAAATAATTGTTTAAAGAATTTGCCTTCAGTTGTTCACTGTTAATAAGATTGCCATCACAATCCACAAGTTTTACATCTTCAAGTTTATTCCTGCCAAGAGTTTTATTTAAAAAATTCCACGATTTACTAGGGTTGTTACCAATTTTTTCCAAACTATCAACGTAATAATTGTCCCTACATTTCTTAATAGCAAACCGAATAACTTTACTTATTCTTTTAAGACATTCATCCACATTTCGTTTGTCCCTACCTAGATTTCCTTCGTTTTTTTAACCACTTTCTTTTTAATAATATAAGTTTTTGGAGGTTTTTATTAATCCATGGCGAAATTTCAAAAGATATATCTCTTTTTTCATTGTGTGTTACTGTCGACAAATTAACAGCATCTTTCATGCAATTTATCACAACTTCAGTCAAATCGTCGGCAGTTAATTGCGAACAATCAACAGGTAGTTTATCAATCAAATAATTTTTGGCTTTTGAATAGTCACAAAAAGCTTTCGAAGTCACAAAATAATTTCTAACGAAGTTTGACATTTCAAGTTTGCAATAAAGCATATTATGATCAGAGAGGTTACATTCCACTGAATCAATATAAATCCGACCTGAAACATTACTAAACACGTGATCTATACATTTTCCACTTACTGGCCTTGTTATCAGATTGTGGGCACTTTCACAATCATAATTTTGAAACATTGCATAATAATCACAATATTGATTACTTTGAAATAAATCAATATTAGCATCACCAATCACAATCATCGGACCTTGAGCATGTATATTTAAAAGTTCATCAAAAATATTTATGAATTCGTTAGTAACACATTTCTGTGATCTGTAAAAAGAAACCAGCTTCATTGGCCTATTATCAATTCTGATATTGGAAAATTTAACATTTATTATTTCCACAAAGTTATCACTTTTGCACACTTCAACTGTGTACTGAATCTCACAGTTTATATACAACGATGTACCACCATATCCATCATTTCTACAACAATGTATACTATTAAAACCTGGTATCTCATATAATTGTGTAGTTTCGTTACTAAACCAAGTTTCCTGCACGGCAATCACATCCGGAAGTTTAGGTAAACTAGATAGTAATGTCTTAAATCTATTAAATTTATCCAGCGAAGAAATACTTCGTATATTAATACTTAAAATTTTTAAAAAGTCGCCATTAAGCTCATTTAAATATCTTTCAAATTTTGAGAATTGTTTAAAATATTGACTTTTATTCATAACTAAATGTAGTATTGATATTAAAATAAAATATATAATTGCAATTTAATAAAGAGAAAAAAAACAAAAATTGTAAATAAAACAAGATTAGGAGGGAGATTCATATGCAGCGCCATCTTCCTCAGTATCTTCATCAACATCACTTGAAACATTTATTTCCCTATTGCGAACCATGAATCTTCTATCCCAATGTTTATTTGTTGTTGCATCAGATAATATCTTGTCTACGTCATCCGCACACCTTATAATTTGTTGTTTTGAAATTTCACTCTTCTTGCAGAAGATTTTTCCATCTCTAGCATATACATACTGGTAACCTATTGTTTTTAGCGATTTTGCATAGGACAATAGATTCAAAGATTCTTTACTCAAAAAATCATTTACGTAAACTTTCTTCATATCTTCTTTCTCTCTCAGCTTTGGTTTAGCAGACATCAATTTCTCCTTATTTTTCTTCGACGTAAATTTGACAACTATTGTTTTGTTACCATTCGTGTTGCTTTTGTTTCCAATATAGAATGCATCATCAACATCACTCGTTTGCATCTCAACACCAATGTCTTCAGACAACTTCATTACAGCATCGATTGGCTTTGTATCTTTATCAATTTTTAGACCACTGATGATACAATCATTTTTTATCCGATGATCATTTAACATTTTCACCGATGATTTTAGGAAATCTACTTCTGTTTTTAGTTTTTTATTTTCCTTTTGAATTTCTGTTATTTTCTTTTTATTTTCTGCAACATCTTTAAAAATAACATCAAACTTTTCAGACATATACTGTATTGAATCAGTCAGCTGATCAAGTTTCTCAAGTTTCTCTAATTTTTTCAATTCTGTTTTTATTGTTTTTAACTCTCTCTTTATATCTTCATTGTCATCTTCACAAAACGGACAGTTGAATATCTCATCTGTATTGTTACACAGTCTGTCAAACTCTCTCTTACTCAAACCAGAACATTGAGAGTGATAATTTTTATTGCACTTGTCGCATTGTATGAAATCATCGGTTTCTTCTTTGATCTCATTCTTGCATTTGTCACAAGATATTTTCTTTGCTTTAGCGACACTACGACGTTTTGTTGATTTGGGCATTTTAGCTATTTACATTCACAATGTTTTGTTATGTATGATTGTAACTTGTTTGTAAATATTCACACAGTATTATTCGTTAATTTGATATTTATTTGAGAGCGATTTGAGCACAGACAAAAATACGTGTTGCTTCAGCGGAGTTGCCACCTTTTTTTTTATTTTGTAACAGTTACAATAAAACTGTTGTACTCCATGGCGTATGATTTAAGTGGAATATTACTTATGATATTCACACGCCACCATATAACAATATAACAAATGAGCCTAAAACGTGAGATATTTACTTATATGATAGATAAAATTTAAAATGTCATAAAAAAAACTGACACATACGAACGCCAAACCCTTTGAGGGTTTTACTATACTGACCTAGTACCATCACCCTGACTTGGAATTTCTCACCCCCCAGATTGGCTGTTGTACTGTGTTATTTGTCGTTTAGATTAATCATGTGATTAATTAATCGATTATTCATTTTCATTTGCCATCACTAGGTAAGAATACCAAAATAATGTTTTTATTTGTTACAGCCAGGAGTGTAACGTCCGCACATAATGTCCGATAATAGGCTAGTTCGCGAAAAAGGGCTTAATTTTCGATCGCCATGAATACGGACGGCATGCCACCCATTCCGAGATAAGAGGGAAAAGTCATCTTGCAGCATTTTCCAAACAAATTTTCGTTTTGCATAAGGAAAATGCAACCCTTTGAGATTTGCCCAAAGAATATTGGATAAGCTTAAACAATCTTCTATGCCGATTTGCCTATAATTTACAATGTTCTGTGAAAATACTCCTTTTGAAAAACCGGTTAAACGTCATAAAAATCCGGCTAAACCGGATATTCGTAATTGAAATGTTTTAAAAAACGGGCATACGGTTTCGAAGGAGGAAAAGCACTTTAGTTACAGATAAAGAGTTCAATTCTATACCTCTGGACATATGATCATTTTGTGTGGGTGTACAGAAAGGGTCTTTTACGCTTCCAACGGCAAACTAAGGCAAACATCCCTAATAAATTCGCAGAAAAATCTCATAATAAATCATAATTTCTAATGGGTTCAGTTTCTTAGATTATAAATTATTGTAAAAATAATTAATTTTGCCAAATCTACTTATTTATATAAGAGGTATTGGTAATGGCTGCACAACGTGTCCGAATTTTATTCG
Organism: Muscina levida; assembly: GCA_964034835.1. Lineage (NCBI taxonomy): Eukaryota > Metazoa > Arthropoda > Insecta > Diptera > Muscidae > Muscina > Muscina levida. The sequence goes on along the minus strand of OZ035881.1, from coordinate 83,323,107 downwards.
TGAGTCAACGTTCAATAAACTTTTAATTGAAATTGAATTTGTCTACATCATTATATAATTAAACTGACCAAATTTAAACATCCGACCAGCTGTGGCAAAATGGTTAGAACACGCGAGTGAGATCCGTGGTTTGATTCCCGGCTGCAGTCATCTACATTTTTCTTTTATTACCGGCCCCTTCGATGTTGTCGTCAGCAACTTCGCAGTATAAGTGTCGAGTCAATCGACATGTCTAGTCTAAAACAGTGACGTTCGCATTCGTCGTTAAAAAAAATGGTGCCGTATGTTGTGGATCTAAAAATAGAAAGAATGTTAATGCACAACAACGCGAGAAGCTAACACATACCCCATTTATGGGGTGTAAAGGGAAACTAAGTTTTAAATTTAAACATCTCCCAGTTGTTTTTTCCCCAGTTAATTTTTAAAAAAGGCAATTTTGTATGGGATGTACCAGAAGGGGTGAGTCTATTCTTTACAGTCCCATAACTAAATATTAAAAAATATTAATACTGGAGAAATTACATAAAGATCAGTAAAGGTTTTCTCGAGCCGGACGTGCAGAGGGGAAAAAACTTGTATGGGGGTACTTGCCTACTTTACATATCAAAAAATAAATATCCCATTTTTACGACCAGTTAGGAGCTGTAAGCTTATAAAAATGATTTTTTCAATAAAGATAAGCAGTTATTTAAATTTTACTCTAAATATCAGCTTGTGATTACAGTGTGAAACCACTGTAAACTCCTCTATCTACAATGTTTGGTTTTTTTTGAAATTTGTTAATACTTTTCCCTTTGGTTTTTCTTTTAGCCCGAAAATATTCGGTAATGTTTTCAAAATGCAATTACAAATATAAAACTAATTTGCTGTTGGGTGTGAGTGTGGCGATGGTTCCTTCTTTGGGTTTTAACTATAAATTAGATAGAAACCTCTTGCTCTTACGAGCATTTAACATACAAATCTACTTATTGGTAGTACTCCACTAAACCACCCTCTCCTAGACTAGGGGTGACCTCCTTTCGGGGTTTAGTTGGAATTCTCGGTTTGAAAAAAGTTTCCTTTACTCCATAACTTTCAAATTTTGTTTTTGTTGGCGAGAAAATTTGAGAATTTGTTGTAAAATAATGATTCGTCCATGTTATAGTTTGTACATTCAGTTTGCTCATATCCACTTGGTGTATGCTGAGATAGTGATGCTGGAGACGACGCTGACGCCTTAAGCTTAACTAATGTATCACGATGATTCTACTCCTGGTCCTACTGATGATTGTTGTAATGGTTCTCGTTGCTAGGAACTTAATAACTTTTACAATAGCATTTAGATAGTTGTGCATATGCAATAGGATAACACTTATTTTTAATCATTTAATTTAATAATACCTAACGTCAGTAAATGCTCAAACCACTTCTGAAACAATTATACCGTAGATGTTCCGTTCAGAAACCAAATACTAATATTTAACTACTAATACTACAACTTTAACTACAAATATTAAACTTAAAAATGTAACCGACCGTTCCTCGAGAGATATTAAAAGGAATAGTGAGATGTTGATCGACAAAATTCGCATCAGCACGTACAATGACCATATCTTAGAAACTATTTGGGGTATAAAGATCTATCATTCAACACCTTAGACCTACTCTTATTAAAAAATGGTTATAATAAATATTTCTTTGTCCATAAATAAGAAACAAAAAGTCTAAAAAGGTCCTGTACTTTGGAAACATATTTAACGAAAATTTGTTTTTGGAAGCCACCCTAACACAGTTATATGTTTTTAGCTAATGTTCAGAGATGCTTTTGCTGTCGTACTGCACTCCTTCGTAATGCAAATTTATGTCTGTTTTAAATGTTATTTTCATAATTAAATGCGGAAAAAGTTCTCCTCGGATGTAAATTATGGAAAATTTTTATTTGGGTAGTCGTATCTCCAACCTACATTTGGAAATTAAATCGGATTGGTAATAATTTAAAATTGCCTTAATTAATTTGTATAATGTGGGTAAAAGTAGTATTTGCATAAAAGTTCTTACAAATATGAGTATATATTGAAGTATACTCAGCCATATATTAAGATAAATAGTAATTGAAAACTATATCATGTGTTCAATAATATAAGCAAATCAACTTTGAAACAGTCTTATAAGGAGAGTTCTACTCGTCCAATACCTACGTTTCGCCTTGAAGATTTAATCGCATACACAACTTTGCATGCCTTCTTACAGGCCTGCAAAGGCAGTCAGAAGCCCTACCCTTCAAATGCAGTCTTCATTTCAAATTAACATAGGGCGCCATATGCAGGCAAGGCCTGCACATTCCCTTTCTCATTGAAGGCGTTTCAGTAGGCATGCCTAGTATCTCGTGCTTGGAGTCCTAATAACAAGGGCCTTCTATGAGGCATTGCTACTGCAGACCAGCTTGCAGGCCTGCAAAAGAGCATTTATAGAAGGACTTAAATAAAAAAAAAACTTGCGAATTATTTCGATATTAAATGATTTCCTACTTTTTATAAATTTGTAATACAATATTTATTACAATTTGTAATAACTATTTTTTTTAAACTCTGTGGTTGTCATAAACAACAGCATCTGTCTTACCTTCCTTTAAGAGGCCTGTCAACAGGGCTAATCGGAGAAGTGACAAGTGCATGGCTATGAACGTCAATTCTGCCTTCTACTAATAGGACTGTCAAAAGGCCTATTTAAGACAAGGATGTTTGCATGCCCTTTGTGCACATCTATGGTATTTTTGTGGGGTACACAGTAGGGCTGCTCACAGGCCAGTTTTAAGAAGGGAAAGAGGCATGTCTTCGGGATCTTTTTTCACCGTAGTAAGAGGCCTCATTGCAGGTCTCATTTGAGAAGCGAAATTTGCATGGGTATGGAATTTTTTGTTAGGCTTAGTGAAAGACTCATTATAGCCTGTATACTAGACCATGTCAATAAATTTTTTTTTTCGAAAAGTCATTGGAATAAAATATTTTCTAATTTTACTTAAAAAAACAAAAATTTTGGTGTATAAAACTTAAAAATTAATCGACGTTTAGGGGTCGCGCAAAATCGTTTAAGGTTATTGGCTGCAAAAAGGCATGTTTCAAATATACTGATTTACTTATATGATTAAAAGTTTTGATACGCTTGACCGATTTTGATTAGAATATACTTGTTTTAAAGGTAATAATATTTCACACATTTTCTGTGAAGACATCAATACATTTTAGATAGTAGTTTGAGTTTAATAACCCTTCAAACATAAAAATTTTAAAATTTTAATTCAAAATTTACCTACTTTCGCCAATTAAAAATTTTTTTTTTAGTTTTGGCTCTAATTTTTGTTTATCTTTAAATGCACAATTGACGAACACTTCCTAACGGTACTTTTGATGTATAACAGTATTAATAGTATTTTTAATTGTTGCTGAAATTTTCACTATTTCGCAGGTGATAACCTAAATTGATTAATTCAGTTCAACATTTTTGTGGTCAAAATTTACATTCAAAACTGGTTTACGTGTCCCCTTGCAACACAAGCCCCATTAAACGACATTTTCTTGATAGAATCTTTAAAAAGCAGTTTTCTTGCTATCCACTTGTCAAAAATGAGAATTATAAACGGATAAAAGAAATTGTGGAAAACATCAGCGTTGTCAACGATTGCTAATGGGCGTATTACTACTGTGAACAACACTTTGACGAAGGATCATGTACAACAAAACGAATTGGTACAAGTTAACGAACAACGCAATAAAAAATACAAAAACAACACAAAAGGTGTTATCGTGTCCAATTTTAAATAAAATCTTCTTTTTAAATACCTAAATCGTAGTCCTTACCAGAAATATACTAGTACACAGTTTTCGTTTAATTTTTATCGCTATTGATTAATATTGCTGCTGCTGAACATATGGCATTTGAATGGTACTGTCATATATCAAAACTATCGCAAGGAAGTGCTCGTCAAAAGTGCATTTACAGATATACAAAAATTAGAGCCAAACCTAAAAATTAAAAATTTTTATTGGGCGAAATTGGGTAAATTTTGAAGAAAAATTTTAAACATTTTTAGGTTTGAAGGGCTATTGAACCCAAACTACTATCTAAAATGTTTTGATGTCTTCACAGAAAATGTGTAAAATATTATTACCTTTAAAACAAGTCTATTCTGATCAAAATCGGTCAAGCGTATCAAAACTTTTAATTATATAAGTAAATCAGTATTTTTGAAACATGCCTTTTTGCAGCCAATAACCTTAAACGATTTTGCGCGACCCCTAAACGTCGATCAATTTTTAAGTTTTATACACCAAAATTTAGGTTTTTTAACTAGAATTAGAAAATATATTATCCCAATGACTTTTCGAAAAAAATGGTGAAATGAAATGGTCTACTGTATACATGCCTGGAAAAGGAAGGCGTATTTGAATGTCAACAAACTTCATTTGAAGGCATGTGTGCAGGCATATTTTTACAATGCCTCGTCTTTTCCGCTGCTGGGCAGTTTATAGGGGCACTTCGTACTACACACATCTAATTTGTTATTGTTTACATATGATAATTTATTAGAGTTGCCATCCATATTCTTGTAACAACAGCGATGCGTTCTATTCGACCCTTATACATATATTAGACATACGATTATTGCGCGTTAATGTGCAATAAAAATTCACTTATGCAAACAAAAATCTTACTTCTGCATTTAGAAAATTGCATTTAGTAAACTGCAGCTTTTGTCAACTATTTTTATACCCTCACCCTACGAGTAGGAGGGTATGAATACACTTGACATGATCGTGAACAAATTCTGTATTTTGTAAAGCTATAACAGGATAAAGGTTTGGAGAAAAAATTGGAAGTCTTGCGACGCCCCTTATGGTACCTCCCATGCAAATGTACCATTTCCGCCAACTTAAGAGATGGAGTAGTAATATCAATACACCCAACGTGATCGTGACCGAATTCTGTATTTAGTAAAGCAATACCAGAAGGGGTACCCCTCACAAATGTACCTCTACGCCCACTTTAGAAATCGGGTAATAATATGAATATACTAGAAAATTTTTTGTATTACAGAGGGTGAGGGTATATTGTAGTCGGTTTTCCCGACTGAAACTTTCTTACTGGTTTTTTTGTACACTTAATTCGACATAAAATGTTTGATGTGTGTGTAGAGTTGTTGTGATTGCTGGTTTTTGGATGTTGTTTGTGATAAATTTTGACAGTGTTGCCATATTAAGGGACCAACCGTGAAGTAGTGGTTACAACACTCGGGAAATCCGTGGTACATAGACTTGAAAAACTTCACAGCCATTCACTATGAGGAACCATTTGCTAAACTTCTTTCTTGTTTGTTTTTTTACGTTGAGAAAAAAAAGATATGTTTGTGAAACTATGAGGGTGAACACAGTCAGATGTATAGGAGGTAACAGAAGGGGTATGGCTAAAGTTTAAGTTATCTGAGCATTTGTGTACTATCACAAGATAAATTAAATTACCACATTCAAATATTCTCCTGTTGTCGGTTGAATGTTATAGTAAAAATATAAATTTTCCACAAGTAGGTAATTTTGTATAGAAGATATCATAAAGCCCATATTGCAAATATTTCGATTTTCGTTATAATTTTGCTAACCTAACAAAGTTTAAATATTTTGCAGTTTCCCGTTCGAATGTCATAAGAGGATATACATTTTTCAAAAATAAGGATTAGTGAAGTTTTATTGCTCAATCGACTTAAAAAGTCTTTAAACGAATTTGATCTAAGATACTAGGGGCCCAGCTCTCGTATCAAATGATATAAGCGTAAGCTATGTTCTAATATGAGCCTAGTCGGACAAAAACTACTCCCACCCCTTCAAAAAAATTGAGTTTTGCATGAGAAATGGGAGTAGAGGATAGAAGCTTGCACACCAAATTTCAGCTCAATACCTATAAAAGTACGGCTGTAATCGTGGAGAACGACAGACGGACATCCCCAAAAATGGGGAGTTTGTATGGGAGGTGGGAGTAGTTATTGTCCGATCTTGTTCGTCTTAGAACATAACCACTGTTAGAATATAGACTTGCAAACCGGATTTTAAAATTTCTTAACTCTAGCTGTAATCGCGCCTTCTGGCGGCACTCAAAAATAAATATCAAACGGGATCCCTCGACCCTTAACACAGTAAGATACCATAACATTACAGAATAATAAAAATAAATATGCATTATTCTGTCAAATTTTTAAATAACTTTTCTTGTTAGCCAGCGTTCCAAAATCGCCAACTTCAAATAAGTTTCGGTTTCATCCCATTCCGATTTGGAAAATTCAATTTTGTATCACGTCAAAATATATACCATAAAATGGTTGTATTATATTTAAAAACTGATTTAAATGAGAATCGATTAAAACCTTTTGGTGTCAGATATACAAATGAGAAGTCAGGTTTAACAACAAATTAAACCACGACCAGGCCGACAGGCTGATGAAATGCAAAACTCTGCAAAACTCTGCCAAACTTTCGACATGGTGACTGGCGGCTCGTTATTTCAGCACAAGCATATACCACAGAGCAATAATATAAAGAGTATCCAAGATTCCAGGCTGTTAAATGTTGTGTCGAAAAATGCCTGAAAAACGAGGTGCTAGCGAACTTTTGTACACAAACTTCCACGAGAGTTAATAAAAATAGTACTTTTGCGATCTATTGTTCCACTGAAATTAGTAAAATAGTCTTCAGCAACCCTTTTTCTCTCTGTTAACACCCTGTAGTTTGGAAGCACCTACGTTGTTATTAACATCGCTCTGGACGGTAGGGGCTGCATATACCTGTGGTCACAAACCATAACGGCCTAATTCCAGTTAGGCTAGAATTAAGTAATAAGTACCATCGTGTTAAGCGTGTCTAAATACTTATTGTATCAATTGTTCATGTTAGTATCATTTATAGGATGGCAATTAACCGTTTGTTTCCTGGCATAAGTGTTTTTTGTATTCTAAATGTTTTAGTTGGTTTAAGACCGTTACAAATTGAAAAATTATTTTTTTATTACTGCCGAAATTAACAGGTCGTTATTTCGCAAAATAAAGAAAATATTTGATCTCCATAACTTCAGTTATGCTGTTAATCCAAATCACAATAAGAGCTTAACTCAACATTAACTTTTTTAAAAACAACTCTTTATTATAAGAAGTAAGTTAAAGAAAGAAGAATACGTTTGCTTAGAATTGTAATGTTCATACAATTAGTGTTCAAATTTTATACGACAGGACTGCGTATTTCACTAGAAGTTTCTAAGGACCCGATTTGATATTAAAGTCCGTCTAAATATTAGTCAAGAGAAAACGATGGGAGCCTTTGATTCGCTAGCGATCAGTCGGTTTTGGGGGAGTTCGTGTTTTCTTTTGCAAATATCTGTTTCACAACATTTGTAATTTTTTTGACTCCCGGTATATTACATACTCTACAATTTAAAATGGACCGTCACAACCATATACCACAAATATAAACCCCGATATGGTTATAAATGATGAGATTATATTAAAACACAAGGTATTGATCATACACCTTTTCACAGAGATTATCTAGATGGACCGATAATCATGCCACTATGCCCACACCTACCACTCCCTATGCGGAATTAAATATTTTAGGGACCCTAAGCCGGAGACTTCACTGACCTATCATACCATCCAAGAAAACATATGTAAAAATTTAGCAATTCATATTTTCTCTTATTATTTTACTTCATTTTAAAAATAATTTGTAGTATATAAACATTATCTTATTACTATATTATATTCTTAGATATATTAGAAAAAAAAAACAAAGAAATAAAAAAAAAATTGAATTCCTGTTCTTTTATGTAATAACTTGTCCCTAAGATTTAATACACATTTATGAATTATTTAAGATATTAATTTTTTGTAGATTATAATGCAAAAAAAAAACAAGTGCTAAATCCATTCTGTCTAAACATGTTATGTGTAACTGGACGAAATGGTGAATAGCAATTATAAGTAATGAACTTAAACAAAATTATGAATGAAAACAAAGAGAGATTTTGAATGAATAAAAGAAGAAATATGCAATGACATTTTTATGAATGACATTGAGCAACTATGATAAGTATATTCATGGGAAAGAAAGAGATAACGAGAGAGAAATGGAAAAGTAATAATTAGGTACATGGAAGATACTATCAATAGTTATAAAGAATTACGAAATATATAAGAAAAAAAAAACAAAACAAAACAAAGACCACTCTGAGAAAAAAAAACTATTTACGATTATTTACTCTTACAGAGTGTCTTGTAATTATGACTACCATCTCGATATTTTTACTTATTTGTTGAATGAGATATTGTTTTGATGAGTTATATATATAAAGAAGCACTTATGAAAAACTCACCCATATTATGTGTTTTATGATGCGATGAGGCCTCCGCGTTTCCAAAACAGCATTGATGATTTGGTGAAGTGCTAGATATGATGAGTAGTGGTGGTGATATTAATTTAGATGTAACTTACTGATGTTTTCTTCCATGCCGTAAAAGAACTATAATAATTTGTTATATTAAAAATAAGTAATAAATTGTCTTAAAACCTTACGCTACATCTTCTTTTAGCTTTTATACTAGTATTATGCAATGTTTTCTTCACAATATATCCGAGGTTCCAGGTGGAGTCCGCCGTAATTCGGTCTTATTTGATTGGTTGTAAAATGAAAAAATGCTATATGAGCGTCTGGTATATCTTAAAAATATGCTCGACACTCTAGTTATTGTCACTTGTTGTTGATTATCGCCTCGTTTTTTTGTGCTTTCCCATGTAATTCTAACTGGGTCTCTTCGCTCACTTGCAAGCTTTAGGAACAGTCACACGAGTTTTAAAAATTGTTCTATCCTCTTTCAGTATATGAAAGCAAATCTAAGCTCAGCCGTTTCCACTTGCCTAAATTTAAAGCAGAGGTAAATTCGTGGATTTACCTGAACTCAGGGTGTATTGCCAGAAACACTCGATATATTGGTACAGTGTTGAAATTTGTAGAGCTTTCACTAAATCTGCTGGTAATAAAATTTCATGGTTTGATACCGAAAACATAATATGTTTATAAATTTACCTTACACTATTCGCCGTTGGTCATACAAATAGCTTTTTTAAAAGTTTTAATTGTAAGCAACAAAGGATTGTAATTATAATTGAAGATTATTGGATGACACTTTCAACTTTTATTTTAGATCTAGCACGTCTTTTCAAGTTGGTATTTTCCAGAAAAAGGAAGTTTGTTCTCTCCTAGCTCTTCTTTTTAGCTCGGTGTAAGTCGATAACACTTCGATATCTCGATAATGACACTGTAATATCGCCTATTCTTTTTGATTGTACGTTTTCTCGTACCATAAATTGTACTTTTTTCGATATCATATTAAAATGAAATAGTACTGAAAACGGTCGATCGTTGCCAGCTGTACATATTAGTAGTATCAAATGTACCTTGAAAACTCGACTATTATTTTCGTCGGAGTTGTATATTTTAATCTACCTGGACCTATTGTAGCAACATGTTGCATTCAATGATTAGTGAGAAACTTTGCTCAGTTGATACATTTTGGTGTTGATGTATCTCGACATTTTAGCAAGTGCCTTTATATGAAATTGGTTACTTAAAAGTAAAAGAAAAATGGGTTGTAATAAAATTCTTAATTAGTTACCCATCAATCGTGCATTACAAAACTGCATAATCTGTAAAATTTATGCAACAGATTAGGCAGAAAAAGTACGATTTTAAGCTGATCATTGACGGATATCTTTCGCATGAAAGGTTCCTATATTTTTCCCCTGTAAATCTTCAAGCACATAATAGTGCTTACCAAGCCTTTCCTTAACGCGTGCCTTTACAAATAAAGGGGCTAATTTAGCATTAAATTTTTTTTCTGCGCAACTTTGCACGAAATTACGTCGCAAAACTTCGTCTCCAACTTCAAATATCCTTGGCCTGGACCTCAAATTGTATCTCTGCTGATTTTGTTCATATGATAGTTTTATATGTTTATGTAACTTCTTGCGGATTAGTTGCAGGTTATCATCCTGGGATAATTTATAACACGGTTCTTCTAGCAATTTTAAGTTTTTTAGAAGTACATATGATGAGCCGTGTGTTACCATATCATAGCCGAATAAGGCGTGATATGGAGATGTGTTTATAGATTCATGCCGTGAATTTCTTAAAGCACAACTAATACTACTGATGTGTTCATCCCACCTCGTATGATCGTCTTTCAAATATGCACGAATACCTGCAATCAGGGAACGATTCACACGTTCCGACGCATTGGCTTGTGGGGAATATAAAGCGGTGTACACATGTTGAATACCAAGTGATGTAAAGAACGCATTCAAATCGTTCGCTTTAAATTGCGACCCATTGTCAGATACTATTATCTCAGGCACCCCATAGCAATGGAAAATCTGTTTTTCAAGGTATTCCATTATATGTTTGGATGTAAATTTTTGAGTGGCTGAAGCCAGTGAAATTTCGTTAAATGATCTAAAACTATGAGAAGTCCAATATTCCCAGTTCTACTGCGAGGATAAGGACCTAACAAATCTATATAGAGTCGTTGAAAAGGCCTTAAAGTTATGATTTGGTTGCCCATTTCTGGTTTCATAACGAAATTTGGAGCTTTCGTCGATTTACAAATATTACAATCTCTTATAACATTACGGACATCTTTGACTAAACCAGGCCAAAAGAAATATCGTCTTAACAAGTTAATGGTTTTGCCCATGCCTCCATGAGCTGAGGTAAGTGTAGTGTGATGCTGAATAATTAGATCACTTCTAAGGTCTCGTGGCACCCAAAGCTTCCAACAATTTTGCTCATTTTCCTCAACACAATCGTAGTGTTGGGTTCGAATATATACAAATCGGTCGACTATTTTTATATCTGGATATTTTATCGGATCTTGTCGAATTTTGGTTTTTAGGTCAGTGTATTCTTTGCTGTCAAAACAGGGGGAACTGAGGTCAATTTCAGGGCCAGAGGATTCTATTGCGAATATCGCATCACAGTGTATCCTTGACAGCGCATCTGGTACGATATTTTCCTTTCCTTTGCGATGACTTATACTGAACTTAAATGCCTGAAGTTTTAATACCCATCGAGCTAATCTACCTGAGAGATTTGGTTGCCTCATTAGCCAGACAAGGCTCGAGTGGTCGGTAACCACTTCGAATTCTTGTAGCTCTAAGTAACATCGAAATTTGTGTAAGGCTTCCACTGCAGCAAGACATTCTCTCTCAGTTACACTATAATTTCGTTGGGCTGAGTTTAATTTCCTACTCATAAATGCGACTGGTTTCTCTTGTCCCTCGTCGTCCAGCTGTATAAGTACAGCACCGATACCAAAGTCGCTGGCATCACAATGCACATAAAACTTTTTTGAGAAGTCAGGGTTAGTAAGAACTGGCGCTGAGCTAAGACATCGTTTGATCTCATCAAAAGCATTCTGTGCCTCATTTGTCCAGACGAACTTCTTTTTGCTGCACAACGTTTCGGTAATGGGAAAGACTATTGATGAAAAGTTCTCAATAAACCTCCTGTACCAGCCAGCAAGCCCTAAAAATCCTCTTACTTGTCTTATTGTTTTTGGTATGGGCCAATTATTAATGGAGCTGACCTTTTCAGCATCAGTGGTAATACCACCGTCTCCTATCACGTACCCAAGATATTTTACACGAGTCACACAAAAGTGACTTTTGCCTACATTCAAAGTAAGATTTGCTTTTCTAAATTGTTCAGCTATTCTCACTAAAACAGCTAAATGTTGAGGAAAATCTTCAGAAACAATTATCAAATCGTCCAAATAACCAAACACGCTACTTTTGAGATCAGGCGGTATGATCTCATCCATTAAACGGCACATTGTTTGGGGTGCGTTGCACAGTCCAAATGGCATGACCACGAACTGGTAGAGCGGTCTACCTGGGACTGTGAACGCTGTAAGAGCCTTGGCGCTATCGGTAAGCCCAATCTGCCAATAAGCGTCTTTAAGATCTAACTTAGATATTAGATTAGCCTTCGGCAGGCGAGCTAATATTCCTTCAATGGATGGTAAAGGATAAGCGTCTTTGTTAGTGACAGCATTCACCTTTCTTGCATCCAAGCAAAGGCGAACCTTTTTTGGTTTTATGACCAATCTCATTGGTGAACTCCAGGGTGAGGATGATTTTTCAATTACTCCTAAAGCTAACATCCTGTCAATTTCTTGATATATAATCTTTTCTACCGCCGGAGAAACGGGATAGAATCTTTGTTTAATTGGTTTGGTGTTTCCAACATCTATATCATGCTTTATTAAAGTTGTCCTCCCCAATCCTTCTTTATCAAAGTTTGGGAATAGTGAAATGACAGTGTTTAACTGTTGCGTTTGACTTGTCGTCAATGGGTAGTAGTTTTCTTTGATAGATTGCGTTGCTTCTTCTGATTGCTCATTACTAGAGTTTTTTTCGCCATTTACATTAAAAACTGACGATCCTTTATTTAGTACAGACTTATGAATTACATCTACTGACTCAATAATATTCGGCATTAAATTAAAGGCCTTCCAAAAGTCTATACCCAAAATTAACATCTGCGATATAGTAGGAATTATGAAAAGGTTTAAATTTCGAATCTGATCTTTAAAAGTTATATCCACATTAATCCAGCCAGTGACTTGTTGAACCGCACCATCAGCAGTCTTTACATGGGTTTTACATTTCGAGAATTGAGAAAATTTTGAAAAATTTGTTAACGCTAGGTCAGATCCTATGCAACTAATACTTGCTCCAGTATCTAACAAACCATATTCGGAAAAGTTTAAGAAGGAAACTTGTGCATAGTATCTTTGATCATTTGGGTTAGTCACAATAGCTGAAATTAAAAGTTTCGCACAAAGTTTTAGTCTTTTATAAAAATTTCTCATTCTAATTGTCGAACGTTTTTGCCTGTGGTAATGTATTTCCGCTATTGACTCTTTTCCAAAGATTGAATTTCTTTTAGTGATGTATTTTTCCCATCGTTGGTGATAAGGCAGCTTAGGATAGATAATTTTATCACAATCTTCGTCTTCGTTTGGTCTGACAAAATCTCTCTTTAGAATCTGGTAACCGGAAAAATCGGTGTTACTTACATTTTCATTATAAATTTTATTCGAATTTGTGTCATTATTTTGTATCGTTTTATCAAATTGGTCAGGATTATTCAAACTCGTAGAACATCCTGTTTTATTTAAATTAGCTCCTTCACCGGAGCTGAAGCCTTGTAGTTTTTTGCCCTGCGTTGGGAACATTTAGCACATTGAGGTTTATAAGTATTTTTGGCACCACAACCATAACAAAAAATTGCTCGATCGTGGAGACAATCCTCCCAGTGGTGTCCTGTTTGATCGCAATTCCAGCACTGTGATTTCGGGGCAATTTGATGTATATCATCTACTGAAATATCTTGACTACCAAGTGGACTGTAATTTGTAAGATCAAGTTCTCCATCTATTTCAGAAATCTGTCTTCTTGGCATTACTGTATTTGAGTTTCGAATGGTAAAGTTTTTTCTGACGTAGTCATCATTGAGAAAGCTTTCCCTCATCTGTACGAGTTTACGCAGATGAGAAATTGAGCTAACCTGAATATAGAGCAGTTCATGTCGCACTTCTGGTCGCAGATTACGAGTGACAATTTCGATTAACTCTTGTTCCGTTAATGGAGAAGGTAACCTATCCATCATGCCAGATATTGTCTCAAAAAACGTGTCAAATGATTCACCAGGCTTCTGCTTCCGATTACGAATCTCCTCTTGAATATCGAAAGCCGATTTAAAATCCTTAAACTGTACCTTAATTGCCTCACAAAAAGCTTCCCACGTTATAACCTCTACCTGCTTGTGGTATCGCCAAAACCAAGCTCTAGCTTTATCTGTCAATAATATGTGAAGATTATTACAAATAACTGAAAAATCACCATTAAAATTCACTTTTGTCAAAGAACGTAACCTGTACAAAAATTCTTCTACATTCATGGAGGATGAACCATCAAATTTCAATCCCCAATTCTGAATAATGGACGTTATCTTATCCGTGTTCAAATTTACTGAATTAAATGACCCATTGCTGTAATTTGAGTATTGTCGTTGAGGTTGCGTAAATTGCATTGGTCTTTCCGAAACATGCGGAACGCTTTGAGCATTACCCCCAAATACCCCACTTGGAACATGTTGATCATTAGTATTTGAAACATTATTCTGACCACTATTTCTATCATTTGCATTTGAAACAAGGTTAAGGCTTTGTAACATTCTCATATTTGTTTCAATTAATTGATTAATTTGACTATAATCCAGATTTATTGGATTGATATTGTCTCGCGAGTTATTCCGATTCGGTGTAACAGGAATTCCGGGGACTGTTCCACCATTAGTTGGCGTTCTAAGACCCTGTGGGCCATTGTTACTAACATCTAATATTGAAGTTTGCTGATCTTGAAAAAGATTTCTACTATGACTTCTAGTGTGGTATTGTTTTGCCATTGCACCACGAAGCTTTCCCTTTGGTTTATTAGGTCTACACGGGTTAGACATCTTTTGAAGGTCCGCTAATTCACAAGGTTGTTTGCACACTGGACAAAGATTTTCTACGGATAATTGGTTCTCTATACATTCCCTATGAAAGGTATGTTTGCATCGTACTATAATCAAACACTCATTCTTGTCATTCAAAGCTTCACTACAAATCGAACAGCTTTGTTCACACTGAGTACCAGAACAAGAAGCGGGAGAAAGAACAGAACGATCTTGCCCTATGAAAGGTATGTTTGCATCGTACTATAATCAAACACTCATTCTTGTCATTCAAAGCTTCACTACAAATCGAACAGCTTTGTTCACACTGAGTACCAGAACAAGAAGCGGGAGAAAGAACAGAACGATCTTGCCCTTGGGATGCACAATGTAACTGAGATGGTGAATGCATTAGAGACATGTTTGTTTTAATGTCCTATAGGTATCAATATATAAAAATAATTTACTTTATGCAACGAACTAAGTATCACTTAATTTGTTTTCTGGTATGGTATTCTAGGTCAGGACAAAGGCGTTAAATATGATCAATACAAAAGTACAAAACCAGTCTATGAAATGAAAATTTATATAATTAAACTTGTCAATGTCAAAGTTACAAATCCACGAAAGTCATTGTTCTCGATTTACTTTCCTAAATTTTATCGGATGTTCTTTGGCACATCGCCAAAAAAAAAAACATATTCCATTATAAAAATTAGGTGCGGATGCCTTTTTACTTTGACCTTTTAAAACTTAATTATTTTAAAAACCTACGTGGTCATTAGTTACTTTAATAGCAGCAACAACTATTCCGAAAATCAATAAAAAGAGGCTTCTCGGTTAGAGTCTCGAACTACTATACCTCAAGAGTCTACAATCCTTAGAAACTTATTCATTTATCTCAAGAATCGTGTCACTCTAAAAAATTCTTAAATCCCACCGGTAATATGAAATCTACTCAAACTAATACAAAAGATTCGGAACCGAAATGCTACCAAAATTTGGAAACTTTCGGCCCCACGTTGGGCGCCATATAT
The DNA here is from genome assembly GCA_964034835.1 of Muscina levida. NCBI lineage: Eukaryota > Metazoa > Arthropoda > Insecta > Diptera > Muscidae > Muscina > Muscina levida. The sequence goes on along the minus strand of OZ035881.1, from coordinate 83,307,496 downwards.
GTAATGTTCATACAATTAGTGTTCAAATTTTATACGACAGGACTGCGTATTTCACTAGAAGTTTCTAAGGACCCGATTTGATATTAAAGTCCGTCTAAATATTAGTCAAGAGAAAACGATGGGAGCCTTTGATTCGCTAGCGATCAGTCGGTTTTGGGGGAGTTCGTGTTTTCTTTTGCAAATATCTGTTTCACTACATTTGTAATTTTTTTGACTCCCGGTATATTACATACTCTACAATTTAAAATGGACCGTCACAACCATATACCACAAATATAAACCCCGATATGGTTATAAATGATGAGATTATATTAAAACACAAGGTATTGATCATACACCTTTTCACAGAGATTATCTAGATGGACCGATAATCATGCCACTATGCCCACACCTACCACTCCCTATGCGGAATTAAATATTTTAGGGACCCTAAGCCGGAGACTTCACTGACCTATCATACCATCCAAGAAAACATATGTAAAAATTTAGCAATTCATATTTTCTCTTATTATTTTACTTCATTTTAAAAATAATTTGTAGTATATAAACATTATCTTATTACTATATTATATTCTTAGATATATTAGAAAAAAAAAACAAAGAAATAAAAAAAAAATTGAATTCCTGTTCTTTTATGTAATAACTTGTCCCTAAGATTTAATACACATTTATGAATTATTTAAGATATTAATTTTTTGTAGATTATAATGCAAAAAAAAAACAAGTGCTAAATCCATTCTGTCTAAACATGTTATGTGTAACTGGACGAAATGGTGAATAGCAATTATAAGTAATGAACTTAAACAAAATTATGAATGAAAACAAAGAGAGATTTTGAATGAATAAAAGAAGAAATATGCAATGACATTTTTATGAATGACATTGAGCAACTATGATAAGTATATTCATGGGAAAGAAAGAGATAACGAGAGAGAAATGGAAAAGTAATAATTAGGTACATGGAAGATACTATCAATAGTTATAAAGAATTACGAAATATATAAGAAAAAAAAAACAAAACAAAACAAAGACCACTCTGAGAAAAAAAAACTATTTACGATTATTTACTCTTACAGAGTGTCTTGTAATTATGACTACCATCTCGATATTTTTACTTATTTGTTGAATGAGATATTGTTTTGATGAGTTATATATATAAAGAAGCACTTATGAAAAACTCACCCATATTATGTGTTTTATGATGCGATGAGGCCTCCGCGTTTCCAAAACAGCATTGATGATTTGGTGAAGTGCTAGATATGATGAGTAGTGGTGGTGATATTAATTTAGATGTAACTTACTGATGTTTTCTTCCATGCCGTAAAAGAACTATAATAATTTGTTATATTAAAAATAAGTAATAAATTGTCTTAAAACCTTACGCTACATCTTCTTTTAGCTTTTATACTAGTATTATGCAATGTTTTCTTCACAATATATCCGAGGTTCCAGGTGGAGTCCGCCGTAATTCGGTCTTATTTGATTGGTTGTAAAATGAAAAAATGCTATATGAGCGTCTGGTATATCTTAAAAATATGCTCGACACTCTAGTTATTGTCACTTGTTGTTGATTATCGCCTCGTTTTTTTGTGCTTTCCCATGTAATTCTAACTGGGTCTCTTCGCTCACTTGCAAGCTTTAGGAACAGTCACACTCGTTTTAAAAATTGTTCTATCCTCTTTCAGTATATGAAAGCAAATCTAAGCTCAGCCGTTTCCACTTGCCTAAATTTAAAGCAGAGGTAAATTCGTGGATTTACCTGAACTCAGGGTGTATTGCCAGAAACACTCGATATATTGGTACAGTGTTGAAATTTGTAGAGCTTTCACTAAATCTGCTGGTAATAAAATTTCATGGTTTGATACCGAAAACATAATATGTTTATAAATTTACCTTACACTATTCGCCGTTGGTCATACAAATAGCTTTTTTAAAAGTTTTAATTGTAAGCAACAAAGGATTGTAATTATAATTGAAGATTATTGGATGACACTTTCAACTTTTATTTTAGATCTAGCACGTCTTTTCAATTTGGTATTTTCCAGAAAAAGGAAGTTTGTTCTCTCCTAGCTCTTCTTTTTAGCTCGGTGTAAGTCGATAACACTTCGATATCTCGATAATGACACTGTAATATCGCCTATTCTTTTTGATTGTACGTTTTCTCGTACCATAAATTGTACTTTTTTCGATATCATATTAAAATGAAATAGTACTGAAAACGGTCGATCGTTGCCAGCTGTACATATTAGTAGTATCAAATGTACCTTGAAAACTCGACTATTATTTTCGTCGGAGTTGTATATTTTAATCTACCTGGACCTATTGTAGCAACATGTTGCATTCAATGATTAGTGAGAAACTTTGCTCAGTTGATACATTTTGGTGTTGATGTATCTCGACATTTTAGCAAGTGCCTTTATATGAAATTGGTTACTTAAAAGTAAAAGAAAAATGGGTTGTAATAAAATTCTTAATTAGTTACCCATCAATCGTGCATTACAGAATCTGTAAGAAAGTTAAATCAAAAACAGCGACTACTGATTTTAACTGAGGTTTTGAATCTTACAACTGCTCTCCTGATAATATTGAAAAAAAAAACCAGATAAGCTGCTATGATTTGTGGCCACTAATACATAATTATACATGAACAATTTAAAGGAAAATAAATTAGAAAACCCATCACTATCAGAAAAATACAAACTTAAAAACCTTATTTCTTGCAAGCGAATAAATTCTCCAATTAGGTATGAAATTCTTAAGAGCTTGTGTAAATCAAGTAGATTGTGGGCTTTGTTGATGCCATTTTCGCACTGGTGTGTTTTGGCTTCTCGATACTTTCGTGGAGCTTATACCACTTAAGGTTTGTGATGATAGTGGAAAAATCACAGTTAAAGTGCTTATATAATTTGGCAATTATCGAAATAGCTATCGACCCTGCCATCTGTTGCATAATCCATCCAATCAATTGGCAATAATTTGCCAGTAGTAAATGAAAGTAAACCAAACTATGAAACCATAACCAAACCTTTTAATATCACAATTTTACGTTAGTGTATTAAATGAAACATCAAATTCGGCTAACGATCAGAAAAGTGTTTTTTATTGTTTGTTATTTTTTTTTTAGTTTACCAACAAAAACCTCGTAAGGAAGTTTGAGCTTTGAGGTAAAAAAGGAAACGTGGGGATAAAATATCCTCCATTCTCATGTTTGAATATAACCGGTCAAATTCAACCTATAATTGGTGCTGGACATTTTCGGCTGATATCTACTTCGCATGTACATGTTTGACATAATGGTAGATATATATACAGCTGGTGATCTACCTTTGTGCATGAGTTCGTCACAAAGGGGTCTGAAGCTAAACTCGTCATGGAGTTCAAAACCCATCATCCTAGTGCGTGACACACTGAATTTGACCAAAAAACCAGTAAGAAAGTTTCAGTCGGGCGACCCGACTTACATGTACCATCACCCTCAGTAAAATAAAAATATTGCTATTATATTGATATTATTACTCGATTTCTAAAGTGGGTGGAGTGGTAAATTTGTATGGGAGGTACTAGAAGGGGCGTGTCTAGACTTCTAGGTTTATCCTCCAAAACTTTATCCTGTTATAGCTTTACTAAATACAGAGTTTGGGCACGATAGCGTTGGATGTATTGATATTATTACTCCATCTCTGAAGTGGGTGGAAAGGTACATTTGTATGGGAGGTCCCGCTAGCCGCTAGACTTCCAATTTTTTCTCCAAAACTTTATCCTGTTATAACTTAATAAAATACAGAATTGGGGCACGATCGTGTCTAGAATATTGATATTATTACTCCATCTCTAAAGTGGGCGGCGTGGTACATTTGTATGGGAGGTACCAGAAGGGGCGTGTCTATACATCCAGATCTTTTCTCCAAAACTTTATCCTGTTATAGCTTTACTAAATATAGAATTTCGGCACGATCGTGTCAAGTGTATTGATATTATTATTCCATCTCTAAAGTGGGTGGAAAGGTACATTTGTATGGGAGGTACCAGAATGGGCGTGTCTAGACTTCCAGATTTTTTCTCCAAAACTTTATCCTGCTTGAACTTTACTAAATACAGAATTTGGTCACGATCGCGGTAGTTCTAATAATAATATTAATCGATTTCTAAAGTGGGCGGTACCAGATGTGTGTGGGAGGTACCAGATGGGGCGTTGGTAGACTTCAGTTTTTTTTCTCAAAAACTGTATCCTGCTATAGCTTTACTAAATTAAGAATTAGGGTACGAGCGCGATGGATTTATTGATATTATTACTCCATATCTAAAGTGGGCGGAAAGGTGAATTTGTATGGGAGGTACCAGAAGGGGCGTGGCTAGACTTCCAATTATTTTTCCAAAACTTTATCCTGTAATAGCTTTACTAAGTACAGAATTTGGGTACGATCCCGTTGGGTGTATTGATATTATAACTCGATTTCTAAAGTGGGCGGAATGATGTATTTGTATGGGAGGTACCAGAAGGGGCGGAGCCATGTAGCCCATTTTCAATACCGTAAGTAGTTTTGGGGAAATATTAACTCGTGCAAAATTTCAAGACATTTGGTTGCGTCTTTCGAAAGTTATCGTGCGAACCAGCCGGCCAGCTACCAGACAGACAGACAGACGGACATGGCTCAAATGACTTAAAAAGTCATGAATCGAATTTGGTTCTCAGAAACCTAAGGTCTGAAGTGACTCCTTCTATGTGTTACACTTTTGGGTCGTATCAAATGACATATACCCTCATCCCTAAGGGTGATGGTATAATAACAAACAATAAAAAACACTTTTCTGATCGTTAGCCGAATTTGATGTATCATTTGATACACTAACGCAAAATTGTGATATATAATCAATACGATCGACTTAAACTAACAAACAATACAGTTTATAAAACTTTTAATTTTCAAAAATATGTAAGTTTAAAAAAATAAATCTGCAGTTCTTCTACTCGTACAATGGTGGTATTGACATCTATGATTGGTCCAAGCAGTTGATCCCTTTTGGCTTGCCATGATAAGGTAAACATAACCAGATTTTCTTACGCAATACTATCGATATAACATCCCAGCAAAATATTTTGTTGCAAAGAAACAATTACAGAACAGCTTTTACTGATAAGTAACAAGTTCCACTTTCGGTTGCACAATATATTATTTTTGTTTGAAATTGTCCCAAAACCAACATGTTCTCACGGACCTGTTATGAAATGAATTGCTACATAACTGAATTACATATTCTGTTTTTTGAAATTTCATTGATTTTCAATTGGGTGTTAGTTCGAAATATATTTTAACTCAGATTTTTGAGTTTTTCTTAATAAATACCCTCTAAAAAATACTCATTTCGAATACGAATATTCATTTTCTGTTCTACGGAATCTGTGGTGCAACATGTTGTACATAATCGGTCATATAGAACCAGAAACAGAATAGAAAGTCGATTAAAAAAGAAACGATTCTAGTATCAATACCATACGCAACAAGTTCTGAAAAATTTTCCTGGGATATTAACAGTTTTTTTAATCATTTATATATTTTTTACCATCGTTTGAAAAGTAAAACGATTTTTTGATCCACCCTATATTGCGGCCCTGATCCGAAGTCCTTCGTCATTTAAGGTCTATCGAAGTACATATTCGCTACAATGCATTTTTATCTCTGCTAGGTGTAAAAACAATATTACGTTTGATGGCACCAATATTAATGGATATTTACAAGCCAATGCGGTGACGATTCCGGGAATAATATAAATCTAACTACTAAAACAATGTTGGTTAGAGTATTTTATGTTTCCCCATGGCCGGCTATAAAAATTCAAGTAGTCCACTACCACGTAAAATCTAAATATTTTAACCATTGTCGTAATTATCTATATTGTATCTCATCGCAATACACCATTGGTGCAAATTGAACTTTTCTTTTCCCCACTCTCACTCAGATTTAATAATCAAATGACGGCAATTTATTTATTTCGATAACTTTTGCCTCCGCCGCTCTCTTAAAGGGAATAATATAATATTTCCTTCTATCATCCATTAGTTGATGGAAACTTAAGTCGCCATAATGAAACGGGTACTGCAGGCTAGAGCGACAGAAAGAAGGGACAAGAAGTCCTTCCAATAATTGCCTTCGAGCCAAGTCAAAATAGTTGGTTTCTGTCAACGCCTTTAACCATGACACACAAAGCCAATAACAACAACCACCAAAGCAAAAAAAATGTGGAGAAGTAGAAACGCTAGACTTCATTGCAGATAAGAGCATTAACAACAACAACTTTGGCAAAACTAATTAAGCCAACTTAAGAACATCAATGCGTATAAACATTTAAAAAAACACAACAACAGCAGGGATGACACCAGCAGACAGAAAAAACCGACGTTGAGGATAGTGACGGAATACATGGGCGGCAGGGAGTAACATCCTGAATTGTCTGGGCGGAGTGGGGAAACATTAAGATTGCTCTTGGCGTAGTTTTGGAGTGCGAAGAGAAATAAGCAATTTTCAAAGCAAAGAAAGTAATTATAATAGTTTTTTTTTCTTTAACTCATTCATTTTGAGTTGTTTGGTTGGTTTTTGTTGCCATGGAATATTTGTAAGATAAAAACTTAACTTTCAATAAATTCAGTTTTTTCTTCTTGTTTTTTGCATTCTCTCTCCACAGTTTTAATACACAAGATGCTACAACTATAATAATGATGATGATAATTTAAGTTATTTATGCAAAGGGTGTTTCGTGAAGAAGAGACGGATAGGTGGTTATTTCTGGTAGATATAATACTATGAACCTCCTGTGTATAAAGTTTTAAAACAAATCACATAGGGTAGTTACAAATTTTTTAGACCCTGTCCGGATTTTTATGAAATTTAGCACATATATTGTCCTTTCTGCTGCCGTTATTATGCCGTTTGTTGTAGGTCGAAACTCCTCACGGTTCAGTTTTTATAGTTGTCTAAAGTTGGTCATCTGCAACATTTTTGTGAAAAGATGGAATAACTTTAACATTTATGCAACCGGCCGTGGCATAGTGGTTAGAACTCGCGACTACCATGCGGGAGATCTCGGGTTCGATTCCCGCCTCCAGTCATCTACATTTTTCTTTCATTGCCGGTCAGTGACGTTTGCATTCGTCGATACACAAGTAGGTGCCGCTAGTTGTGAATCTAAAAATAGAAAGCGTGTTAATTTACAAAAAGCGGTGTAAAGAGAAATTAAGTTTTTTTTAAGTTGGAATAACTTTTGAGCGCGACATAGGATTACTACGATCGTGATATCACATTATAGGTTTCCAGCTGTTCTTTAGGAAAAAAGGAGAACAATTAATGGTCCTTGTGGATCGGACTTGAATTTCTTGGAAAAATATCTTTTGATTTTTTTAATTTTAAATTTTAATATTGCGCATAATTTTCTTTGCACGATGTGCAAATTTCTCCAAGGGTTCAGAAAATATTGATTTTTAATAGTGCAATTATCACACTAGTTGAACAAAAACGGATAATTTGTATGGGTTTGTATACCCTTCACCACGCACATGAACAGTGTAAAAGGTTTATAATTTTTTTTTTATTTGTAAAGCCCATAAGGAGGTGTGGTAGGTATGACAATAATCTGAGTCGATTTAAAGGTCACCTTCTGTCTGTCTGTTTGTCGAGCTGAAATTTGAAATGCAAGCTTCAATCCTCAAAGCGGAGACTAACTTCTAAGATGAGCCCGATCGGTCAAAATTACTCCTACCTCCTATACAAACTCCCCCTTTTTGGGGTCTGTCCCTGCGATTTTTTAAGGGCAATCAAGCTGAAATTTTATATGTGAGCTTCCCTGCACTAAGCGGAGGTTGAGTAGTAAGATGATACCGATCGGTCAAAAACTAATCCCACCTCCCATACTAAATCCCTCTTTTTGGGGGTGTCCGTATGTCAGTCCTCGCGATTACAGCAGTAATTTAAGAGCAATCAAGCTGAAATTTTGTATGCAGAATTGAGAGGTAATCTGAAAAGTTCAGAAGTTGTATGTGTCTTTAATATAAAGTTTCTCAAACAGCAATCCTTCATTAATCAACATTCAAAAATAAGGTTTCAAATCGATTTCGAATGTAAATTTAGCCTTTAAGACTTTGGATTAAGTGATGTACCATTTCTAAGAAACCACATTCTAAATTTCTAAAAAACAAAATGACAAAAAGATTTTAGTCATTCCGAGTTAATGCAATAATAATGCTCAGCCAGAATCTGTAAAACATAAATGAATCAGAGGAATGTGATCCTTTATCGTTTTAATATGTTAATTAAAAGACTTCAAATATATACCTTGAAATTGATGATCATATTGATGCACAAAATATAAAGTCCTTTAAACAAGTGCAAAGACAATTTGTGGGACCGGCCGTGGCATAGTGGTTAGAACACGCGACTACCATGCGGGAGATCGCAGGTTCAAACCTGGCTCCAGTCATCTTAAAAGAAAAAAATAAATAAAATTTTCTTTCATTGTCGGCTCCCCTCGAATGTTGTTTGACAGCAACTTCGCAGTATTAAGCGTCGATTCAATCGTCGTGTCTAGTAAGAGCTTCTCAAAACAGTGACGTTCGCATTCGTCGATAAATAAGTAGGTGCCGTTAGTTGTGAATCTAAAAATAGAAAGCGTGTTAATTCACAACAACGCGAGAAGCTTTCCCATACCTCATTCATGGGGTGCAAATGGAAATTAAGTTAAGTAAGTAAAGACAATTTGTGAGCGTTCCAGCAACATCCTGCGAATCGGAGCGAATGTTCAGCAGAGCATTATTTCCGATCGACGAACACGCCTTAACCTCATAATGTGTATAAACTGTTGTTTTTAACTAAAATCAAAAGAGTTTTGAAAACCTACTTACTAGCGGACCCGACAAACTTCGTCTCGTCGAAATTTAATGCCTTTAGATAAACTCAGTAGAGAGTAGTATGATAAACAATGTTTTTCGTTTAGTTTTCTGCCGCAAAAACAAACAACTAATGCTGTTCCTCAAAACGTGCAAAGGCAACGTTCAGCTGACCGCACGAAAAACAGGGAAATTCGAGATTAAACCCACATACTTCTTACTATTGGCCTTGCGATTTATTGATTGTCATTGCCAAAGCCAACCGAACGGGGAATTGGAATTGAGGATCTTTTTCGAATTTGCCCTTGATGATCGTCGATTACACCACATTGTTTATCGGATTCTTGACGGACAACCGCGTACCATTGCACAATTTCGGTTGATGCAAATTCCGCAATATGATTATGATCCATCCCACCTATATCTGTAAATTATTCGCCGCATAAAACAAGTTGAAAAATTTGGTCAGATTGTTGGTCGCTTCGTCCTCGTCTGTCACGCTACTAACAGATTTGTACGAATGCAGTTCTCTATCGATTTGACCTTCTAAAGGAAATTCAAGCTATCGATGTCTTTATTCTTCGCTGCTAGTCCTGCCCTCTAATTAATCAAATGGAGATTTTTATAATTTTGTGCAATGTGATGAGTTTCTCTTCCGACGATGTGAACTCGCAAAAATGTGCATGGAACGATATCAATTCGGTAGAAACATCAAAACCAATTTGGCCATTGCAAAGCCCCAGCAGTTGTCTCGAGAATTCAGCAGACGATGGGAGGTTCGTGATTAATTTCAACTTCTTGACATTGACGACGATTTCAAGCATGGCTTAAGTAAATCAGCGGCAGTGGATTTCGTGAGCAAAATCATAGCCCCACCAAATCGTTTTAAATCACCTCGTAAATCCTTCATCGTTGTGTCCCAAATGTTGATTTTGCACTCTCGCATCAATTTCGCTGTTGCAGAATTCTTGTTCATTGTGTTCTTTGGCTTTTCAACCGTGAGAAGATTCATCGACAGTTTCAAAGCGGAATTTGCAGTTGGACTGCCTTCCAACAATGTGGCAGCCATGCCAGAGGATGCAGCGGCCAACGTTATTTAAGATCTTGACCGAATTGTTGCTAGAATCAACAAAAAAAATGTCTTATCTGTCCCACCCGGAGCATCGAGGAAGTAAATGCCTCCCGTTTCAACGTCAACAACCTTCATCGGCGAATCGTACACGTTCTTGTACTCGGCATTTAACTGGGGCACATTTGTTCGAACTCTTTCGGTCAGCTCATCTTGATTGTAGTCTTGCTCCCGTTAAAATTCGCGATCGAATGCATTTTGTATCGAAAGATTTGGCGCTGGCATACCCAATGTCGACAGCAGATTGCTGCACATGAGCACGCACATGTCATCTAGTCGGGTTCGACTGATGACATGTGAATCCGATGATCGCATTAATGTACGAATATGAATCGCTGACTTAGAAACGGTCGCATCGGCGAGCATTGGGTCCGCTTTCGATCATATTCAAATTTTGGCAAGCCTCCCGAAATGCGGCGCAAAGATAGAAGCATACACCTTGGCTTGGATGAACTGTGTATGTCATCTAAGGTTTAATCGTCTAATAGGAGGCATTAGCCAATCAAATAATTCTATCTATATAACTACAAAATCTTTACGAAATGAATCCAATTGGATAACCACACTTTTCACATGTAAACTCATTTTCTGAAAAATTATCAAATTGATAAATATTGCATAGGATATCAATATATGTTTTTTATCTCCAACCAACATTTTTCCGAAATTTTCCACCTTAACATCGTTCACAATAACGAACAATTAAAAAAATAAATTGAGCACAATAGGCATTTGTGGGCCGTTCTCACTTGATGAATTGCTATACATTTTTCATACCACTTTTATATATATAAATTTCAAAATATTCTGAAATTTCCCAAGCATCGCAACGATCTTTCCACCTTTACGTCGTCTGATATCATCAAATCAAGCGATACAAAACTTTCGAGTTTTTTTCCGGAATTTTCCGAGCTTTCCACCAAGAATTTTTCTATTTTTCCACTCGAAAAGTCATTTCGGAATGATTATCCGAAATTTTTCACATTTCTATCATTCAAAATTATCAAAACACGATAACATTTAAAATTTCGTCCGAAAAACAAATTCACATTTTTGGCATTTTTCCATAATTTTCCAACCAAAATTTTATATTTTTGCATTCAAAAAGCAACTACGGAACAATTGCACACAAAATTTTATACAAAAATTCAATTTGCGATGAATGCAATGCAAAATTTTGCCGAAAAAATCCAAATTTTTCGAGTTTTTCCTGAATTGTTAGAGTTTTCCACCGAGAATTTTTTCTATTTTTCCATTCGAAAAGCCATTCGTAACGATTGCACACAAAATTCCGTACAAAAAAGCAATATTCGATTTTTCCAATTTTCTTTCACATAAACCTTCTCCTGGCAATTACGAACAACTGAAAAATTTGAGCAAAAAAGGCCCAGCCGTTCTCAACTGATGGATTACTATACATTTTTCACACCATTTTTATATATATAGATAAAAGATAAATAAATGCAAAATTTCGTTTAGTAGAACATTGTTGAATCACTTTGGTATATGTGCAGCATAATATTGCATTCAAAGATATCGTGCAATCATTCGCATTAGACCCCCCTTTCTGTATAATGTTTGTACTCAAGGTTTCCGATAACCTGAGGTTGAATGTACGAAATATTTGTGTGTACTTGGGTTCTCATACGGGTCTACTTATGTACTGTTTGTTGGACACCAAAATAAATGATCACTTGAAATGGTGGCCAAAATTACAGTTGTGCCATAGTTTGCTGCATGCAGCACCACATTGTTGCCATTCGAGTAAACGCCTTGCCACTTGAGTAGTATCAGAATTGTAGTGTCTTGAATCAAATACTCGAACCTGCGAATTCTAGTTCTGCCAAAAGAGGAAGAAAGAGAAGGAGGGCCAGAAGTGTTGTTGGGTACATTCACTCACGGCATTTGGGTTGTCACATGGCTGCATAAAATGACACTCGTAATTGCACTTAAAGCCAAAAGTTTAACAATAAATTGAAAAGTTTCGGGAGTTTTTGTTTTTGAAGTTTAGCCATTTTTTCAACTCTCAAATAAATTTAGCTATACTGTTGTTTTTGTCACTGAATTTTTTTTTTCAAATGTAGTTGCAAAGTTTTGTTGTACATGCAGGCAGGACATGGTACATACTAGGATACATAGAAACGTACATATATATGCATCACATTTTTGTTCTCTTTAATCCTTGTCTATATTTCATAAATGTTTCACTTGTTCCTGGAAGCGTAGATAAAGTTTAAAGAGTATTTATGTAGTTAACCCTTTGAAAAGTTTATGATGATGGTATTGATAAATTCAATAGAACAATGTTTAATAGAATGTGTGGGTGTTTGTGATATAAATTTCGCATGCATTGCATTTAATGTTATTGAGAGATCTGAAACATTTAAATTTGAAGTCTCTTTATATAGTACCAAAAGTGACAATACGATACAGTTTGTTGCATTGTGCTTGATAAATGCTAATAATTAAATTAATCCTTTATTAACTGTTCTAATGCTATCAACAGTTCGAAGTTTGTTATTTGTTCCACATTTTATAGATTTCCATTTATGGTTGTCTTAATTTGAAATGCCAAATTTCACCTCTCCACACTTAGTATTGCCAAGGCGCACACTATTAAATACAACTTTCGTGTGCAACGTAGTAAAATCTTCCAAAATATATTTGAGGTTAGGATTATGAACTTTTCTCAGGCCCGACGGTGTGTAGCGCTATACAGTTACATTTAGAACGATAAAATGGATTCTTTGTTTTAATAGCTTTCGATATAACAATAGTAAAATCTATATACAGTGGTGTGCGATGAAATAGAGTCGCACCTAACCAAAATTGTCAAAGCAAGAAAAATTCACAAAAAAATATTTTTCTATGGAACTTTTAGTTATTTTTATTGAATTTCAATACTAATCTAACAAAATCCAATATCAGTGTGGGAGTTCAAAACTTAAAAAGGCACAAACAATTAAAAATATTTGAAATTCCCAGGATTTGGCTGTGAACAAAAATAGAGTCGAAGAATTTGTCTACCTTAAAGTAAATAAAGAAGTAACTTAAATTAAAAAAATTAAATTAAAAATAATTTATATCTTACTATTCCTCAGTAGTTTGAAGAATAGCCATCATTTTTAATTACTGCTGTGCAACGATTTGGCACTAAATCCCCTAACTTTTTACAAGTCTGTATTGGAATATTCTTCCACGCAACTTCAATCATTGCCCATTGTTCGTCCTTATTAGATGATTTCTCTACTTTAAGAGCCATTTTTACCTCCTGCCACAAATTCACAACAGGATTTAGAACTGGCGATTGAGAGGCCATCTTAAAACTTATTTTGTTTTGTTTTCGAAATTGAATTCAACCTTTTTCCATGTGTGTTTCGGGTCGTTATCTTGCTGAAACACCCATTGAAGTGACATTTGCTATTCAGTCTAAAGCATCATGAAGCCATTCAAAATATTCGTGTAAAATGTAGCGTCAGTTTTAACCTCAAACCGAAATACAGACCCAGTACTATAGTACGAAAAGCAACCCCATATCAGTATGTTCCCACCACCAAGTTTTATGGTCATGATGGTGTGTTTGGGACGATATTCACAGTTGGGGACGATAATCGGTGTTGGGTGGTCTTTGTAAAGGAAGCTCGCTGTGATGAGAGTTGAAAAATTTCACTTTCGTTTCATCTGACCACAAAATATTCCGCCACTTGGTTACTGGCCAATCCGCAAGTTCTTTGGCGAACTCAACTCTTCTTTTTTTGTTTCGTTTATGGTAAAATAGACGCTAAAGTTTACGCAAATGTTCTGAATGTCACTTCGATGGGTGTATCAGCAAGACAACGACCCGAAACACACATGGAAAAAGGTTAAATTCAATTTCAAAATAACAAAGTTGGAGTTTTAAGATGACCTACACATTCGCCAGACTTAAAACCTATTAAAAATTTGTGGCGGGAGTTAAAAGTGGCTTTAAAAGGAAAAAATTCATGTAATAAGAATGAACTATGGGCAATGATCGAAGTTGCGTAGTAAAATTTTCCAATTCAGACTTGTCAAACGTTAGGGGATTCAATGCTAAATCGTTGCATTAAAATTAAAAATTATGGATTTTCTACTAAGTACTGAGGTAAAGAAAGATATAACTTAACTATTTTTTAAATTAAAGTCACTTATTTATTTACTTTCAGGTCGATAAATTCTTTGACTCTATTTTTGTTCACAACCAAATCCCAGGAATTTCAAATATTTTTATTTGTTTGTGCAATTTTAAGTTTTGAACTTCCACACTGATATTCGATTTTGTTAGATTGGTATTGAAATTTTATAAAAATAACTAAAATTTCCATAGAAAAAAATTTTTTTGTGAAGTTTTCTTGCTTTGTCAATTTTGGTTAGGTGCGACTCTATTTCATCGCACACCACTGTATATAAAAAATTGTTGCAAGTGTGTTGTAACTTTATAACTCACGAACGGCTGCATAAATTTTTTTGTATGCGTTTGGGTGACGCCCCTGTTGGTTTATATTTACAATTCGGTCCAATTAGACAAAGGGGCGTGGCACCGCCCATACAACTTGAAAATCAAAAGGGCTGTATCTCATAAACTATCAGAGGTATGAAGATGAGATTTGGTATATATGTTGTTGGAGCAGTATTAATTACAGCCAAGGTGGAAGTGGGCGGTGCCACGCCCCATTTTCAAAACCGCTCTGCAGACTTTCCCAATGGACAGATTGATACGAAAATTTTACCAATTAGTACTGTTGACCTGTTGATAGTCCCTGGCTATAATAGGTTGTGATTGGATAAAGGGGTGTGGCACCGCTGATACAACTTGAAAATCAAAAGGGCTATATCTCATGAACTATCAGAGGTATGAAGATGAGATTTGGTATATATGTTGTTGGAGCAGTTTTAATTACAGCCAGCATGGAAGTGGGGGGTGCCACGCCCCCTTTTCAAAACCGCTCTGCAGGCTTTCCCAATAGACAGATTGATACGAAAATGTTACCAAGTAGATAGTCCCCGGCTGTATTTGGTTGTGATTGGATAAAGGGGCGTGGCACCGCCCAAACAACATGAAAATAAAAAGGGTTATATCTCATGAACTATAACACTGTAAGACAAATTTAAACTTTTGGCCTCACCCATGATCAATCTGACCAGATTCTGAAAATATAAATCAAAATAAAATATACGTATCTTCCAGTTTTTCTAGATCAGCTCATTTAAGATTTTTACGAGCAATTTAATTTTTGGAGGGAAGCTCCCGTACAGCGACTACTTCCTGTTCGCAGAACTCCACGAGTTGTTAACAGATTTTGTTTAACTTTTTTTTAATGTTTTTCAAATGGCCAGGAGCGAGATCTGACGAAGCCAAAATATAAAATTTGTCACAAATTAAATTTGTCCCAAATTTGTCAACAGATTTTGATGAACTTTTTTAATATTTTTCAAATGGCCTGGAGCGTTCTGACAAAACCTAAATTTAAAGTTTGTCACAAAACAATTTCCACAAAAATAATAGCAATTTTTTCATGTGTCGGGTTGCTAAGTCATAAAAGATATATAGGTATATGCTGGCTGAATACTGCTGGTCAGAACCCGCTCCTAACCATTTGAAAAACATTCAAAAAAATGGCGGTATGCCATTAGGTCCCACGAAAATACACCCCAAATGAAATTAGGCCCCAAAAAAATATATGGAAAACAACAACACTAAATTTTATGATTTTTTGGGGCCTAATTTCATATTTTTATTGGGGTATATTTGCATAATGCAATTAGACCCCAAATGTCTGTGTGACAATAGACCCCAAAGATTTTTTTGGGGCATAATTTCATAAAATTGTGGGGCCTATTTTCGCTTTTTTGGGGACCAATTTCATTTTAGGGTCAGGCTTAATATTTTTGGGGTCTAATTTCCTTCGGCAAAATAAAAAACCCTTTTTTATTGAAAATAATGTAGTTTATTACCTTTAAACTTATTTATTTTGTTAGCATCTTGCACGGAAAAAAACCATTTATCTTTCTCTCAAGAATTTTTTTCAACCGTTATCTTCGCCTCTTCTAACAACAACGACGCTTCACCAATTACAGACTCCTTGCTTCATCTCAGCTGTTTTGGCATACATATTAATAGGGAAATGAAGAAAAAGTACAATTATCTCACAAAAACTAAAAAACACGAATTTCTTTAACAAACAAAAAAAAAATAAAAATCGCTCGATTTTTTTAAAAAAAAATATTCGTCTGCGGCTCTTTTCTTAAAAAAAAAATAAAAACATGAGACATTAAAATTTTCTTTTTTCTAAAAACATGAAAATTTATTTAATATACATGCAATAACAAAAACCCGTGATTTGTATAAAATAATTTTTCGTCTGTGGCCCTTTCCTTTAAAAACTAAAAACATGAATAATTAAAATTTTCCCTTTTTTTTTAAAACTAAAAACATGAAAAATTAAAATTTTCTTTAAAAAACTAAAAACATGAAAAATTATTTTAAAAAAATCGCGCGATTTTTTTTAAATAATTTTTCGACTGCGGCGCTTTTCACGGAACAGGCAATTTACCGTATGCAATAAAAAAAAACGTGTGATTTTTATAAAGTAATTTTTGGTCAGTGGCCCTTTTCTTTAAAAACTAAAATTATGAAAATTTTAAATTTTCTTTAGAAAACTAAAAACATGAAAAATTATTTTAAAAAAATCGCGCGATTTTTAAATAATTTTTCGCCAGCGGCGCTTTTTTACGGAACAGACAATTTACCATATGCAATAAAAAAACCCGTGATTTTTATAAAATATTTGTTGGTCAGTGGCCCTTTTCTTTAGAAAACTAAAAACATGAAAAATTATTTTAATAATTTTTTTTAAATAATTTTATAATTTTTCGCCTGCGGCGCTTTTTAAGGAACAAACATTTTACCATATGCACTAAAAAAATTGTGTGATTTATATAAAATAATTACTTTAACAAAATCGCGCGATATTTCACAGAACAGACTATTTACAATTCTGCGCAAATCTTCTCCGCTAATTTTCATATAAATATAGACAACGTAAAAATTGCACTTAAAAATTCGAATCTCTTTTATAAATTCGCAAGTTTTGTGTTGCCTACTGTGTTAACTACTCAATAAATATTTCGTTATGCAACTAACAATTTAAAACCCATACAAAATAGCAAAAATATAAAAAGTCCTTTTAGAAACTAAAATTTTTTTACATGTTCTAAAGAATTTTTCGCCTACGGTGCTTCCCCTGATTTAACAATTTACATTACGCTATATATTCGTATATATTCTTACCTTCTTGCCATACAAATGAATAAAAACATAGAAAAAAATAAGAACGTAAAATTTTACGTGAGGGCCAAAATATGTATTGTATGCGAAGACATTACGGTCAGTACAGTTTTGCTAATATGCAATGATTAGGAACTGAAGAAACTACTTCTACTTGGAATTATATATTTTGTTTGGTGATTTTTCATATGAAAAAATACTCTTTTTTTTGAGCAATTTTCATAATTGGTTTAGGTAAATTTTTATTTTGGCCAACTTTTCATTTTCATTTCAAATTTTGGGTAATTTTAGTTTGGGTTATATTTTCTATAACCCCGTTTTGGGGCCTATTTGCGTGTTGTGTTTTTATATACGAACTGTGATTTTTATTTGAAAATTAGACCCCAAACACAAATATGAAAATATACCCCAATTTTATATAGAAAACAACAACACTATAATTTGGGGCATATTTGCATTTGTTTGGGGTGTATTTGCATACTTTCAAATAACAACTACGAAATTAGGCCCCAATATATAAGTTTTGGGGCCTATTTTCATTCTATGTTTGGGGTATAATTTCCTGGGGTATATTTTCATAATGTAATTAGACCCCAAATTTGGGGCCTAATTTAATTTTCACTTTGGGGTGTATTTTCGTGGGGCCTAATGTCATAGCGCCCAAAAAAATTTGTGACAATTTTAATTTTGGACAATTTTTATTTTTGACAAATTTTAAATTTTGGCTTCGTTAGAACCTGCTTCGGCCATTTGAAAAATATTAAAAAGTTCATCAAAATCTGTTGCCAAATTAAATTTGTGACAAATTTAAAAGTTGCACTTCGTCAGAACTCGCTTCTGACCATTTGAAGAACATTACAACAAGTTCATCAAAATCTGTTAACAACTCGCAGAGTTCTGCGATCAGGAAATAGTCGTTGTATGGAAGCTTCCTTCCAAAAAATTAATTGCTCGTAAAAAACTGAAATGAGCTGATCTAGAAAAACTGGGAGATACGTATATTTAATTTTGAGCTATATTTTCAGAATCTGGTCAGTTTGATCATGGGTGAAAAATCGTGTCGTACAGTGTAAGAGGTATGAAGATGAGATTTGTTACATATGTTGTTGTTGCAGTATAAATTACAGTAAGAGTGGAAGTGGGCTGTACCACACCCCTTTTAAAATAAACAGTTATTACTGTCAAAATTCCACAGTATATTGCAGTTCGCCTAGAGATATGAACAGTAAGGTGGCCCAGTTTTTTTATTCGCAAAAATTGTAACCAAATCTGCAATGAATTGTTAGAAAATATCACCAATAAACTTTGTGTGTAATATCAATTCATAGCTCGAGCTGGGAAAGCTTAGTTTAGTGCAGAAAACTTAAATTTTGATAGAAGTGTCTTAAGGCTGAAGTCTGTACGCTTTCAATAATCATAGGGCAACGAACGTCACTTCTAAAAGAAGCGCAAAACGGAGTAAATAGACGAAAAATCCTTTTATCTTAAAAAAAGTAACAGCTAGGATTTTGATTCATGTG